>BRZM01000049.1:5142523-5510453 GCA_033238685.1 Lates japonicus
GGTGATGACATTCATCGTGATTTTGTCATTTCTTCCCCTGGATTCATTTGTAATCTGTTCCACTGGTATTTCTGCACATTGGACTTGGCAGAATCAGGCCAGAGTAAGACCCCAAATGTACTCCAAGGCTGTAAATTGGCTCCCATTTCTCTAACTACGTCCCCGCAGGCTCCCCCATGAAAGAGCAACACAGTATGTAGGTTTAGTATAATCACAGCTCAGAGCACAATGTGACTTGAAAAGGGAAAAGCGACCTTGTTAACAATCCTAAAAGTTTATGAAATATATTTTTCTAGCAAATAAATAGATAAAGTGACACTAAAGGGAAAACTGGGCCCCAAAGTTGTGACAACAGAATGTAAATGTTTTGCTGTGACTCAGTTATCCTCCATTTTTTCTTTAAATAATTCATTTAAGCATCCTCTGGGCAAACCAGTGAGATCTTTTTTCATTAAAATGTAAAAGTGTACGTGTGCACAATCCTGAGAATACCCTTTTTTTGGCATCATGGTAAACAAATATGCAAATAACAACCATGTGAACCCCAGGAGAAAGATCTTCAGTCTCCCAGTTAGTCACCCACATTTCCATTCACATCCCCAGTGTTTATCAAACTCTGAGATGTCAGTCATCTAAAATTAGATGAGTGAGCAGAAAAACATGTTGGTCTTGGATATTTATGGAGACGTGCTGCAGGCAACGAGACCTCTCCCAGTAAGAGTTTGGATACTTTTTCAGAGATAAAAAGATAAATTGCATATTTCATCTTTCTACTCCAGATGTCACACTTGGCAGAAATTATCCTGTGCCTGCCTTGATGTATAGTCAAAGACATCCTCCGTGCTGTAACAATAACACCAGTTATCACCTCGGGTTTATGATATAAGAGGAAAATGAATTACACTCTTTTCCAAACCTCATATAATACAGAATCTAATCCTGACATTCACTGTATGAAAAATGAAATCCTGTTTGCTTGGTTTTACATCACGCCTCTATTATTCTGTGTGTGAATAACAGTCTTTTCTGGTCGCCTAATATCTGATAAGCAGGGTAATTCTCCCACTCTTGAATCCACACAGGCTTTGCAGTAATTTTCTAATACAAGGGCTGTAATCACGCTGTCAGACCTGTCTCATGCTAAAGAAAGCTGTTGTGGGAAATGCAAGGCCCGCGGGCAACCCTGTCGGATAATTGAGGGCGGTTAGCGGTGGCAAGTGATGTTTTTTTTTTCTTTTTTTTTTTCTGATTGAAGATTTAATGTTACTTTGCATCCTAGAGGAGGATGTAGGTTATCGACCGTCTATAAAGACCTGGAGGCTAAGGCCAGGATCTGAGGCTATTGATCTGTAATGAAAGCAGAGTGGCAACGGGCGTGTTCGGACCGGTTCTGTGGGATAGGCCAGCAAGGTCATCTGGGTCAGGTCAGGTCAGGCCAGGCTTCACCGTGACACTGTGTATATTTGATATGCAAAAACAGATGCATTGATTTTTTATTGGGGTGTTAGGATTCGGATGGCGAGAGGCGAAATGCCATCCAAAGCGGATCTGGTTTTCAAAGACGGGGGAAAGGGGCATTGGATTTCAAACTGAGAGATTTCATGCTGTGTTCCTATTGAATGAAGGCTGAGAGGAAGAGATATGGGCCCGGGTACAGCGAGGAGGAGAGGAAGAATGGCCACTATATCCCTGACAAATTCATTATGTTACAGTCCCCTTCCAGGTTTTTTGCTATTTTATTCTCTGCTGGGGTATTAGGAATCTAATGCCTCTCTTTTTTATGAGTTTCTGGAAGTCCTTTCACATCCTAACCCATATGTCGTCTTAGTTAAATAGGAGCTAAATAGAGACTTAAAAGCACTGAGATTTTTTTACACACAGGCTGATGTCTTTTTTGCCCAGGATTACAGGTTTCAGTTTGCATTAATGCCCCATCACTGACAAAGGTAGAGGGGCATATGTCTTATGCTTACAATCCAGTTATTGTCATATGCTTTTCGGCATATGGAGCAAACTGAAGTCAAGAATTTCCCAAATTTGAAATCAATAAAGTACATCTGTCTGTCTATTTATAAGCTGTATCACCAAACTGTAACAAAGCCTTTCTTCTTTGAACTTGTGTTGGAGGACACTCACTGGTCCCATGAGAGAGGCAGTTCTTCATCTATCATCACACGGCTGTTTTTGGGGTTGCAGCAATATGGTCCCAAGCCTTGTTCCTTACGGATGCAATGTGGCGACACTGCAGAAATCTGCTCGCTAAAAATAGTGCTCTCTATAAATGGTGCTCGTGATGCACAGCTATGGTTTTCTTTCCGTTTCCTCTCAAGAGGATGAAGCACACATTAAAATGTCAACAAGGAAGGATCTATTTCACTTCTTAAATGAAGCCAGCTTTGTACGGTGCGGGCCGGTGACGGCCGGTGCAACACAAGACGAGATGGTTTTTGTTTTCAGCCCAGGAGCTTCAGTATCTGGGAAATCCAAGGATCAGGGGGGAAAACTGTTGTCATGTGCTGCTGTCTATTTTTCAAGCTGGGTCCTGTTCACATGATTGTGGCCACTATGATTAATGCTAACATTGCCCAGTGTATATCAGGATAAACCTCAGTTTACCTAAGTCAATTTGAACATTTGTCTCAGAGTCCAATCCAAACATGGCAGTGTTAATCAGAACCACCAATCTGTTGTAGTTACACAGCTGGGATCGCTCTCACCCATGGACAAATGTTATGTCATGAAAAAGTCCCACACTTTGCAGCAATGTTGTTCTCATCAATCCACTGTGGAGATAAGTAACCACAGGAGCACCATTAGTTTTCTGAGGCCTCAGTTCTTTGGCTTTCTGCCTCTGCCTCCAATAACAAAAAACAAAACAAACAAAAAACAACAACAAAAACACCAAACATGATCTACAACTACAAATGAATCAATTTAAGCAGGACATTGTGCTTTCAGTTTTCTCAACACTGTCATCGTTAGCTTTGACTTGTCATAATAAGCTAATGTCTAGATAATGTCTACCTCAATGTTAACATAAACAAGCTTCATTTTCTAATGGAGTTCTTTATCTTTTGTACTGATGAGTTAACCATGAGTTAACCATTTCGTGTCCAGACTGTGAATTATTTAACATTCAACACACAGGTGAAAAAAAAACTAACAAGCTTCTCATTTCTAAATAGACCAATCATTTTGCCAGTTCTAGTTTACGAGCTAATTAAGCTAGCATTAACTCTGTGAGTTTCTGGCTGACTTTTTAAGATTTCCAGCTTAAGCCCTTATAAATATAACCTGTAACCTGAAAACATGTTATGTCAAATGATAATGAAAAACTCCTTGGTGCCTTGGACATATCACTGGTTAAACTAGTTAGCTAGCTGCTGATATTTGCAACGTAAACACACTGTTAAATCCTGTCTTCGCGTTTTGGGTTGTCTGTTTTTGGATACTACCCTCCAAACTCTTAATAGTATCACTCTTACTGCAGCCGAAAGTCAAAAAGGACTGGAATATCTCTTTAAATCTAAATATGTTTAAGGTCACAAGAAGGTCCACTATCAATAAATACAATTCTAACCCATTTATTAGCTTTGTTGCACACTTACAATCAAGGATTAGATCAATATCCATTGGCATTATATTCTACCTACACAACATCATCTATCCAACACGTAAATGACATTAGACAAAAAGTTTCACAATGGCAAACAGATCTAGGCAGTGCTCTCCTCATTTAAGTTAGTCTCAGTCATGACACAACCATGTTTACCCATCACACTGAACAGTGAATTGTAAGTTTGTTTGATATTGCATAATTATGCTAAGGGTGAAATGACATGCAGTGCCGTTACCAAAGCTTACTATAAGTATATGTGTTATCAGTGGAGTATAGTGATATTCCATTGCTAACTCACAGCACCATCTGGGTACATCCATTTAAAAAAGAAAAAACAGCTACTGAGGGCAATTGCACATACAGTATGTGATAGGTTGATGAATTGAAACGATGTTGCCCCTGAGGTTGCTTTGTTGCTTCAACTAGTGATATAGTATTAGCCTTTACAAAAACCTGGCTCCCAGCTCTCTGAGGTGAGAGCAGGGTTAGCAATGTAAGCCCCAGCAGGAGTAACCTGATTTACACATGTGCATATCATACACAACACTGTGCATACTTCACAAATCAATGACTCACGCTGCCTTGTACTGTGTGTGCTCCTCTAGTCATGCTGGCAGGGGGAAAGTGGCCATAGATTTTTTTTTTCTAGTACAGTATGTCTCTTAGAGGGTGCAGTCTATTGTCTATGCAGTTAATACTCTTCACTGACGGTGACATGATACCACAGCATCTCTCTCTCTTTCTTCTGTCTTATCACCTCTTCACACTCATATTTTAGAGACGGTACTTTCTCAGGAGCTCTGATTGCCACATGTACTTCCTCTCTGGAAAGTGATCGGGAATCCTGATGCGCCGGAAGTCCTGGATGCATTTCTCCAGCTCCTGCTCCGGGGTCATCTTCTCCTTGTTTGCTTTCCTCTTTGCGGCCTCTCGTTCCCGGACCCCAAAGGTTCTCACGCGGAGCATGTCAGTCTTACGGCGCATCTCTGCCTGCTGCAGCATGTGCACTGGTCCTTTGGGCATGGGGCGGTCCAGCGTCTGGATGTTGGACTGCCGTCTCACGGGGCCGCAGATCACGGTTCCGTGTGGGGAGCTGGCCTCCGACTGGGTCTCAGAGCAGGAAGTGGAGAGGTCGTTGAAGGAAGTGCCGCTCTCTCCCTCGCGCTCGCTCTTGTGGCTCTTGCAGCAGCAGTCGCAGTGGGAGGACGACCACCTTGAGGGCCCGCCTGGGAAACAAACACAAACACACTTGTCAGTTGCTGTGACCACATGCAGTAAATCTTCTGTTGCGGCAGGGTCCTCCTTCATGCAGAGAGAGACTGTAAACTAATGTCCCAGCTGCTTGTATGGTGATTCCAACACTAATCAAAAGGAACAGTTGTACCGATCAGGCAAATGCTGACAAATGCCTACACAGCACTTTCAATGTCATACATTTATCTTTAAACGAACATCAGATGAGTTGTGTGTGGTGGTGGTATGTGTGGGTATTTAGGGGGGTACAGATGCAAGAATGTGCAAGTTACTGGCTTTGACATTTAATTGCTGAAACTGAAGGAGCTGGTGGGCTGTGCATATTGCTTCCTCTGATAAGGAGAACCCCCAGAGCTTGGTGTAGTTCAGCGTGGCTCCCTAAAAGACCATTCCCATTTCCCAAGGCAAAGCTTGTCTCACAGCCAAAGCAATCTGCTTTGCCGTCGCAGTTTCTTATTAGAGTTGTAACCCGGCTGCCAAGAAGGTGGTGTATATCTTCTGTTTTCAGATCACTCAGTCAAATAAGCGTACGAATGAGCTTTCTACCTTGAGGGAGGCACCGGGGTAGAAAAAGCAGGTAAACACAAAAAATAATTTATCCTGTGTGGTAACAGAACCAGGTCAGTGAGTAGCAGAGTGAATAGATGTACCTGCAGACCCCGCAGGTGTCCTGACCTCCCGTCACGAAGATTGGAGGAGCAGTGAACCAGGTACGTACAGAAGATTTCAGTGGTTCCTCCTGCGCCTACCTTTAGTCTCATCTCACATCCTCCCACGCTGCTAATTATGAATCAGAAACACTGTACTGTACTGCCCGCTGGCTTGTGAAGTGTTCAAGTAAAGACAGTAAACACAGTAGCTGTCTTTCATTTCCAAAAATATACCTGAACTATGGTCTCATTAAGCTGTACTAACAGGTAGAGATGTGCAGTGTTGAAAACTGCTGTGCTCACTGTAATATAAACAGCAGTGTATGAGAAATAAACTCGTGCACACAGACTCTAAAACCCTCTTAATGGCTTTTTCCAATGTGATGATACAGACTCGATACCAATGATATCTCAGAGGGAGCAATAATTTGTCCATTACCTCCTCCCAGTGCATGCACCAATTTACACTGAACAGAGTTCAAGGGGGATTTTAACCTCTCTGCGCACACTGTAATAATGACCTTATCTCTGGTGCGATGATTGCATTGGACTGATAGTGAGAGAGTCACTAACAGCTTTTTAATGGCTAATCCATGAGTAAAGAGGCCAATCAGTGCACCAATTTCCCCCCACAGAAAATGAATCTAGCTGAATCCAGCAGACGAGCAGCACCAGGCAAATGGATGAAGGCGCTTTAGCTGGGGAGGATCAAGAGGAGGGAGGCTGAGCATTGTTTCTAAATGGATGGATGCTGTAGTCCAGAGGGGCAACCCGTTTAGGAAACTAGCCAACACCCAATAATAGCATCATAAAATTTTCAGGCAATGCAGGAGAATGAATTGTATTAAAGCCACTGACAGGCTGAGAGGCACCTGAACTTTTATTTTGATTTAGCCGACAATTTGTCTAAATAGAGCCTGGACATGGAGGCGACTGTTGCCATGTAGCCCGTGATGCAAAAAATCCCAAATCTATTTGTGTAAGAACAAAACCAAGTCAAGCTTTGATGTCCCTGTCAGAGCCAAGACAGGAAGAAACTAAGAGGCTTGTCAGGAAACACAGTCATTCTTGGGCACATTTAAACAAGTGGGTGTGTGTATAATACACTTTGGTATCTTTTCAGGGAAGCCATTGATTGCATTGTGTTTTTCTCAGATCCATACAGTCTGTCTAAGAGATCATATTCCAACCACATTAAAAGACTGGGGCTGGTCCTCAGGCCAGTCTCGAGCTGCGTCTGCACTTCTCATAAATAACACAGGGAGAGAGGGAGTCGAGTTCTGCGCAGGGGCACGCAGGCGTGTCGCGCAGGGTATCCTCAAACTGCTCTCCACATCTAATGAAAGCAGGGATGTTTGTCCTCGTGCCTGAGAGAAGACAGTTTTATGGAAAGGTTTTTACTCATTTAAAGGTTTTAAATGGCAGGAAAGTAGGACATGGTGGGGGACTGAAGGCAGAGACTCAAATTCAAATGTCAGTGAGTTTCTTGCCAGACATCAGCGTGTTTGTTTTTATCCGCGCTCTTAAACTGACTCATCAAGGGTGTCTGGCGATTATTTCTTTAACGGCGGAGCAGCTCTGCGCTTCGGTCATGTAATCTGAGCGAGGCTCGGCGCAATCATATGCTGAAAGTTGAGAGGCACAAAAAGAACAAAAACAAGCAAGAAAGACTCATCGCTCAGCAATTTCATGTTGTTATTGCACATAACCAGGAGGCCATAACGCAATTTATTTCATATTCAGACTTGAGTGACCCAAAGCTGTCTGCCTCTCATATTTGAACCTCTACAGTAATGTGAATTGTGCCCTTAACCTAATTAATAAAAAGAAGTTTTGAACACAAAGAAGCATTTTACATCCAAGCTGTCTGACTCCGACAGACAACAACAAAAAAACAAAAAACACTTAACTTCTGAACTTCTGAAATAAATATGTCTGCTTTTTTCGCTTTCATTACTGCCTCTTATTTGTCCAAACACAACAAAATCCTGTGAGGCTTGCTGTTGTGAATTATCTACAAATGCTTCAGTTGCTGCATGGTTGCAAAAACACTTTTTTGGCCAAGATTTCGTGTGTGAAATAAACAAAATACAGAGAAAAAAAATCAGCATGAGCCTCGGTTGGGGGAAAAAAACTATACATTGGGGGTAATTTTGTCTGGTGGGTTAAATATACATATTCATGCAGCTAGGCGGGGTGTTAAGCTCATGCGAGTGGAGACGCTCTGATCTAAGACACACTCTTATATTCTCCAGCTCCCATATCCAGTTGCACAAATAATTTTTACTCTGCCACTGCCTCAGGAAGAGTATAGTTTACATGCTTGTTAGCTCACAAATTAGGCCAGCGTGTCCTTGCAGCAGAAAAAGGGCTTGTCTTGCAAAGGCAGTGACTGTCCTTACAGGGAGGGGGAAATCCATTTCACCAAGATAGTCCTATTTGCAGCAAAAGTATCACTTCAGCAGTTTGTGTCCAGACTAACTGATGGCTACAGCCATCTTCTTGCCAGATATAATAATGTCTGTAATATCTGCATACATTTGAATTTGTCAATATTAATTACCTCCGCCCTGCCACCCCACTCTGCTGAAGCAGCCCTCATCAGCAGCAGTGATGAGAAAGAGCTGGTGAGGAGTAAGTCGGGGGTAACCCATGGAGTCCCAACAAGCTTTTCATGACCTAATTCAAGGACACAGAGCAGCTCTCATACTCTCTCATAGACTGCCCCGGCCCAAATTATCTGCTCTCCATGAGGAGAGTGACAGCTTCACTGGCTGATTGCTAATGACAAGCGGTTGCTGTCCCCTCCCAGAGTCAGAGGGTGGCTGCTCGCTGAGTGTCTCCCTGACAGGGAGATGAACAAGCAATGCAGACAGATTGAAATGTCTATATCAGCCCTCTCCCTGTAGGCCCGTCCCCTGACCCAGCGCCACACCCCTCCACTGCACAAGAGCCGATAAAGCAAGATGAAGTGGGGAGGAAGCGAGAAGGCATCCTGAGTATTCGCAGAGCTCTTGTCATCACCTCAATGATGCCTCAAGAGACTGGAGGAAAGTAGAGGGGCAATTCTGACGTCCCTCACCCTGTCAAGTAGGTGATATTCAGAGAGTAACATCTAATGAAAGTGCATGGAACACTGAGCTCAAGATTCAGATCTGCTTTTAAAATTTCTAGCACTATTTTAGATGACCTAGGGAAGCCAAGAAGGGTTGTACTTGCAATTTTTTTTCAATGCAATTCAAGATCACAAGTTTATTGTTTTGTCAGGATAACAGATTAATTTATCATGTTGTAGTGAGAAGACAAAATTTCTCAAGATAATTTATCAGGTTTTCTCAATAATTATGAGATAATTATTAGAGAACTTTAAATTGAGTGTCTGTTAGAGTTGCAGCCATGCTAGTTTTCCCCTTAAAGTACGAGGACTGATCTGGGTGTCATCTCTAACAGAAAGACAGGCAATTTCTACCTGCGTTAGACTTTGATTGAAGTGCAGTCTGATGCATTGATCAATAATGGGTACTCCTGCATCTGACATTTTCAGTTTAAATCAGGTGCAGCTGTCAAGACGCCATCTATGCATGCTGGCATGGCACTCCTGATCGCTGATAAACATAATTAAAAGAAACAACCTTTTGTTTTCTCATAATAATAGATTGATTATCTCATTATAGCAAAATAACGAAGCCTGTTTTGTCGAGATAACTACATAAATTATCATTTATCATCATCATGAGATAACAGCATAAAAAAATAATTAGCACGCCCGCTCTCGGCTTCCATAAATTACAACCATTCTTCGGGGCAAACTTTATCAACTAGAACAAATACTGCACACACAGGTTGCGCTTGCTGCCATGAACCCCAAAACAGTCATACCACAATAACAGTCACTACCTTCCAATGCTTCCCTTCAGCAGATCCCCCCCCGTCTTCAGAGAACACTCAGCTCTGCCCACAGTGCAAGGAGTTTCACCATCCAAGTAGCCATTAAGTGTCTCTGGAGGGATCATTAAGGTGTTGGATGTCAGGTGGTAAGCTCTGTTATACCTGTTCTCCCACAGCTACATGGTGCAAAAATAGCAGAACCAGGGGCAAAAATGACAGTGTTTAAATTATGGCTGAATAATACCATTAAGTTTTAATTTCTTCTTTTAAAGGAACATACCGGAAGATTGATGTTTTAGCTTTAATGAAGGCATTGGTCGCCTTTCATTTCAATATGACACTTTAACATTGCTTGAGATGGGTAATCCATCAAAGTCTATACTTAGTCTTTTTATTTGTCAAAACTGCATTATCATCACTTGGTAATGAAGCAGGGACTATTGTGAAACCTCTCCTTGTTGGTGCGTTCAAGGACACTCCCAACATCTGCGATTTGTGAGTCAGCAGTCATACAGTATATTGTTGAGTAGGGGAGAAGACGATCAATAAACGTGTACAGGCAGTGTGAGAGGATTAGTGTGAAGCTGCTTATTTCATGAATGAAGGGGTTATTTCTCAGCACCTGAATCCCAGTTTGGGAATCTTACAATCTTCTTAACTTAGTGAGCCAAAATGGAAACTGATCAATACAAAAGCTTGTAGTAAGATTTAGAAAACAAATAGCTGCAGCAGCAAACTTTGACCTAAAACATGGAAAACCACCAGCATGGTCCTTCAAAATTCAGTGCACGCTGCTTCAAAGAATGATCGATTTTTTTCCTTTTGCATCTGCACCTTTTCAATAAACTCAGATTTACTCCCAAGGTGAGCCAGATTGTCTACTTGAACTGATGTAGTGCACAAAGCTCTGCAACTATTGTGAGAAAAAATGGCATGAGCACACACACTTGTGCTTTACCTCTGACCATTTTTCTGCCCAGGTGCTCTTAAAGACATATATGAGTTATTCATGGGAGCACCATCCATCTCTTGTAGGTACTGCCAATCCATCCAGACTCCAGCCAGGCTCTCTACGAGCTCGGGGACAGCCCAATCTCTGCCTCCATTACACCCAAGCAATTGATTACTCCCCCCCCCCATCTCTCTCTGCCGCCTTGTGGCCTTTGTTCAGGTGCCATTATGGCTGCACATCATCTCATTCACTGCCCAAATGAAGACTGCACAGTTATATTAACAGAGCACACCTGGCAAGCATAATCATTCTCCATCTTTACTGTACGTGTCTCCCATTTTGACAAGACACTTCTGCACGGCTCTTTCAGAGTGGAAGATGAAACTGTCCCTGATGTTATCAGTCCCAGTGTTCAATGATAATTTGCTTAGCCACTGTGATGTGGAGGCCGTAATGTCGAAGCAGGTTATGATGTGACTTTGTCCCAGATGACGGCTAATATTCATCTGCGAACTGACTGAAAGAACCTGTCCTATTTTAAAATATGACTTGTATTTTAAATCACCCCTGAAATAGCCCAGCATTTAGTATCGCACTAAATTGCATCTCCAGTGGATGACTGGAGACGAGGAAATATTTTGGGATCACAGATTGCTTTTTAATTAGCCAACACTCTTTCCCCAGAGATAATTGGCAATAAGGAGACTGGTCCCAAGCGCCAACTAGAGGGTTAGAGTTGTTAATCACTACAACAATAATGTTTCCACTGCCTATTGAAAAACCAAATGTCTCTATCATGCTAAATACCTGCATATATATATATATATATATATATATATGTATATATAGATAGATAGATATATATATGGAAGCCCATTTCAGCCAAGAAGAAGAAAGAAAGAAGTCATATTTTTTTAAAAAGCTCATTGTAAGATAACATTTTTGATTTAAAGAATCAAAATTTTGTCTTTTTATCTCTTAATTCCAATTTAGTAAACCAGAATCAAATTTTTAATCTCCTAATTTTTATTTATCTGATTTAGATTTTTTAATCTAATAATGTTGACTTAAGGTGTTGTTGACTATAACTTTTAATTAGATCATTTTTGACTTGCTATTTCATAGTAAATCTGATTTTTTTTGTCTAATATTGTTGATTTATTATCTCATAAGTTTAACTTAACTTTGACTTTTGACTTATCATGAGCATTTCTTTTATCATACCTAATTTCTCATCTCTTTCTTTCTTTTACTGGCAGAAATGGACTTCCATACATTTCCATAGAATAATACAAGGCAATGCAAGATGCTGCAACCAGCTGATCCTCTGGATTTCTTTGACCAAACCAGCCACTGATCTCAGTCCTGTTCACTCTAATGTGTGCTGGTAATCAGCTTTGATATATTTCTCTCTGGCTGTGTTGTTTATTCAGAGGGTGAACAAGTCATACCAGGTTAAATGTGAATTATTCATCACAGCCATCAGGTGCACAAACTCTTGTTCGTGATGAATGTTCAGACACTGAGGCCTCACGAGGAGAGTGCCCTTTTGTTGAAAGAATGATTTGTTTTAGTCTGTGGAGACACCAAGAGCATATATCCAACCAGGCAGGGGTGGATGACAATAATTGAGAGTAGAGTGTCTTAACTTTATGAAGGAATGAGTCCCTTGACTGTTAGTACATGATGATAACACACTGTAAAATAATGAATATCTGCTGTGAGCATTTTGGAACATGGAGACGCACTAATGCTGAGAGTCAGTGGAGTCTGGAGAAAACAACTGATGCATTGAACAAGAGCAGCAACATGGATGATGCTAAGGAACTGACAGGCTGGAAGAAAGTCTCTCAGTTTGTTTACTGTGCTGGATTGCTCCTTTTACACTCTCGACAAACCCAGCCTCTCTCTATCTCTCCATATGTGATTGCATGGGAGGGAGCAGTGCGAGGGGGGCGAAAGAGAGCAGTGAAATGCTCTGCTGAAAACAACAAACAACAATAAAGCACATCTGTTTCATGCCCTCCACCCCACCCCACCCCACCCCCCACCAAAGGTGCACTTGTCTACATGTATTCTTAGTTTAGGACTACCTGCCCTAGGCCAGCCAGTGTCCCACATTCAGAATCAGGTTACAGTATTAGTTTTGAGAGTGGATGCGGGCCGCTGTGCTGCTGTGAAGCAAGGGCTCTCACGCCTGTCTGCCTTTGATGTGTCTATCCATCATCCTGACTAGGCCTCTGTCTCCTAATGCTCCGCTATGTATGTGTGTGTGTGTGTGTGTGTGTGTGTGTGTGTGTGTGTTTCCTTTCACCGTCACCTTGTCTTGTCTTTTAATGAAAACCCAGTCCCTCTCGCTCTTCTTCCGTGTCTTACCACCCAAAATCTTTTCCTCTCCCCTCCCTCGGACTCGATGAACTTTCCTGTCTGATACTTACTTTAATCTATTTTTTGCTCTTGCTCTCTCTCTCTCTCTCTCTCTCTCTCTCTCCCTCTCCCTTCATTCTGCTTCAGTTCTTTCTCCCCATGGCCAGGTCTCATGCAACTTTTACTCCCTCATCCCTCATGCTCAGCCGCTCTCTCCTCCATCTGCTCGCCTCCCTCCTCTTCACTTCCTCTCAGCTCGCTTCCTTAAATTCCCTCTTCCTCGTTTCCTTCCCTCTGTGTGTGCTCTTCCTCTTCCTCTTACTCTGCATCTTTTTTTCCCTTGCGTGCTGTACTTATTGCACTTTCTCACCTGTCTCTCCCTTCCTTCTCCTTCGCCTCCACCTCTTACTGTCCCATCACATGCCTTTGTCCTAGGGCAGCGTCTGTTAATGGGGAAGGGGGTGAACACCCACACCATATGCCGTGCTCCAAAAAGTTGAATGACTCAGGAAAATCCTACCTGACTGGATGTTATTGCAGGTCGAGGCAGACCCCTCTGTTATAATTAGCCTGTATTAACAACATTATTGGTGAATCATTAGCAAACCATATGTCATGTCTTCCTCAGCCCACCCATCCAGCACCTCCAACCTTTACCCACCAACTAGGTTTTCTTCAGCTCTTCCAAAGGGAGCCATTCAGAATAATGAACAAAGTGCTTTTTAATTGGCCATATGGTCCAACTCCTCCCTCTGCAAAGAGTGGAATGAACCATATTTGCAGCTAATTAAGGCATTTGCTGACGAACAAACTTTGTCTTCAAGTCAAGTCAAAAAAAAAAAAAAAAAAAAAAACGAAGCTGATTCAATTGAGTGCAGCCGCATTCAGAAATGTTGCTGCCCACTGGTGCTATATTATTCATAACCCATCGGTTGGCAGAATCTGAGCAGTAACCCGCGTTCACGCATGACGCATGTGTACTTGAAGTGTAGCAGCGTTGTGACTCAACTCCCCTGAGGCCCGTGGGCAAGTTTGCCTCTCATCTCGGACCCAAAACAGAAGTTTAAAGTCAGCCCCTGCAGGGGATGCGAAGATTTCAAGGAGGAAGGATATGCTGCAACCCGACCGTGCCTCCTGGTGGTGTGAGCCATACACCGGTTTCTGCGGATCGCCTTTAAATCTAGACCATTATACAAACATATTAGATCGGTTTTCGTGTAGGAAACAAGTAAACTTTTTACACCATTTATGAGGAAAAAGACCCATTACACGATACCACACTGATGTCTTTATAACCTGGATGTGGTTATTTGGGGAGAGGGAGGGGCACTTTTTAATGATTATTTATTATTTTACACCGGGTGATGTTTGTGTTTAACTTCTCTGTTGTTTGCATTATGACTTTTGAAGATCAAAGCCTCGAGTTTGATTCACATCACTTCTGAAAGTATCATATGTAGGAATAAATCTTCACTCACGGTAGAAGATGTACTGTGCGTAATTGGACCAGACCCTGTCATCCGCGTAATGACCGATGGAGGACGCGGTCAGGGACGAATTGCAGGCCACGATGTGAAAGCCGCTCTCTGACAGCATGTCAAAAGCTCTCTCCAGGTGCCTGAACTTGAGGTAAAACCTGCAGGTGTAACGGTCCGGCGGCCTGTCCGTGTCCCTGTTCTCGTTCAGGGCGTCTCCGAACACCTCTTTGGCCAAGCCGATCCTGCTGCTGATGAAGATCCGCGGTAACTTTTTGGCCTTGGCGTCAGTTTGACTTTCCCTGCCTCCCGCCGCGCATACGCCTTTGAAGGCGACCGTGATGTAGCCGTACCTCCTGTCCAGGGAATGAGAGGGGTAAAACCTCTGGTCGCTGCCCTGCGACGCGTCATCGAAATCACTATAGTACAACTCGTCTGGAAATAGTTTGGACTCCTCGGAGGACAAAAGTTTGGCCAATTCTGGCAGCTGGAAGTATTCCGCCTCTCTTTTCAATCTCCCCCTCTCAGGGAAGTGGTCAGGGAGAACAACTTGCTTGTCTCTAAGGTAATCCAATACATACCGAAACAGAAAGCCATCTCTGTCAATAAAATATCGTCCTCTGAGGTCCCGGGACAGGTCATTTGAAGACCCCTTCTTGTTAGAGAACAGCTTCCCAAGTAAGGAATTAGGAAAGCTCGTCAAGGTGGCGTGTCGGGTGTAATACACCTGTCCACCCACATTTAGCTCAATAACATCCGATGGAGGGTTTTGCACTGAGCCTTGCTCTTTTGCAGGTTGCGTTTTGCAGTTTTCGCTCAGTGCCATTTTTTTTTTCTTCTTCTTTCTTTGCGTGTGTCAGATCTTGCACGAAATCCGAGTCTCTATAACGGAGCGCAAATGTCCCAGAAGTTCAGGGTGTGGGGTGTAGCTGCATGGTGTTGATGCACTCAGATCCAAAAAAGCACGGTCTAGTATCACAGGCTGCAGTCCTCCCTCACATCCAGCGTCTCATGACGAACAATCCCAAGGTGTGCCTACAGTATATCCTTTAACCCCGTGCGTAAACGTGCCTGCCCGCGGTGAATCCCTTTGGAAAAGAATCGATTTATCATAACCAGCATCATGTTACACGCATCCACTGCGATGGGTCATGACTGTGTGACTTCAGAGAAATACAATCCTCACTTCACTCCGGGATGAATAAAAAAGTAAAAACATCTTTTTTTCGCTCAAGTTTTTTTTTTTTTTTTTTTTTTCCTGTGGAGAGATTCAGCCTTTTGCGTTTGGCTTCTAGTTCAATCACATCAGTCCAAGATACAAACTGGAGAAGGTGCGTGCATCCCGTCATCCGGCTATTGAGCGTCGCTCCTGACAAATGGGATGCTGAAACATGGTCCGAGGTTGCTCGCGGAGAGGAGGATGGAAGCGGGACTCCTGCGCGCGCCCATCTCTCCAAAATTGCTGAGAACGGAAACGTCTCGGTCCGGCAGAAGGTTTAAGATAATGTTGCTCTAAGCTGTGCAAAAGAGAGAGAGGGGGGGGGGTCGTCCCATGAAGTAATGTCTTACATCATCTTAAAGGAAAATGACATTTGCAGAAGATCGACATAGGAATGGACTGATGTGGAGTGTGTGCATCTGTGCGTTTTTTTTTTTTCTTTTTCTTTTTTTCGTGAAATTCTGATCTATGCCACGGGCGACGTGCAGCTGTCGGAGAGAGGATTCGGGTCTAATGCAGTTTTAACATCCCCAGCCGTTGCGGATTTTAATCCCTTCTTCTGAGTCTTCACAGAGGCTTTCGCATTTACATTTAAACGCTTTTAGCTGACGCGCTTATCCCGGGAGACGGGCGCACGCGGGGTTAGGTCCCATTCAGTGTATTGCTCAAAGAATCGTCGGCAGAGACAGGCACGCGTCAGTGTAGTTAGTCTCTAACTCCTTTTCTATACAAGTGCCAATAACATTAAATGAAATAAGTAAAATAAGAATGACAGCTGCGCTCCTCTGTATCCCGCAGTATCACCTCTTTTCACCCGGAACCCTGTGACTGAACATGAAAATTGATCCCGTCCTGGTCGATTTGAATTGACCGAGTGGACTCTTCAGTTCAGCACCACGGACAGATCACAACCAGCCCCCAAACACACAGCTGCTCCACTCTCCATTTACTCTCAAATAAACGGATAGAGGCCTGCTTTAAAAATAAAACAATGCAGTTATTGACGTCCATTTATTTTCCACGAGTGTCTTTTTACATGAATCCATTTTGGTAACAAATCCCTCATAAAGTGCATCTTCCTTGCAGGTGGGGGGGGGTGGGGGGTGGGGGGGGCACAGCCTCACGAAGAAGAAGAAACCGTCATTACTGACTCATTTGATTGTGGATTATAGTAGCAGGAGGACAGGGGGGGGACTTGTGCATTATTGCTCAGGGCCCTGTTCAGGGAATTTGTCATAGAGCCATCACTGTATACTCCACAGTGAAGCCGAGAACTGTGGGGCAGAAAATCCAGTTTGGTGGAAGTGAGATGCGAGGCTGAATTTAAGGCTTGACGATACATGTCATCATCTATATATTATGCAGTTATACTATGTAGGTCACAGGCTAGTTTTGTTCGAGGATGTGTACTATAGTAGACGTGGGAGGGAGCAAATTGACAATATGCATTCGAGGGGGTCACCTGAATAGGAGGGGCTGCTTTTATACTTATTGGCTTGTTTGTTTTATATATGAAGTATCAGGGCCCTTATGTCCCCACATCACATGGAGCCAGCAGCGGCACTAACTCTAATCTGTGTTTCAGACTGTTTTGTGTCTTTGGCTTGTTTGCTTCTTGTTTGTTTGTGAGTGTGTGTGTGTGATTTTGAAGCCATGCTGTTATAAATCAGAGGCTTTTTTTTATTGCTGCAGTGCTGAGAGAAGGCGTTGATGATGGGAGAGCACCCTTGACTCGTGGTTTTGAGGAGGCAGCGGTCACGCTTTACCCTGTTAATTCAGAGTATATTGTGCTGGAGAGGGGTTGCTAAGCAGCCACAGGGGACTGAGTGGGATTCAAACAGTGGGGATTTAGAGCTACAGTGAGCATACCACTGATCGCTTTTTCTGTGATGTGAGGTCTCTCAGCTTACATTATACATCATTTTTAATGTATTGGAGATTGTGTGACCTTAGCATTTAACTGGACACCACTGTAGACATGCAATAACATCTAATATCATTTGGGTTTCATTTGTAAATTCACACATACAGATTATTAAATCACTGGTGTTGGGCTTGTATAACAGTGTAACTTAGAGTTCATTCCCTTGCCCTTGCTTGGGGATGATTCCCTTCCCATATGCGCTATAAACCCTGTTTCTTATTCATCTCACTCATCCTCCCATTAGAGCCAATTTCCCTGCCTCCTGTCTTCATTTTATTTCCTGTTCGTTCACTACTCCCAGGTTAGATTCTATCTTTTGGAAGGGGTTGGATTTCATGCAACTTCAGTATGAATAATGTAAGACAATATGGGTCTCAGCTGAGAGTGAAGTAAGAAAATCTGTATGTGCTGTAACATTAAACTGACAATTGTGGGTTTTGTGAGCTCTAGCATTATAATACGCACAGTGGCCTGGGGAAAAATAGAAAGAAATGAAGACGTTTTGAGGCAGGTCAGGTTGTGTTGTATGTACAAAATACATCTGTCAAATGAGAACAGTTCAAAACTTTAATTTCAAAATGTAAACAGACATGTACATGATTTCTTGTGAGATGATAATTGATCTCTGGGCCCCTTCTGTGAAATTGTACAGACAATCCAGTGAATTTGCCGTCTCATGGAAGATTGTAAAACACACTGATGTGCAGCCTTCAAAGCAAAAAATAACAACACAGGCCCAAACCTCTTTGCAGAGCTATATTCCTTGTGCACATTGTGATAGCCTGTCTTGAATTGTACCCTCTTTTCCCATGCACATTTCAACCACTCATAGTTCCTGATGAAAGTGGCAGTATAGTGTTGAGTGAATGTCTTGACAAACTAAATGCAATTTGTAGTTTTCAGACTAATTCATCAATAAACAAACACTGCTAAGGTTTTTTAAAACAGTCTTTTAGTTACTTAAAATGATATTTGCTTTAAACCACTGAAAATGGAATGAAACGTTATTTACCTTTCCCAGAAAATAAGGTGAAAAGTAACTCATTAATTACAGGTCACCTTTAATAATATAAGGACCCGTCCCTTTCTATGACATTGGGTGTCCTCTTGAGGCTCCAGAGGGCAGTACAATAAGTTGGCAGATAAGAAAAATGAAGTGGGAGCTAGAGAGTACTTCCATGCACGTGAACTATGAATTGCAACACATCTGTATGAAAGTTCTGTTGGTCTAAAACAGAGCCTCCTCTCTGGTGTGTTATGGTATCAGTGCACGATGACTCCATTATTTTAGCGATGGGCTACTTCTCTGATAGTTTTCACAAGTAGGAAATAAAAAACACCCCCAGCTCCACCGCCCAGCCCACAGATCATCCTCACTGGGTAAGTGCACTGTCCATTCATAATTTCTCTCACTGTCTCTGTCTCAGACGTCTGTCTGTCTGCATGTGAAATGCCCCATTAACTGCTGCAGGATAGTGTAGCCCCCTTACTGGGCAGCAATGTAAGAGGAAACAAATGCTGAGATTGTTGATGAGCACCATTATTCCATTGCTAATGCACACTTTGCCTGAATTGCCCTCGCACTTCACACTGTTTGAGTCCTGGCACTTGTGCGTAAGATTGCATGATCAAACTGCACTGAAAGTAATGCCATGAAAACGTGAATATGCACCGTACCACAATTATTACTCAGTAGTTGGTTAATTAAAAGTAATCCGTTTTTATTTTATTTTCCCCAAACACGATGAGTTTGCGCTTGAGCTGCAGCACGTAACCAGCTGCAGTATCTGGGAACAGCCGGCAGGCGGCGCTGCATGTTGTAACCAGGTCAGCCATGGGGCTGGCTTATTCTGTTCTCCATTTTGTATGTTTTTCCTGGAGGTTAGCGCCTACTTTCCTAATGGCTAGCTGCGAATCACCGTAGCTCAGCCAGTTCAACGCACTTTGCATAACAATTTACAGCTAAATCGGACTGGGAGACTGAAAACTCATGAGCACACCCACCTTGGCGTGTTTTTGTGGTTTTATCTAGCCATGTAGGTAGGACACGACGCGTTGAGGAGACACGTTAACAAACATTGAGTCAGGGTTGCGTGCTGTGGACTGCCACTTTCAACCAAAACAATGTTGACAAACGACCTGTGGACACATATCAACAACCAGTCATTTCAAGGGTAAATATGAGCTTTTACTAACATTTCGGTTAATATATATGTTAGCTAAATATGGCGACAGTTGTGCAGCACATTTAACCTTAAATATGCAGTTATAAGGGCTATGTTAGCTAGCAAGCTAACATTACTGTCAACGACATCCGAGTGAAATGTAGGCACGTAGCCTCTTTAACTGTTAGCCACGCTGCTAACTAGCATGTTAGCAGTTAGCGACAAGTAGCGTTAGTATATCTTAGACTTATGTCGGCGGTTTGTGGTCGAACCAGTGTTAAATGTGTTTGTTTCATGCAAACTGTGCATAAGGAGGACAAAGCTGTCTGTGCGCCATTGTGGACATTTTACTAACGCAGTTAGCTACCCATAGCTGCATTAGCTATCAAGGGCGCGCAGGTGGGCATGCCTGGCAACTTTCGCTAGTCCCACACTGCCTTTTGGTCATGTTAGGTGTCTGCTCTCTGCATAACCTGAAATTATTATTAATTTCATTACGTTGTAGCGCCACTAGCTTTTTTGCACATCAGCTGATCTCTTTTCTGTGTGTGTTATTGTGGTTGTTATGAATTTTATCTAGCCTGGTCTGTTAATACTTCCTGTCTGTCCCCCCCCCCATATGAAAAGATGGATAAAGGTGGAGTGAAGAAGATACCATATAGAAGAGATGACCATTTAAGCAAACTGGTCTACACTGAAAGCCCTGAGGAGGGAGGTCTGTTGAAAGTGGCTCCTCACAGTGCCATGTCCATCACCTCTGCCACCTCTGTCGTTCTTCCATCCAGTCCGTTGATGCAGCCAGGACAGGTACCAAACGGTCTCAGCAATAGCCCCCTTCCAGAGGAGCTAACCTCCACCTCTATCACTGCCACCGTAGGCCCCTTGTTGGGAGACTCAGAGCCCAGGGGCCTGACCAAAGATCAGAGGCCTCAGCAGCAGCAGCAGCAGCAGCAGTTATTCCAGACGCAGACCTTTGGGCGTCAAACACCGGGGGACAGTTTGCCCCAGTTGGAGGCCAGTATAGCAGACATTACCCAATCCTCTATGGATTCACTTATTGGGGGATCAGATCCCAATTTCTTCCCTATGAAAGCAGAGGATTTCTCCATGGATAAAGGAGACCAGGATCCCATTGACCTTGATCATGCCTTTGATCACATTGGGAAAGATGTGGACGTGAACCAGAAGTTGTTCAGTGACAATACCCTGGACCTGCTCCAGGACTTTGAGCTCACTGGGTCCCCCTCTGATTTTTACGTAGGGGATGATGCCTTCCTGTCCACTCTTGCAGATGATTCTCTGCTTGGGGATGTTGGCGCGGAGAGGGACATAAAGCCTGCCATGGTTGAGAGCAGTAATGGCAGTGTAGCAGTCTCTGTTGCTCTCAACGGCAGCATTATGGCAAGTCCAGATCAGTCCAGCTCTGGCATATCCTCATCTTCCCCTCTAACCCCTACAACCACTTTGTCCCCATTGGTGAAGAAAGAAAAAGATGCTGGCTTCATTCAGCTCTGCACCTCAGGTGTGATCAAACAGGAGAAGACGTCTGCAGGCCAGAGCTATTGCCAAATGAGTGGCACAACCTCCACAGGCATGTCCACCTCTAACCCCATTTCCATCTGTGGGGTCAGCACTTCAGGAGGACCGAGCTACCACTTTGGAATCAACCCCAGCAGCGGTGAAGCTCAGCAACGTAAGGATCACAAGCCAGTGTCAAACCAGTATCTCCCAGTGACGACCATTAGTACAGCCTGGAACAGAGGCCAGAGTGTTGGGGACAACTTGAGGGTCAGTGAGGCTTTCTCAAGCTCTCCCTCCTACACCACCAGCTTTGCCAGGTAAGAAATAAAAGGTAGTACTCAGCTGTCTGACCTTTCAGTTTAGTCTCAATAACTTGAGCTAATACATCTCTCCGTTGAACCTAGTTATGCCTTATTTTATCCTCCCGTATTTCCTCCCTTCTTTGCCCAAAGGCCGGAGGTTTCAGTTCTTATTGTTGCAACAGAGCTGTAACCTCAACGATACATGAAATGAGCCAGATCCTGAATGTCATGCCCACAAATTCTCATGTCTTTGTTTTGAAATAATTTGTCATTTTATCAATTGGTTTATTATTTCATGTCATTGTAAATTAGGCACAAAAAGCAGTTTAAAGTTTGAAAGTCCCAATTAAGTTTGTTGTAAGGTTTTTGTCTCAATCAGACTCCTTTTAGTATCTGCCTACACAGAGTCTGATATTTATGTAACACAGCTGCATGGTCCATATTTAGCCTGGAGAAGACCTGTACTATTACAATTGGTAAAGCCAGTCCAAGTATTTGAGATATAATGGACAGCTAAATAGCACTGCATTAAGAATAAATTTCCTATAAATATTTTCCTGAATTATTTTACATTATGTGTCCCTAATGTATTGTGTAGCATCCATAGATAGAGAAGTGTCAGCTGCTGGCTTGCCATGATTTCGACAGCCTTTCAGCAGGAACACAATACTGACGTTTATTGCTGTTTTTAGCCACCTACCTTTAGAAGCATAGTTCACCTGAGAAATGTCACTGCAAAATGTCAACCTGAAGAGGTTTTTGGCTCACTGATACTTGCTGGCAGGGTGGGTATTGTTAATTAAAACTGCTGGCTGCTGGTTGTTTGTTTACACCACTTTATGGTTCACCGGCTCATAACCTCATGTGTTAGGAAATGTTTTCAGTGTTATAATTGAGGTGTCTTTGACAGCTCATGTAACCTGAGTGCACTCAACCAAGGGTCAGAATGAGAAAGGGCTTTATATACCCGAGACCAGTCTATTTAAAAATGCCATGGTCTAAATTAATTCTTAGTTGCACATCTACTTCTGTTGTTTATAGTTTAACTTAGACAGGCTCTGTTGTCTGGTTTCACAAATCAAACACTGGCGATTCAGGATAATTGTTCTCACAAATTTGTTTTTTTCTTTGTGGTTTTTGTACATACACATGAAGTAGTTTGTCCCAAACAGCCAGTCACATGCAGCATCATTAGATAAAGCGCAAGATATCTAATAGATGTTGAAAATAATAATCCCTTCGGGAAAATCAACACAGTAAAAGATACACATTAGAATCATTAGAATAGAGCAAAAAGCCATAGAAATAGTAGAAAATGATACAACCATCAAATCCTGAAAGCAGCAGTAAAAAATAAAATACAATACAAAAGAAAAAAAAAACAAATTCTCAAAAGGAAGAAGGTATATACAGCACCGAATTGTAGTGCAAATAGATTAGTGACAGTTATTTCTCAACGTGAAAGAAACTCTTTAAGAAGCTTACCACTGCACTTCATTGGGACACAGCGGACAAAAAAACCTTTTAGTTTTTGTATAGTGTCATCTCAGTTATAGTCTGTATAAAGATTACAGATATCGCTTGGCTTAATCTCTCCCCTGAGCTACACTGTCAGTTATATTGCAGAGTAATTTCAGCTAAATTAATGTACAACAATAAGCAGTAAATTTAATTTATTACAGATACAAGGGTTTGCAGCTATCTGCAGTTTTTAAAGTGTTATTGCTTCGTGGCTAAAACGAAACACTTGTTGGACTCACACAGTATTTCTGATTATAACACAAAGAGAAATAATTCTGTGGTCTGTAAATACGTTTCCGTCTTCTTCAGTACTTGTCACTTAAAAGAGAGTCTGGTGTTTTGGTCTATTTCTGTGAATCTGCAGGAATGGTGACTCCATTTTTCCCTCACGGTTGATGGATGAGGAGGAGGACATTTTATATGTTTTGATAAGCCTGAACAAAAAATT
Source organism: Lates japonicus (assembly GCA_033238685.1). Classification (NCBI taxonomy): domain Eukaryota; kingdom Metazoa; phylum Chordata; class Actinopteri; family Centropomidae; genus Lates; species Lates japonicus. The sequence goes on from BRZM01000049.1 coordinate 5,165,829, forward strand.
GCTTTTTCAGGTTTGGTTTGCAGTGCTGGTTACCATAGTAATGAGGCTCGATTTTAAAGTCAGTCCATCATCCTGAGACAAAAATGCCTGGTTTAACCCCCTGTGTTAGGCAGTTAATCCACGACTCCTGCTTTGTGAGACAGGACGTGGCTGCAGCAAAAAAAGCACCAAGATCTGGAGAAAAGATATGCTGTTAAAAAAAGCAAAAAAAGGCAGGGGAATTCCACTTTAGTCCATGTCAGACATTTAATCTTTTTTTTCCCAGACTGGACAAGCCTGAGCATCAATGTGTGTGGGATGAAATGTCCCAATTCCTATGTGTCATCAAGAGTTTTCCTTCTAAACCAGACAGTGTATTATTATTATTATTTTTATCTTTGTATCTGTTTTACTGTTCAGTTTCATAGCCTGTTAGTCTTGCTCCCTCTCTCATGGAAGTATCCACTCAATGGGGGTTAATGAGGTAGTTTTGGGCAGATCCCTTCAATCTTCCAGCTGCATTATGCCAAAAATAAACCTGAGATGTGCACAGTCTTAACTTGAAGCAGATCTGTCCCCAAGGAGCGCTTCATTCAACAATAGGGATGAATGGATTGTGGCCTTTACAGAACGGTCAGGCCTGTACAGTAAGAAAGAAATTCTTCCCGTGCAGAGAGGAGTGAAAAAGGCTGCTTGTTCCACTGACTTACTCACGTGATTTAGCTGAATCTTAATTTCTGCTGTGATTTCTTTCCAGTGAGCTCTCATTCAGATGACTGTAGAGAGTCCAGTCACTGTGTGTTGACTCCACCCGGCCCCACAAAGTGTCTTTTGTACAGTTATGACTTTGCTGCCCTGTAGACTTATATGGGTTCAGCTGTGAGCATGGCTTTGGGGCCCAGTTGTGAGGCAGCTCAATAGAAAGTCTTGACCAGCGGTGGTGTGACAGAATCACATGTCTTAGAGGCTTTTTTGTTCGTGTCTCTTTTACATTCACGCCTATCTCATTCACAGTATCTGACAGGGAGTGATCAGACCAAAGATTGGCATGCAGAAGTGCGTCATGTCAGCAAGGGCACAGATGCAGTTATGTTTTTGTTTGTGCAAATAATGCGTGGTACCATCTTCATGACTGTCCGACAGTTGTCCAAATGTCTGGTGACCAGGAACAGATGGGGAGAGACACGAGAGACACCTCATTTTCATTTCACATGTGGCTTTAATCAAACTGTCTTTGTGTTATTTAGAGGTGTGTGTGTTTAAGCTCAGGATTATGTCTGTGCATGTGGTGTGAGCTCAGATCATTTTCTGTGGGTGTGTGGCTGTTTGGTATTGGCTTATCGGCGTGTAAGCTTAGCATTTCTGTGCGTGTGTGTCCCTAGTGAGTGGGTGTTTGTTTTTGTGTGGTGGCTATTCGCCTCAACCTGTGTGACATTTAGTGGTTTGAAATCAGCTGAACGCTGGGTTGCGGTGGCCCAGGCGGTTGGCATCAGGTCACCATATCCTCTAGCTTCTCACGCAACTGTGCCTCCTCTGCTTCCTGCCGAGGCTTCGGCTCGGAGGAGCCTTGCATGGCAATGTGTACCTGACCTGCCGTAACCTCAGAATCTGCTGCTTTGCACTTTGCAGGTTTTCTGACACAGCTCGTTAAAGCACTTAACCAGTGCTTTAATTTTCCTGGCTGTTCATTTACTGTATCACAGTTTTTTATGATATGACTCAGTGTCACTATCTGACTCACAAACAACTGGTTCTCACACAATGAAGAATGCTTCACCTTGAGAAATGCTTTGCTTTGTTCCTATTTTGGGAAATACACGCCCTCATAGTATGATAACTGGTTTTGATGTGGTATGACCCTATTAACATTGAGTTGCACTGAATGGAGGAAAAATACAGAAGCACAATTCCTCTGGTAGGTCTCACAGCTCATTTTGAAGGCCTGCATTATGTAACCTTTGTTTTTAGCGTGGCATTTCCTCCTCCGCCTATGATTGGCCCAGCCCATAGTGTGGAGTTCAGTCTGTGAGTCAGATGTAATGACTTAGCCATATATCCTGCTGCTGACTTTAGCCTGTGCCCCATTTTGTTCCTTAGGGCTCTCTGACAAAATAAGAAATGTTGTGGACCATATGATCTGTAAAACTGCTGTTTAAAATGCACACTGTAGGTTGCTAGGATTTCTTGGAGGCTTTCAACTCAATTATGTGTAATGGTGGAACGCTGTTTGCAGGAGTAATAAAAACTGGCTCACTAAATGGAGCTGTTCTCACATCTCTCACGCAGACAAAGCAGAGTTGTGCAGCTTCAGCATCAAGATTTCTCTTTATGGGCATGTTTGTGAGCAATGTACAGCTCAGGTTTTTCTCACAAATAAAAGCTCGCTCATTCAGGCTTTCACTGATTTCATTTCAGTGTACATAGATTCATAACTTCAGCTCAGTTTCTCTATTTATTAATTAGACACCTTTTATAATCAGTCTATTACATATGATTTTTTTCATGCAAATTTGCTGAATCTTACTTAGTTTTTGTTTCATAATTGTGAGAATTTGCTGCTTTTCTTTGTATTTTGTCGTTGTAATCTAAAATCTTTGGATTTTAGAGGCAGTTTGAAGATGTCACTTTGGGCTTTAGGGAATTATGATAAGCAGTTGTTATTGTTTTCAGGCATTTTGAAGACCAACTGAGTAATTTTAACAGACTGGCTAATGATAATGCATAGATACAGGTCAGCAGTAACTCAGATTAGCTGTCAGAGGTGGACTGAAGGAAGCAGTGCCCGAGCAAGTTGAGGAGTACATCCGACAGTGTTTCCACTGAGGTGGTAAAACTCCAGAGAATTTCACATGTGAGAATATTGAGTCAACTTTGGGACTTGGCTATGACTCACTGCTAAAGCTTTGGAGAGAAGTAACTTGGAAAATAAGCTCTCAATCAACTGTGTGCTGCATTAAAGCAGTTTTCTGCAAACGCTTCTGTGATCTCCCCATGTTAGTTTACTCAAATCCCACAGAAAATCAACAGCTAACATACTGAAGATGCAAGCATACTTAACTACCTATGTAAACAACTTTAACAATACTCTTTGTAATGGATCTTGTTGAAATGTAGGAATGATTCCTGAGCTCTCGGCTGTGTTCAACTGCTGTTATGGCTGCAGGACTTTGTAGCAACCTGTTGAATGTATGAGTTTCTCGATGACTGACTGAGCTTAATGGTAGAGCTGGATATTTGTCAGGTAGTTATTCTGTCTCAGTGTAGAATATACAGCCTTATAAAATCATTGCAGTGTTGAGAGTGATATATCTTGACTAAAACCAGTCACAGCTGTCAGATGTATCAGCTGTGGTTTGGTGCCTGGTTTGTTACATGAGTAGTTTAAGTCCATTTACATACATACATACGTGTGTGTGTGTGTGTGTGTGTGTGTGTGTTTATATAAAGCTCATATTTAGTGTATGAACAGTCTTGGCTCTGTGCTTTGAGAGTAATCTTTGGTCAGAGTTGCTATTCAATACAGTGTTGCTCTGGCACACCCCTCACCTCTCTTGCCTGTCTTCTCTCTCTCTCTCTCTCTCAGACACTCACACTCTCTCACTCTCTCTCTCTGTCTCTCTCTCTCGTCCCCTGCTTCTGCTTCCTGCAACCAAGGGCAGAGACCTTGACTGTCAGCAGAAGCTTTCAGCAGCTGTAAATCACCTTTTATTATTTTGCCTGTGTGTGTATGTGACATGCAGGTCTTATGGCTTTGTGTATTATGCATGAGTGTGCGCATGTGTATGCGTGTGGGTGTGTCATGAGGACTATAGCAGGCAGGCAGGAGAGACCACAGAGCGCTGCCATGAGGCTCTCACTCTCCTGACCTACTTTCCCTCCCGCCTCCCCACAGCTGGCGCCGAGTGAACGCACCAGATCAAATGCCAGCCATTCCAGTCGCTTTCACATTATTACCGCATTCCCCTGTAACCACAGTTTTATATTTTCTCAATTTAGTTTTTGTTGTGTTTTGACACTGAACAGGCTTATAGAAATTCCCAATATTGAGGGCAAGGGGATATAGATAAGTCTGTGCGTTGTTTGTGCTGTTCCTCTTACTTTTGTGTACAGTTGTCGAGTCAGCAAAGACAAACTTTGGGAGTGGGTTCCTTCCACATCCAGTGGTATCCAGCTAAAGGTATTACGGTTATGCACACAGTAGCAGCAGCAAGTCTCCAATTCATTTTACAGGCCAAGAAGCCACCTCCCACCTACACACAGTCACTAACGGCTCCTATTATGGAAACTAATATGGAAACTCAAATCCTTTGGGGTTATTTTTCTTGTGCTCAGCCATGGGTTAGGTTTGGTTTCCTCTGCCAAGTAGTAGTTGCTGCTTGGGGCTACAAAATGTAGCCGTTACTTAAATGGGTTTGTCAATGCAGCGTGAAGGAAAAAACAATGGCTCCTTGCAGACAGTGACACTGACGCATCATCCAGAGTATCGCATGTATCTTGCTGATGAACCAAAACAATGGTCAATGTCAGTGTGGAAGTGCTTCAAAGAGTACGATTTCTTATGACTTGCGTTTAGTGAAGATGTTGCACTAATGTCAGTGTACATGTGTAAATGCATACTGTCTGTTTTTCATTAGAAGGCACAGGGGGCAGATATTTTAGAGAAGTCCAGCCCAGTCTTTGGCCAAACAAACTCAGACTCTCCACTCTCTCATAGAAGCTGTGTTGTTGTTCTGCATGCAAAAGCAATTGAGAGCGTGCAGACCAGTTCCCCTTTCTATTTTGGTGGCTCTTACCTCGGGGAAGGAGCACTTCCTTCTGCCCCCTCCTCTGCTCTTCTCCTCACGCTCACAGAGCTTTGATGAAGATGAGGAGATGTTTGCGCAATGTTGATTCCCATCAGTGGCAGTGATAATTATTACAGTAATGTTGGCACTCCACACTAGAGGATCATTGAGCAGATCTGGGGACAGATTCCCCGCTCCCGACAATTTGCGGGGGCATTCCCAGTTCAAGGCCAGTCTGAACCAATTATCTACCCAAATGATCGTGTGGGGTGACGGCCTTACAGACATCATATCAATATTACTGAGTCGATTGGAATTTCCCCCATGTCACACTTGAAATCCTGTCGTGAAAGAAACAGCAGTGATGCATATGATGTTTTTCTATTCAGCAATTGACAGTCACCTTCACACAAGTCCAGAGCACAGTAATATTAACATGAACGCCCTTTCCATGGCATACATTTATAGTGATCACAGGTTAGAGACCAACAGTAAAACTTTATTTCCCATTGATCTCCAGCTCTAAGCCATGCTGATTCAGTCTTCTTAGCCATGACTTCATCCGCAGTTTCTTTTTTCTCTAGTTTTGTTTTTCAGTGCAGAACATAGCACATACAAGTACTACCAGCTGACGACAACGGTCTGCCTCCATGTTTGTTTTGCTCTGAAGTCATGTTTGATCACTCAAATTTCTCAAGAAATTGTTTACTATAAACAGCAAGTGTGTGGTCCTGTGTCTTGACTGAATCATCTGGTTTGTACATTCTTATGATTAAGATATTAAAAAAGTGGTTAAATCTGTTGTTATGTCTGTGGTCTCCCACGTTTTTAAATCGGTTACGATTTGCAGTGTGCTGCACCAAGCCTAGCACAGAAATCAGGTTTTAAGCATGCAGCCATTCAGACAGATTTTTGTGGAGATCGTCACTCTATCATTTTCAGTTTTATTTAGGGGCTCGACCTCACCACACGTAAGCCAGAGACATCCAGTGGAGCAAAATGATTGTTCATAGTTTCGCTCCGGGATGACTCATTTGCAGTGGCGGGGCCTGAAGTAGGTCAAGACTGTAGGTTGATGTAGACTAATATGTGGAATAAATGCACAAACAGAAAAAGCTCTATCACTGCTAAAAAGAAATAGCATGGCATTGCAATGATACAGCTCTAACAGCTGTTTGCCTGTAGTGACAAAGAGGCTGGGGTATATAGAGCAGGGGCCTGCCAAGCTACTCGTGACACTCATGGCTAAAAGGGGATTATGAATTGTTAAGCAGGGCACTGGGCCACCAGCATTATCGTAAGTGTGTGAAGTGGCTTGACTCATTCTAACCCAGGCCGATTGATCACACTCCTGCAGACACGAGCAGTTAACTTTCTCAGTGCTGTTCTTGTCGAAGTCGAGGCCCATCTCTGGGTGTCTCTGCCTTTGTGCTGTGGCTGCGCTCTGACCGACAGTAAACTCTGAGGGAATGCGAGAACTTCCTGTCGATGGCGAGCACACACTTAAACAGATGGTTTCAAAAAGAGGAAGTTTGGTCTCCCCACATCACATTGCAGCTTTGATTGGTTACTGTCTCACAATACCCATAAACAGATTTGGAGCTCATGGCTTAGTTGAACGTCATCAACTGATTCCAGATTTGAGTTTTGAGAAAATACTGGAAAGCAGTGACGTCACCTCAGGGTTACTTTGTTGTTGGAAATGTATAGCAGCTGCAGTAATTGGATTTGAACCAGTAGCTTAACGCCGTCTAGTAAAGCTGTCCTGCTGACACCATCCCAGTGGGCCAGTAAAGGATGAACTGGTGACCCTTTCACACCCTCTGACATCATCATCATCACCACTCTGGACTTATTAGCCTCCTCCTCCCACCCTGCTGGTTCACCACACCCTCCTTCTGGGACTTGAAGGGCTTTTGTTTGTATGTGTATATATATGTGTGTGCTCTTATTGGCAGCATGGTAAGGAAACCCCACATAAATCTGTGTATGACAGATGGCATACTGGTTTCATCATCGTAGCGGCACCACTTTCATATGAATTGTATTTACCATAGGACCCTTCACCCAGGCTGCTGCTGTTTTGCTTGGTGCAGGCTTGTTTGCTGTGATCCAAAGTGCCGCAGGTATTCAGAAATGCTGCTTGAACCTGGAATGAAACACTGAGAAAGATAATTCAGATGACAATAATACAACATAATAATAAATAGTAAGTTGTACAAAATAAATGCAAACTGTGAGGATTACAGGCCAAGATAATATGTAGAAAACACATTATTTTTATTATTTTGATAATTAGTCCCCTTCCTAAAAATAGCCACTGTGAAACATTGTTTTATTCTATAAGCTGTGTTCCTGTAACTGATTTTAAAACAGCATTATTTGCCTTTTTGGCAACTTTGGGGCAGTGGAAGAAGCTATAAATGCAATGTTGACGTATTATCACCTTATAAAGTTGTTATGGCTGACACGTTGGCAAACAAACGCTTCTTTACACATCCAGCAGACACGCAGGAGCAACGTCAGCATTTATTCTGAGCCATTTTCTGTCTGTCCAATCTTCACTCCTGTTTTTTAAATCTTTACCTGCTGAATGAGTCAGTGTGTTTACCAGTCAGCTTTGTCTCTCTGCTGTTTGGTCTCAGGCAGGTAGCGTGCAGCTGGTGTATCAGAGTTTTTTTTCATTGAAGGAGGCTGATAATGATGGTGAGACGAAACTTTAACAGCTAAGTTGCTCGGCCGTAACACCGAAACAGTAAGCCGAAAACTGAGAAGCGCCACAGAATTGGGTGATAATTCTGTGGCTTTGTCCCTAGAAACATCACCTTTTCATATTACACAGTCATCTGATCCATTGTTGATTTGAAAATAGTACAGTTTTAAGTTGGACCGTTATCTTATCACTTGCACCCCATGAAATACAAACCCCTGATTGCTGATTATGTATTTAATCTTTTATTTAAACAGTCTTTTTAAGGTCATGTTTGTTTTTTTCAGGAGGAAAAATTTATCTTGTACAAGAAATAAATATATGCTTTTTAAATATGAACAGAAAGAGAATATTCACAGAAGTTACATTTAATATACTTTATGGGTGGTGGATATATAAGTTGCAATGGTTTTGAAACTTGTTTGCTTACTTATGTACCACATAGTCCAGCTTTATTTATCAGTTTAGATTTCCTAATACGGTTTTCATTATTCATGATTCTTTGGAGGCTCTAACAAAAGTGTTGCAGGGCCAGAGACAGCACTTTGCCGGTAGACATTTTCATATTCTGGTTATGACAAGGCAGCTAAAAAACAGATGATCATAAGTTCACCTATAGTGTATTGAAATGGTTGGACTTGTGATTGTATTGATTCTATATTTCTGCCTTTACTAATGAATGATTAATGCAATCTGTACAAGTAAATGTACCAACATAGGTTGTGCTTTTAAAGTGATGAAACCAATTTCCACCTCTGAAAGAGATTTATTTGACTTTCACAGCAGCTGTAAATATTTATATTAATGTTCCTTCTGTTCAGGTTGTCCACTTTAAACTATGATAAATTGTGCACACAATATGGAGTGTGATTTGTTTAGTGCTTCTTTATTAAACATCTTGGCTGCTTCTACAAAACTGAAATTAAAGCCGTTTGTTCCTCAAAACTTTTGGTAAAATGGCTCAGCAGAAATTTATTTATTTATTTATTTATTTATTTAAAGCAGGAAGTGAGTGAGTGAAAGTGCTGACACCTCTCACAGCTGGACTGGGGGGAGGTCTTACTTGAGGGAGAAGGGGTTCACACCATGGTTTGAATTTCACCTGTGTAAAACAATGTACTTTGCAGTCAGAGACACTCAGGAAATGAACGCTCACAAACTATCAGCTCACAGTTGTATTGAATACAAGTCATGAGAGGTTAATGGACAGATTTATTGACCACAGTGTGTCGTCAGCGGTGCTCAGAAAGCTCTCAGCCCTGTCATGGCTAGACAGCCTCCTCTGAGGTCTCTGCCTGATGGGTTTTTTTATCTGGCTGCTGAATGCCTCTGGACTTGATGCTTTGATGTTTCACTCAGGTTTTCCCATCGTGCTACGCCCACTGACTACTGGGGCCTGGCCTGCTTTCATGCTAATACCCTCTTGTTGTATAACTATGGGTGAACTTGGCTCCCTGGCTCAAATCTGCGGAAGTGTGTCAGTGTGCAGTCACAGTTAAGAGTGGCTCATATCAAATAAAACTGTTTGTTTTCATTGTGGTGGCAGATGTGCAGATGCACGGACAGACAGACACAGTTGTTGCACGTCTCTGACTCAATATCCTCTCAGTGTGGGCGTTGTTGTTGCTGTGGCCAACGGGTTAGAAAGGGGGTGTGGACCTCTGGCGCATGGATGCAGCAAAGCCTGATGTCCTCTAGTGGCAGTTTTGAAAAAGTGCAACTGCTGATGGGGTCTGGAAACGTTTGTGGTTGAATCAAAGGAAGAAGGGCTGTTTTATGGCAACCACAGGATTTAGGATGGGACCACAGATCTTCAGATAATTTAGGCTTTAAAGGACCAAACGGGCACAATGGGACTCACTTTTCTTCACTCACTCATGATGCCGGGAATGAAGGCAAAGTTGAGGAAAAACAAGCACAAGGGACACATTGATGGGAAGATATGTGTGTGTAGTGCATCTGAGTAGTTTATTTATTTATTTATTCAAAGGATGTAGTGCAGAGTTGTAAATATGAGCTGCAGCTGAACTCTCAAAAACTGAGAGGGTGCTTTCAGGAGTAGGGGTTGACAGTATAAATGGCACATTCTGTAGACATACAGTATGTATATTATAGTCTAAATCTGATATGGATTTAGACTAACATGTATAAACAGCTGTATGAAATTACAGCAGACAATTACTAGTGAAGATACAATGCTACACTTGTGTTTGTAAAATGTATGAGTTTCTGCGTTTCCCTGACATTTCTCTGCTCTGTCTCCACCCTCTACCTGCAGACCGGAAGGAGGCACCACAGCATCCTCAGCACCAGGAAAGAGCGGGACTCATAAAATCTGCCTGGTGTGCTCTGATGAGGCTTCAGGCTGCCACTATGGTGTTCTCACCTGTGGCAGCTGCAAGGTCTTCTTCAAGAGAGCTGTGGAAGGTACTAAGCTGTACAACATCATTATTTCCTCACTGATTTATTCATCATGTCGCACAAGTTTACTTAAATGCTGCAGTCATTATGATTTTAGGTCGGAGGCATGATCATTACAAAGAAGGACTGTAATACAGCTAATTAGTTTTTCCCCCTGGAGGGTTTTTGCCACAGCAATGAAGGTAAATAACAGATTAATCTTCCTATTCTCTGTGCCTCAGGGCAGCATAATTACCTGTGTGCTGGGAGGAACGACTGCATAATAGACAAGATCAGGAGGAAGAACTGCCCAGCCTGCCGCTTCCGCAAGTGTCTGATGGCAGGCATGAACCTGGAAGGTAGATATTAACCACACGGATAACGGCAAATACTGTGCCCTTGATGTGGTTTAATTGTTCCTGTCTCCTCTTCACCTTTTCTCTTTTTGTCATGTAACCCTGCCCTGCACGTTCATCCCTCTTTTCTCCTCTCCAGCACGCAAAACCAAGAAGTTGAACCGCTTAAAGGGCAGCCAGCTGAGCAACCCACCCGAGGTGACTCCTTCTCCACCAGTTGAGGCTCGCTCCCTGGTACCCAAGTGCATGCCTCAACTCGTTCCCACAATGCTGTCCCTCCTGAAGGCCATTGAGCCGGACACCATCTACGCGGGCTACGACAGCACCCTCCCCGACACCTCCACCCGCCTCATGACTACCCTGAACAGGCTGGGCGGCCGTCAGGTCATCTCTGCCGTTAAGTGGGCCAAGGCTCTGCCAGGTTAGTAGACAGTGAGTGCAGGCTGAATGCAGGGAGAGTAGTGGAAGAGGAGGATAAGACACAGAGGCTTAATCTGCAGTTACGACAAGTTTTGTCTTCTCTCTCTGTGATGACATATATGCCCTTATAAACTTTATGGTGTGTGCTGTCCTCAGGCATTATATTACAGCAGCGTGAAATATGATTAAGGTGCTCATTTGATCAACTTGATAATAAAAAAATGGGGCAAAATAAAGTATCAACCTGATTATGGTAGAAGCAAATTATCTACTGTATTTTCTACTTGATTACTGTTCATTGTCACTTTCACCAACATGCAGTCTGTTGACATATTTCCACGTCCTTCCCCGCAGGTTTCAGGAACCTGCACCTTGATGACCAGATGACCCTGCTGCAGTGCTCCTGGCTCTTCCTCATGTCTTTCGGTCTGGGCTGGAGATCTTACCAACAGTGCAACGGCAACATGCTCTGCTTCGCACCCGACCTCGTCATCAATGAGTACGTATTGACTTGTTTGACTTGATACAAAAGTAGGACCAGACTACACACATTCTACAGAAGAATTCATGTGCCAGTATTGTTAAAGTGAAAATATACAATACCATGGCTTGGTAAATGGAATCCTCACTTGCTCTTCGCTCACATAAATTAAGCACTGATGTGATATTTCCCAGCCTGTGATTTTTTTTTTTTCCCCCCTTAGTCTGCCAACGCATACATTTGTTTGTTTATGTCTATCAGTGTAGCTCTCTGCTCTGCGCTGCGTGCATCGTATATCCAGAGAATCAAACAGCGTCTGTCAGCTGTCATCAGTAATCAGCGTTTCATCCTTCTTATAGACTTAATGACTCCATCTGTAAACAGCGCTCTGAGTGTAGTGAGCAGTCGGCACATCTACCATGCTCAGGGCTGTAATAGACCTTTTGCTTTTTTCCTTTTTTTTTTTCATAATCACAAGCTGAAAGTTGATATGATCGTAATTAATATCTGATGAGGTCATGTTCTCATTTGTCAGTCAGCCTCCAAACAAAATTCAACTAAAGCCTGTGTTTTTTTGTGTCAGACTGTTAAATTTGCATTTGAGTATCGCAGTTATAATCAAATAGTCCCGTCTCAGTTTGGTTAAGATTCATTTTTTAGGTGGCTTCATGAATAATGGGAAACATTCATTACTTTTTAAATAAATTTTCTGTTCACTTTGAATCAAGTTAAGTAATGAAAAAGCTACAGTTTTTGCAGGAGTTTGTCCTTATTCTCACACATCAGATTACTTCATCACTGAGATGAAATTCACTCATGTGAAACCTGCTTTCTCAACCGTCTGCATCAACAGAGTAATAGACTGAATCTCATTTCTGGAAGAGTGATTTCAAATAGCAGCAACATCTTGAACATTTAATCTACAGAGATATTACAGGGAGCTGCTATAAATCAGTTATGACTCAAAGGAGAAACAAGTATATACTATTTAACCGTTCCTGTCTGATTCCACCAGGGAGCGGATGAAGCTGCCCTACATGGCCGACCAGTGTGAGCAGATGCTGAAGATTTCCAGCGAGTTTGTCCGGCTGCAGGTTTCCCACGACGAGTATTTGTGCATGAAAGTCCTGCTGCTGCTCAGCACAGGTCAGACTTTTCACCTTAAAGCAGCTTCCTCCACTATCACATGTGGACGGTGCTTTAATAATGCAATCATTACAAAACCCATTACTCCAATCCAATACTGCCCACAGATGCCGGAAGATAATGTTGATGTATGCACAGGACACAACATCACATCACAGCACTTTCCCAGCTCATTATCTGACATGTGGTTATCGTAAATAAGAATAAAAGGCCAGTCTGGTTAGGTACAGGAAAATACACACACCCAGTTCACTGATTGACCACCAAGTTACATAACTACTGTAATTAATGTAGTGCAGGATAATTAAAGGTGTGAGCAAAGAGTTAATAATTATAATTAAGCTGATTAAAAAAAAAAGGTATTTCAAGTCATAATTGCAGGTAGTCAAACACACCTTGCAGTCTACGCAGCCCTTTTCAGGGTGTGTTCATTTTGCTCTGGCAGGCACATGTCAGTGCCTAGTGATGCTAAATATTTTTCGGAATGCATCCTGAAATGTTCTGATATAGTTTCATTAGTTGCTGTGTCCTTCACAGCAGGGATATTTACTATGATTTAAATTGTAGACTATGACTGTCCTCTTTTCCATTTTTAATGCTTGAAGTGTGAAGTGTGAAGTATTGGCACTAACAGCTCCTCACCATCACAGGACAAAATATCCTCATCTCTGTCCCAGATGTTGACCTTGAGTTTTCCTCTCCTCTCCCTCAGTGCCAAAGGACGGCCTGAAGAGCCAGGCGGTGTTCGACGAGCTTCGGATGTCATACATCAAGGAGCTGGGGAAAGCCATCGTAAAGCGTGAGGAGAACTCCAGCCAGAACTGGCAGCGTTTCTATCAGCTCACCAAGCTGCTCGACTCCATGCATGAGGTACAGAGACCCAGCATGCACTGACAAACTGCTTTGTGTGACATCAGCACTACATGTTATCAGCGAGTGGTTATTGACCAGCTGCAGCTTTGTCAATGAATCCTCAAACAGTGATACACTGCCTGTATTTAATCTGATTAGTGTCTTAGTGTAATGTATTTACATAGTGGTTTTTCCAGAGTTGGATAGTATAGGGTTTGCAGTATTTTCTATGTTGTAACAAACCGCATCATAAGCACACAGCTTCGTGCAGACCTTACGAAGCCAGGCTTTTGTTAAATCAGAATATTCTTTGTTTTGCATCTTATATTAAAAATGTTTTGAATCCATCACAGTTTTTGGAGGCCCGGAATTTACTTAATCTGCAACAGTTTAATGTACATTCAGCCTGTTGTACCAGCAGGGAGTGTAAAGTCAGTAGTAATTGCTATATTGTCACTAACTTTGTTCAGTTTTTGTACTTCTGCTTAACTTAACTAAACTAACTAACCACAGAAATTAAGATACGTATAATAATATTATGTACAGTATGCTATCGCTCTTGGCACAAGAGACTGTGTTGAAGTCTGCATGTCTGCATGTTTCTATTAGTGATGGTTGCCAGAAACAAAGTGGTGCCAACAGTAATTCCCGTCTCTTGGGAGTTGTCTAATCTAAATATTATAACCGTGTATCATGATCACAAACCTGCATGTCAGGTAGTCTGTCACATGCAGGTACACAGTTCACATTGATATGGATTTATACCAACATAATTGAAGGTATTTGTTTATTTTAACGTAGTTTTAGGTAGTTATTTTAAATAGTTTTTTTGTCTAAAGCTCATTTATTGTCAAATTAGGCAAATTAGGCAAATTAGGCAACGTTTGACCTTATACACAGCTGGATCCGAATCCGATCAGAAATTCAATGTTGTATTATCATCCACTGTAAGACTGACCTCAATAATTTAGCACGTTTTCATAGCACTTTTTGTGTGTTTTTATGTTAATAACGTTGTCCTGTGTGTGTCCTCAGATGGTCGGTGGACTGCTCAGCTTCTGCTTCTACACCTTTGTGAATAAATCCCTGAGTGTGGAGTTCCCAGAGATGCTGGCAGAGATCATCAGCAACCAGTTACCAAAATTCAAGGCTGGGAGTGTCAAACCTCTCCTCTTCCACCAGAGATGACTGTGCCCCGTAACAGACACAATGCCTTAAAAATCCCACCAATTCACCTCACCAACCACCAACCACCCCACCCTCCCTCCCCCCTCCCTCAGGAGAGCGACGATGAAAGGACTGAGGATCTGAAGGAGCTGAGGAGTGAATGATGTTTTTGGGAGCGAGTATGCAACTTTGTGCAGTGGCTTACAGGTCTGGAGGGAGAGAGCGGCGAGAGACACCAGACAGCGAGCACAGAGATTTTGTTTTGTTGAGCAGTCTAAGATGTAGTGCGTAACAACAAGTAGGAAATATTTGTAAGATAATAGAAAAGATAATCCTAAAGAGAAATAGGCTAACATCCATGTCGTCTCAGGTTTCTTACCTTCAAATACACAACGATATCTAAAATAGATAAAACAAATATCTATGTACAGGTTCTGATAGTATTTTCTACATTTTCAAATTGTAACAGTTTATACAGTTTTCCAGGTCATTGTTACCTGGGAAGGTAACATAGCTTAATTAATAACATGCTCTTAAGTAGGCTTTTAGACTGTATGTTCCTCTTTTAGTTTTTATAGGAGGTTGTAACAAAATGTTTATCAGTCATATGGGGGAAAAAAAATCTGTTTTCCAGTCATCTAAAAAGCATATTTCTGCTTTGCTTCGATTGATACTTTGGACATACGAAACAATTCTGTTGGATTGTTAACCGACCATTCAAAGGATGATTTCTCCCACAAGCCGACCTCTTCCAGGTTTACACACGTCGATTATAAAAGGGAAAAAAAATGTGCCTTTTTTGCTTCAAATATCATCTTAGCCATTTTCTTCCTACCTGTCCAAGGTGTGATTCTCTTTAACCCATCATGGTCTACCTTCATCGTATGTTGATTGTACTTTTTATATTACATGCAGTTGCAAGTTTTCCTTTTTTCCAGTGGCTGTGTTTATCTTTAGAAGTGGCAGCTCGGTCCATCCTCTGTGTGTAGAAATGATCCGTATTGTTAAGAAAGAATATTCAAAGCCTGCTTCCTGACATGATTTCCCGCACATTTAACTCCACATTTGAGTGCGAATGGAGCACTTTGTACCCTGCTAAAGGCTTTAAAAGACTGTGAAGAAAGACTGTTATGTTGTATCAGTCTTTACTATATGACTTTAGATGGAATTTAGAATTTCTTTCTATTAGGAAATAGCCCACTGTTGTTCATTTTAGCCCCCACTCCTGCTCCAGTAGTCTAATAATGGAATGTGATAGATTTGCGTCTACCAATCAGAAATGAGAGGGCATATTTTATTGTGTTTGCAAGATTATGTCATTTTTTAATTCATCAGGAAAAATCTGATGAACCTTCCGGGGTTCTACCATGGCTAAGACTAGTTGGAAAATAACCGTCCTTCATTTTAAAGTTCTTTTTACAATCTGTTGTGTAGAACTGACAAAGATGCAGTCATGATTCTGCCACTGATGATCCTTCTTCAACAGTATATCCACGCTCTCATTAACCATCTGCTTTGGGAAATATGTTATTGAAAGCTTATGCGTTCTTTTCATTGCGTTGCTTTTAATGTTTTTAAAAGAATAGTTAAACATTTTGGTAAATACGATCACTCGCTTTCATGCAGAGTTGAGAAGATCAGTACCAGTGTCGTGTCTGTGCAGTAAATGTAAAGCTGGAGTCAGCAGTTGGCTGCAGTTGGCTAGCTTAGCGTAGCATAAAGTCTGGAAACAGGGAAACAGCTAGTCTCACTGTCCAAAGGTGCAGCATCTCTAAACATCAGTAATTATCACATGATAAACGTAAAAACGTAGAGTTATGTGTCAGAGTTTTCACTGGTTGCCTGGCAACTGGTCCTCACCATGAAATAGTCAGATACATAACCCCACAAAACAAACGAGACAACGTATTTAACCTATATTAATGGGTTATAGAGGTGCTGCTAACCAGATTCTGTTGTCAGGCTAGCTGTTTCCCCGTTTCCAGTGTTTATGCTAAGTAATGAACTCAAACAGTGATACACTGCCCATTAATCTGATTAGTGTCTAGTGTAATGTATTTACATAGTGGTTTTTCCAGAGTTGATAGTGTAGTTTGCAGTATTTTCTATGTTGTAACAAACCGCATTATAAGCACACAGCTCGTGCAGACCTTACGTAAGCCAGGCTTTTGTTAAATCAGGAATATTCTTTTGTTTTGCATCCATATTAAAATGTTTTGAATCCATCACAGTTTTTGAGGCCCGGAATTTACTTAATCTGCAACAGTTTAATACATTCAGCCGCCTGTTGTACCAGCAGCAGGAGTGTAAAGTCAGTAGTAATTGCTATATTGTCACTAACTTTGTTCAGTTTTTGTACTTGCTTAACTTAACTAAACTAACTAACTACAGAAATTAAGATACGAGCACAATATTAGTGTTAGTGTTATCGCCTTGGCACAAGAGATTGTGTTGAAGTCTGCATGTCTGGCATGTTTCTATTAGTGATGGTTAAGAAACAAAGTGGTGCCAACAGTAATTCCCCGCCTCTTGGGAGTTGTCTAATCTAAATATTATAACTGCGGTATCATGATTGCCAAACCTGCATGTCAGGTAGTCTGTCAGCATGCAGGTACACAGTTCACATTGATATGCGGATTTATACTAACATAATTGAAGGTATTTGTTTATTTTAACGTAGTTTTAGGTGTTGTTTTAAATAGTTTTTTTGTCTAAAGCTCATTTATTGTCACCAGTAAAATTAGGCAATAGCAACGCTTGACCTTATACATGCTGATCCAACTGATCAGAAATTCAATGTTGTATTATCATCCACTGAAGACTGACCTCAATAATTTAGCACGCCATAGCACTTTGTGTTTTTATGTTAATAACGTTGTCCTGTGTGTGTCCTCAGAGGAATGTGGTGGACTGCTCAGCTTGCTTCTACACCTTTGTGAATAAATCCTGAGTGGAGTTCCCAGAGATGCTGGCAGAGATCATCAGCAACCAGTTACCAAAACGCTGGGAGTGTCAACCCTCCTCTCTACTAGAGATGACTGTGCCTGTGAATAGACACAATGCCTAAAATCCTAATTAATTCACCTCACTAACCACCAACCACCCCACCTCCTCCCCTCCCTCAGGAGAGCTTTGTATCGATGAAAGGACTGAGGATCTGAAGGAGCTGAGGAGGAATGATGCTTTGGGAGCGTAGTATGCAACTTTGTGCAGTGGCTTACAGGTCTGGAGGGAGAGCTGCGAGAGACACTGTGACAGCTTAGCACAGAGATTTGTTTTTGTTGAGCAGTCTAAGATGTAAAGGAATAAACAAGTAGGAAATATTTGTAAGATAATAGAAAAAGATAATCCTCAAAGAGAACAGGCTAACATCCATGTCGCCCTGTATGTTTCTTACTCTGAAATACACAACGATATCTAAAATAGATAAAACAAATATCTATGTACAGGTTCTGATAGTATTTTCTACATTTTCAAATTGTAACAGTTTATACAGTTTTCCAGGTCATTGTTACCTGGGAAGGTAAATATAGCTTAATTAATAACATGCTCTCAAGTAGGCTTTTAGACTGTATGTTCTCTTTAGTTTTATAGGAGGTTGTAACAAATGTTTATCAGTCATATGGGGGGAAAAAATCTGTTTTCCAGTCATCTAAAAGTATATTTCGCTTGCTTCGATTGATACTTTGGACACACGAACAATTTGTTGATTGTTAACCCACCATTCAAAGGATGATTTCTCCTCACGTCGACTCTTCCAGGTTTTACACATCGCCGATTATAAAAGGGAAAAAAATGTGCCTTTTTGCTTCCAAATATCATTCAGCCATTTCTTCCTACTCCGTCCAAGGTGTGATTCTCTTTAACCCATCATGGCTCCACCTTCATCGTATGTTGATTGTGCTTTTTATACACATGTAGTTGTGCTCTTTCCAGTATGTTTATCTTTAGAAGTGGCAGCTCGGTCCATCCTCTGTGTGTAGAAACAGATCCAGACAGTTAAGAAAGAATATTCAAAGCCTGCTTCCTGACATGATTTCCGCACATTTACCTCCACATTTGAGCGTAATGGAGCACTTTTTGTACCCTGCTAAAGGCTTTGTGATCAGAAGAAAGACTGTTATGTTGTATCAGTCTTACTATATGACTTTAGATGGAATTTAGAATTTCTTTTCTATTAGAAATAGCCCACTGTTGTTCATTTTAGCCCCACTCCTGCTCCAGCAGTCTAATAATGGAATGTGAGGATTTGCGCCTACCAATCAGAAATGAGAGGTACATTTTATTGTGTTTGCAAGATTATGCTGCTTTTAATTCATCAGGAAAAATCTGATGAACCTTCCGTTCTACCATGGCTAAGACTAGTTGAAAATAAATCCGTCCTTCATTTTTAAAGTTCTTTTTTACAATCTGTTGCAGAACTGACAAAGATGCAGTCATGATTCTGCCACTGATGATCCTTTTTCTTCAACAGTATATCCACGCCTTCATTAACCATCTGCTTTGGGGAAATATGTTATTGAAAGCTTATGCGTTTCTCTTTTTTCATTGGCGTTGCTTTTTAATGTTTTTAAAGAATATTAAACATTTGGTAAATATGCATCACTGCTTTCATGGCAGAGTTGAGAAGATCAGTACCAGTGTCGTGTCTGTGCAGTAAATGTAAGCTGGAGTCAGCTGTTGGCTGCAGTTGGCTAGCTTAGCGTAGCATAAAGTCTGGAAACAGGGAAACAGCTAGTCTCACTGTCCAAAGGTGCAGCATCTCTAAACATCAGTAATTATCACATGATAAAACGAAACGAGAGTGTGTCAGGCTTTCACCATGCCCGGCAACTGGTCCTCACCATGAAATAGTCAGATACATAACCCCACAAAACAAACGAGACAACGTATTTAACCTATATTAATGGGTTATAGAGGTGCTGCTAACCAGATTCTGTTGTCAGGCTAGCTGTTTCCCCGTTTCCAGTGTTTATGCTAAGCTATGCTAACTGTCTCTTGGCTGTGGCTTCATATTCACCATACAGACACGAGAGTGGTATAAATCTTCTCCTCTAACTCTCAGTAAGTAGAAGTGAGTAAGTCTAATTCCCAAAGTGCCACAACTATTCCTTCAGGATCAACAGTTTGTATGATAGACGGCTTGTTTAATCAGCACTTTGGAACAGATGTTAGCAGACTCATTACCCTGTAAACCTCCCACAGCTGCTGACAACCACCCCCGGTTTAACTTCTTCGTTCGCTAACGCCTGGTAACTTTGTCTCTGTGTGTTTGTCCTTAGTACTTTTGCACGCTTATTTGTTTTGTTCATTACTAGTCAAACCCTAAATGTTTGAAAGCACTTAGCATCAGTCACCTCAGAGAGTCACAGTGAAGGGTGTCACTGGACCAGGAGGAAAATGGATCCTTCATTCTCTGGAACTATTTCAGTACAACCTGTCTTTGTCTGTTTTCAGTGATGCTGGAAAGTTGGCCGTGTTTGTATCAGAAGAGAAACGAGTCCTATATTTAAGTTTACTAATTTGTCCGATGACTAGAGAATTAATTGAGGTCATTGATGAGTGATGTTTAGCTTTTATTTTGTAACATCAGACGTGTTGTGTAATCCCACAGAATAATGTAGGTCTGTCAGTATTCCTATTTTTGTGGTAAGTATGTGGGAATTTGAAATGTTGCAACATTTCATCAGTCGAGGTTGTCTGCTTATTTACCTATGTGTTTCATAACCGGACATGTTGTTGGCGTTTAAAGCATGGGGCCAAAACCAGGGTTTTGACACGAATGTGAACCTAAAGAAGAATTTGTTTAGTCTAAAGAAAACATTATTGGACAGATTAAAGATAATGCCTGTCAGTTAGAAATAATTGGATAAATATGTCAAGGAGGGCTCACTGGCATTTCCAAAATGTCAAAATGTTCCCAAAATGCTAGACTATCCCAACAACAAATATAAAAGCACTGTGAAATTTGGCCACTCCCATGCTCATAGGTTGTTGAAACGTCAGGCCCTAGCACGTGGTCATCCATGTTTAGCCTGGTCTTCATGTCCTTGACATTAAGAACCAAAACATTCAGTTTTTAGATTCCCAAATGTGTCTGCTTCTGTGATTTTATGGTGTATTTTGCCAGAAAAAAGTTCATCGGATAGATAAAGTTTCATCACTAATGCTGCCACAGTGACATCTACACCCAGGCTCAGAGAAAGATCGCTGTTATTTTTTTTCTTTCTGAGGTTTTAATCAGAAAATAAACCTATCCTCATTAACTGCATAGGGGTTACCTATGGGTTACTTTCACATTCAGTGTATCCAAATCCTGCTGCTGCTCACTCTATGTAAACAGGTATATATATATATTATATATATATATATATATATGAAATCAACACACTTGTTCTTCTTGCCTGCAATGTATCCTTGTTTAACCTGTACATTTTTGAGGAGGACAACTGAATATGCAATAGAAATAATAGATAATCTATCACCATCACATAACAAGATGTTGCTTCCTTTTGTTTTTTCCTCAGTTTTTTTCCAGTATAAGCTATTTGCATACAGGAGATTCACATTAACTTCAGGAAAAGATGCACACACACAGTAAGAAGTCCACACAGACTGCACAAAAAAAAAAAAAGCCTATTTGATGTTTGACAACAAGGTGACCAAAGCAAGTACAGACAAATTCAAGTGTAAACTAAGTAGCTCCTAGAAGACAAATGTACAGTTCTTTGTTTTTTCCTTTTTTAAAACACTTTTTATTTTCTAACGTGATGGCTTTGGTCAAATTGTGTAATACTGTGAATAGGATAGGAGTCAGTCTTTTTCACACACAAAACTGTTTGTGAAAGTAATCAACCAGCTTGAATCTAAAAAGATTTGCACTACCCAAATATTGTTTGAAAATCTATTTTGTATAAAACATATGCAGACATTAACTTTTGAGAATTATCAAGGGCAGATCATGTTTCACTGGTATACGCTTTCTCTAAAAAAACTTTGTTTTGCTTAAAAAAAATTGAATATGTACATATAATCCATTGTAAAGAAAATGTGGTGTACTTGTCTCCAAATAATAGTTTTTCTATACCTACCCTCTGTATTATTTCTCCTCTGTAGTGTGACTCCTGTTGATCTTTTCCTCCATTGATTAAAGGTCGAACTGTATTTCTTTGTGTGGTACTTCTCGAAACAAGAAACTGTAAGCTGGTGTTTGCCATGATATTAACTCGATGATTTTGAACAATGGAAACGGTAAGCTTGTTGTAAGCCACTTTTCATGATCCACAGCAAGCACTTGTTCATCAAATAAATGCGCTTTTCCATTCTGACACCTGGTTCACTGACTCTTGATGAAGACTGTTGAAGTCGACTGAAATTAAGTTTCTTGTTCTTGTGACTTTTTGTGATTTTGTTTAGAGTAAACTTGGTTTAAATGGTACTCACTCAGACCCTGGACCCTGACTGACTGTTAAAGTTAAAAGGGTCATTTCACCTAAATCACACAATAGGTGTGCATTTGTCACCTGTTTGCACAGTGTTTTCTGCCAAAGTTAGAGCCATTTTGGATTTCATGTGAGAAATAGACTTCTGTATTTGTGTTGTATTGTTTTTATTTTTTTCTGGGCTTCTCTCACTGGCTTTTAGGTGGGCAGGGCTCAGCTGGATAAAAGATGATGTCACCTACTTCCGTGCACCAATCAGGATTTAGCAACATTTAATGAAGGTTGGTTGTTTGGTTGCTGTCAATCAAATGTGATCAAGCCACACCCACGGAGTCCTGACGAAGCAAAGTTGCTGAGTTTTTGACTCTTAAACTCTCAATAAATAATATTTAAGGATGTTTCTTTAAGATGAACTCTTATTGTTAATGACGAATACTTAAGATGTGAAGCCAAGAAATTAGGAATAAACTACTAAAATTGTAACAGTATTTTTCATGATCATAAAATATTATAAATAATAATATAAATTATTGCCCCTACTGTTGTTTTTCCCTGTGATAAATTAAGGAACAAAAAATACTACACTTTTTAAAAAGTTGTGGTCTGCCTGTGTCAGTGATCACACTCCATACCATTATCCCATTTGGAGGTTGAGGCCAGGAGTCGGGGACGCGCATCCAGCTGCCTGTGTGGTCTCTGCGCTCGTTCACGACCATGTAGGCACCTGACCACTGCAGGGGACAGAGAGATTCCGCTGATAATTTGACCATATAAAAATCTCCGCTCCAGTGAAAACCCGTCAGAGCGGCGTCTCCTCTGAGCAGGATGGCGGATGAAGAAGTGTTCACGGCGGAGGATCAGACCGTGGACGGCGGCCTGCTGCCGCGGGACTACCGGCGGCTGACTCGGCTGTACTGCATGAATGGCGGACACCACCTGCAGATCCTGCCCGATGGGACGGTGCAGGGCCAGAGGGATGGTGGGGACGTTCACAGTAAGACTGCAGCACACAGCGCATTTTCCATCCAGGTCAGGCCTACAGCAATGATGCGTTCACTTCCTTCAATGCAGCTGTGTTCAAGTTCAAAGAGCAGGAAAACAACCATGCGTCCAATAAATTACTACATACAGGGACGTGTGGGAGGAAGATGCTGGTGTATTAAAGGGAGGTTCTGCTAATTTTAGTCTTTGTAAAGACAGGATATCCAAGCAACTTTGATCTTGTTTTAAGTTCACTGTACGTGTATTTATTGAACTTGAAGCATGATGAGAGAAAAAATGTAAAAGTACACTAAGCAGCAGAGGGCTGTTTGCAGACTGGGACTGAAATCTCAAGTAGTTATGTAAAATAGGCTACTTTAGACAGCATTACACGCACATTATAAGAAACCAGCAAGTTTCTCTATTTGGTGCAGCTGTATGGCCAACTTAATATTTATTTTCTAGAGTGCTCATGTTTCTGCTCCTAAAAAAGTGAAAATAATAAAATTCAATTGTCTGTATTAATTACCCATTCAACATGAAAATATGCCTGTTTGACTTCTATGAAGTTTTTCCTGCACCTTTCTACGAGAGATGATCTCATGAGACTTTACACAGCCGTCATTCATTCAGTCATTCAACTCAAGAGTCAAATGTGTCAGTTTCCTCTCTCAGCTGACTGCAGCAAGTTTGACACTGAGACAGAAATCTCAGATTTGCCCCTGACATTTTTCTCCTTCCTGAAAAAGAAAGTGACCCATGTTTGTATAAGTGTTTTTATATCGTTATCTCTCTGCACTTTTTCTCCTTTCAGCTGTTCTAAAGATCAAAGCTGTGGACAGAGGAGTTGTGGTCATCCAAGGAACAGAGGCCGGGCGATATTTGGCGATGAGCGATGAGGGACGTTTGTGCAGTTCAGTGAGTATCTACAACAGATCAGCTGTGTGATGATAAATCAGAATTTTAAACTTAATGGTGCAGGAACATGTAGATGAATCTTCCATGATCGTATCTATTGTAAATAATCACTCACCATTACACAATCGGTTTCTCTCTCAGCCCACAGTCACTGATGAATGTTACTTCCTGGAGAAACTGGAGGAGAACCACTACAACACATATCGGTCTCAGAAATATCAGGAGAGGAACTGGTACGTGGCTCTGAAAAAGAACGGAAAACCTAAACTGGGTCCAAGAACTCACATCGGACAGAAGGCCGTCTTCTTTCTGCCCCGACAGCTGGACCATTCCGGGGAGTGAAGCCGTTCATCCCAACACAACAGTGATACCTCGACTGAAACAGACTGGAAGCTGCTAAAGGAAGAATTTGGTAATGCAGTTGACAGTGCTGGCTTGCAAGAAAAAAAGTGAAACTGGATTTATTTATTTTTTTTAGCTCTGATGCAAACACTGGTCTTTATCCCCAACAGAAATGCACCTGAGCTTAAACACTGTGCTTTATCTTGTTTCTGTACACAACATCCCACTTCATCTGTGTTAGCATAAAATCTGAAGTTGGTACTGTCACAGGTGGCAGGTCTTCCTATAGCATTAAAGAACAACGTGTAAGAAAACAGTCTCATCATCAACAAATGCAGTGACTGAGCCAGATGAGGTTCAATCAGTACTGCACTGCTTTAATTTGATGTCATTTAAGGGCCATTTTAGATGATTTTGTTGGGATGAGAGCAAATGCACTACACAATAATATCCTAAAATATAAAGAATATAATATATATATAATATATATAAAAAAGTCCTTGTGTAGTGCTGATAAATTTTTATTATTGTCTGAAAAATTGTTTCCAGATGACCATGACATTTGGCGGAGAGTAACTCATTTTTCATGTGGATCTGGATCTGTGCACGATCGCAGGAATTGCTTTAAAAGGATCACTGTGACTTAGGAAAAATGTTAAAAATGTCCTATTTTCCCATAAACTACTGAACCCTCTCACTTGAACGTTAGTTGACACATGTAATTGACTGAGAATGTTCCTGGCTTGGTTTTCTAGTTTACTCTTCTGTAATCTACGCTTTGCTCTTGAGAAATAATGCCTCAGCTAAATAAAATCAATTAACAGCATGAAAAGGTCACAACAGGATGTCATGAGCTGAAAAGGTTAAGAGTGACAGCTCTCCCAGTACTTCTGGATGTTGGCTCATATTCACCGCAGTTACACGTTTCTGCCACTTGGTGCCACCTCTGTGTAAAATCACCCAGTGAATCATTTAACATACATGTAGACATTTTCATGTCTTTTCCTCCTCACAGTGCTGTGACTTCATAAAACTGACTTGTAAATGAATCCCTCTCTCTGGGTTTTAATTATATAATAAACATAGATGTATTTATCACAGTAACACAGACGACTCAGACATGACGCGTTAAAAGTGACATTTATTTAACACTAAACATTTCCTGTACAGTTTCATAACAACAAAACCCCAAGGTTGCAGCTCTACATCACATAGAAATAAGCAGAGTGGGTCTGTATCAAAGCCATGGTATGTAGTTAGAAGTATGAAGTTAACTGTTTAAGGCAAACAGTTCAGTTTGCTGGACCAGACTTAAATCTGTATTAACTCCTTCTATTAACAACAACTGTGATTAAATCATGAAAAACTGTTTTCTCCTGACACGCTGTCTGAGACCTGATGGGAACGTCCTCTGGGTTTTATTGGTTATGTTTCTAAAAGTGCACCTGCATACAACATTCTTTGATATAGTTTCAATACCCACAAGATACTTAACATTTTACACCTCATGAAGAATTTTCTTTAAAAAAACAAAACAAAGTTGATTTCCTTTTCTCATGTGTCAATTAAATCTTAAGGCAAAACCCCACTTGGAAATGGAATTTGAGTTATTTTTATGCTCTAAGATAATGTGATCCAAATGCTTCAGCGAGGTCATTAACAGCTGAAATCCAGACAGCCAAGACTCCTCTCTGTAATCACACAGCTTTTCCACTGACAGTGGATGTGATGTCGACTGCATTGACTCACTGAGGAGCCACGCAAAAGGTCAAACTGTTAGATCTAAATGAGCTTTTTAAGGACGTGAACCAGAAACCGTGCTCATACGGCCCCCGAGAAAAATCCTCTCGGTTGCTGTTGCCGTCCAAAAAAAATTCAGTGTCCCCCTTGTCACTTGACATTTGTTGCCGTCTGGTTTTTTAGTTGTGGCTTGTTCTTTTTTTTTTTTTTTTTTTAAATCATCATAATCTAAGGTCATATCTGTAACTTTAACTCTTTTTCCAAGGTGAATAATTTTACCTGATTTAATGTACAACAAAACATTTAACAGGCAAAATCATAACTTCTGACACATGGATGTCGTTTCGCTGTGCTCCACTGATGCTGCATTTGAATTACAAGCATGTATATTTTATTATGACGGTGCCCTTGATGAACAGTTTCTATCGTCTTAAAAGCAGAAAACAACACTGCCCCCTTCTGGTTTAAAAAAAAAAGGGCAACACTACTTAAAGCCAACAGGTGAGTGAAATATGTGTATCTGCATTTACAGCGTACTGAAAGCTTACTGTTTAAGTGTATGTGGTATCTAAAAACAGCCTATAATAGTCACAATAAAACCATGAAGTGAGATTAGTGCAGATTATAAAGTGTGTTACATGCTATGGCAAGTCTACAGAGTGCTGTATTCAATAATACCTGTTGGCTTCAAGTGTCACCAACATGAGACTCCTCCCTATTAATTTACCTTAAGGGCAGATGCATGCTCATATGTTACCATCAAATTATATAAGGCATTACTTATACATATACAGACTGAGATGTAAATAGCACTTAACATTTGCCACTAATGAGTACACTGAGGGACTATTACAATTAACCATTTTCCATTAATAAAGTTTCAAAACAAAATAAAACAAGTTGATATAATTCCTGAATATTTTATTGAGAGTCGTCTTCATCTCTAAACTCGTCTGGCTGATTTCTGGTTAAGTGTCTTCAGTTTAATTTCAAACTCTTCACAGAGTCGCTGCCTGTGTTGGTCGTGTCCAGTTCGTCCACATCCACCATCCTGAATTTATGTTACAGGAAGGAAGACGTAAAAATCTGATTTAAAAACTGCACTTTCATCGGCAGAGTCATGTTCATATTCTAGATGTACGGTGGGATTTGTGGAGCTTTCAATAATTAGGATTTACAGAGGGCGGGAGGAGAACAGCTTACGTGGAGGGACAGGTTTGGTGTTTCTATCAGCTGATAACCATACAACAGCATTTATTGAAGATGCTGCAGACAGTGAGTGTCAGCAGACACACTGAAGTATCTTTTTCATTTGGACTCAAGCCGTGTGACATATGTGTTTCACAGTCTGTATTATTTATAGTGGTTGGTGCATGTGAGATTTTGTTTACTTGCTGCACAGAGCTGTACATTCAAGTCGGCATAATGATACAATGTGCAGATTTGCGTGCCAAACATTCACTGTGGTTTATATTTTTCTTTTTAACCAAGTAAACAGTTCAGGCAGTTCATCGTCACTTACGGTAACAGGATTACTGTGTCCAGAATATATGCCATGTAACTTACCTCTAATAGATGAAGAGTACCCTTGTTCGGGGGAGAGTGGCATAGGTGGGATCGGCCAATTTACGCACTCTGGAGTAGTTAACAAAGCCTCTGATGAACAGCATGAAGCCTAAAAGTCCAAGGAAAAGGCATATAATAAATAATATAAGAACTCTGATAATTACCTAAATGTAACGGTGGGAAACAACTGGAAATACTATTTGTTTACTGAATGATGCCTCCAACTTACCCAGGGCCAGGAACACCCACCACAACCAGTACTGTCCATCAAAGTAACCAGGGAAGTAGGTAGAAAACTGTAACAACAAGATGTCTGTTAGGAGCCTGATCCTAGAGATTTATCTTGGACCAGTTTCAGTTTCAGTCTTCCTGTAAGGTTAAACCAGTACCCTGCGCCCGCAGCCATTTAGTGGTTGAACTGGTTGTGGAGCATATTTAGCAAACAGCTCTTACCCTGACAATAAGAACCCATTTGATGAGGGACAGGCCGAAGCCGGAGATGGCCCCGTATCGACCAGCGGCTGATGTGGTCAAGCAGAACGACAAGAAGAAGCCGATCCAGTTGAAGAGGAATGCCACTAATTAATGGAAAGGAGAACATTTGGTACAGTAACATGAAGCTGCCTTAAGACCATGAACACATAAATCTGGTATTTTCAAAGCGTGACTGTTAAGAGAGGAAGAAATTCATAGTTAAAGATGTCAATGATTTTTGAAGTCATCAGCCTGGCTGGGACACATTCTCCTCTTTCAAACATGTTTAGTGAGAAAACAGCTCTATGCAAGTGAAACTGAAACTCTGCACAAGTCAACAGTTAAAATGCTAAAGGGTTTCTTACTGAAGAAAGTGAGCATGAAGATGCCGTCATTTCCTATCCGCAGCTGATCAGCATCTTCAAAGTCATCTCTGGCCACAAAGTCATCCTCCTGCACCAAAAGCAAGAAACATGTAGATACATTACATCAATTAGTGTTTACCTCAAAATGTGTTGTTTTTGTTGACGTGACAGTGAGAGACAAGAAACTTAAGGAATATTTCTAAATGATGTCTGAGAATGAGGCAGACGTACTGTGACTCTTCCAGTGACCAGAGGGATGGCAGCCTCTGCTTTGCTTCTCTCAGCTTCGTCGTAGGAGGGCAGAGTGGTGGCAACACTGTAAGATGGAGGGTTGGGAAATCTTCCTCCATCTTCCTTATATTCAAAGAAAGCTGTTGGGGTCACAAGCAAATGACTAGTGAGGAACAGAGGTCTCATGCTGATTAGGGTTAATATTTTAAAGTTTTTTTAAACTACCTTCCCAATAAAGATGGATTTAGTAAGAGTATAGTAATTTCAAAAACACTACAGATTTCAGTATTAGGTATGGCAAATAATAAAAAGACAAACTGGATGAGATTTAATTCCAGCTAAATGTGCGTGTCATTGGTGATTTGGGCACATATTTACAGGGAGAAAATACATTATCTGACACTGTTATCTTCACTCACAGACACACAGAGATAGCTAGACAGAGCTGCAGATAATTAAGTCATTTTGTTAAAAAAAAAAAGGTCATAAAAATATTGTTTTGGCTGTAGTATACTAAATGTGTACCTAAAATATTGGTGGCAAAACCCAGATCTATTTAATGTTAACTGGTTCTCCAGCTGTCACTGAGGTTTTACTGCTGACAGACAAAAATCTACTTTCACTTCCTTCAAAGAGCAAAGCAGCAGCAGCAGAGAATCATAAAACCAGAGCAGGGAGGGATGAGTTACAGCAGGAAGGAAAGACATTAGCCGTACGTGTTGCTTTGTCCATTATTGTTTATGCTGTCCCATACTACCCAAGACTTTTAAACTGGGTCATTTGGCAGCTATCCAGAGCCCTCATTTGTGCTGTTCAAACACAAACCGGACTGAACCTGATCACTGGACTCGCCCAGGAAGGGCTCGAGGCGGCATCCTCTTATGCAACGTGCTGACCTTTGCCCCCTTAAGAAACAAGATTAGAGACATTGGACCTTTCTAAAAGGCCTTGCACAGAAACACAACACAGAAGTCTGACATAACTACATACATTTACTCAAATATTGTTATACCTTTGTGGCCTTAGTATATCACTTCAGTATTTCTACAGTGGGAATTCAGAGAACATTTTGGACCTTTAACATTGTTTTTTGTTTTATCTTACAGCTACAGTCGTAGGAGTTCAAGTGATGATTATATATGAAAGAGATTAAAGCAGCACAGCACAACATACATACACAGAATTAAAATAATGTACAGTTATTAGAACAACTACAACAACAAATATTTCATACAGATTACAACTGTGATTATATAGGTCACAGTTGTGACCATCCCTGTATCAGAGACAATTCATATATTTTCAGCGATAATGTGACACAGTGAAAACAGACAATAATTCTGTTTTAATTTGATTTTGTTTCACAGCTTAATTTTACTGCAGATGCATCAACACTATCATTGCTTTCACTGCCGGAGAATCATTATTAATTTGGTGCTGATACTTTGATCTAATTGCAGGACGTGAATACTTCATCCACCTCTGATTCAGAGTTATCTAACATACAACAGTATGTGGTGGAGCTGTGAAGCTTCCTAACCTGCATTAGCTGCAGCGACACTGCTGTAGGGTGGTGGTGCGTCCTGGGCAGGACCCTCCTGGGATGGCTGGGCTGGCTCCTCCTCATTCACCAGCTAGAGAAATGTAAGAAATGACAACACATCCTGGGTCAAACTTTAATTACAGCCTTTTGGAAAAATCTTCTTCTTGAAATGTTGTAATTTAGGAAAGAAAACAACACAGTGGCATCACTTACACTTAATCCCAAGTAATAGCATCAGGATATATGACAATATTAAAATAAGATTAACTATTTTAATCCCATGAGAGGGAAATGTGCATTGTTACACTGGCAGCAGGATACTGATATGTATATCTGCCTGACTTGTGCCTGCTGTTGATACTCTGGCAGCTATCCCTCTAGGATCTATGATTGTATTAGGCCATTATAGAAAATGTTGCAAGTCACTGGGAAGGACTGCTTAATGGAAATAATGCATGTGAGGAAATTCCTGGATTTTTCAGACATTTCAGACTTTCTCATTTAACTTTCCTGTTCACAAGATAACAATATACAATATACAGACACGCCGCCTCAAAGTATTTCTTGATTTGCACACCCCACGTCTACCTTGAACAGGGACTGAACACGCAGAATGCAGATGGATTGTGCTGACTCGTTAACGAGTAACAAGTTTAACCAGCAGCACTGTGCATACTATGCAACAAGTGTCCATAAAAGACGTGTCTGCAACCATTTCTTTTGCCAAAATAGTAGAGATCAAATGCTTAAATTCTTTAAGTGATAACACAGCAACCTCTGATACATCACTAAAGCTACAGAGCGCAAGCTGAAGCATAAACCAGGCACTGACACACACATCATCTGCATATGCATACGTCAATAGAGGAGCATATTAATAGTCTGGTCCTGCTCTATCCGAGGAGTTGTTCTAGACTGACCCAGGGCCGTCAGGTAGTCTGACAATCCTGGATAAAGGCTGCAAAAAGTGACACCACACAGCACTCACTCCTGTTCAGGCCTGCCAATACCAGATAACGTTAACTTACTAGCTGCTGAATGAAAATGGGTCACACAGGCTTCAAGTTACATGGGATGAATTTATGATAATATATTTTACAGCTTTTTAAGAGTAAGAAATTTGGTATGATATAAGCCTGGTGTATTTATTGCCGTATCAGGCCCGCCCGTCAACAAGTAGTCGGTGTAGCTCGTTGTTTTCCTCAGTGACAGGCTAATGTTGACTGTTAGCTGACCGGCTAACTGTTAGCTACATTATAGCGTGGCAGAAAACGGTTACCTACCTCCTGATATCTGACGTTGCTGTTTTGTTCTGCCATCGTGGAAGAGGGGCGAAATGTCTAAAAGGTTCTCTCCCCAACTTGAGTGTGAAGATGCGTTACGCTAAAAGGAATTTAGCCGACGAAGTAGCAGAGATAAGGCTAGCTCCTAGTCGGCCATCTCCTTCCTTCTCCCCTCCTGACTGTAGCTGGCTCTGATGCTGCCTTCACGGGCTGTCGGAAACTTCAACGAAACAGTTGTTCGTACATGAACGAGTCGACAAGTGTTAAGTAGAAGTGTCTATACGTTTTACACAGTGTAAAATATAGTACGTTACACATTACATTATGTCAAACGGCCACTTCTACAGCGGCATGGTACTGTTCATATTATTGCATTACTAACACTGATAGGCAGCGTTTTCATATGGCTGTTAATGTTAAGTGTAGAAAGTTACTTTAAACCATTGGAATCATTGTGTAATTTATTCAGTTACAATGCATTATAATGCAAAATACAAAATGCAAAAAATAAAAATACAAACTCAAATCTTTAACTGCAAATGTGGTGGAACAAAAAGTACATTTTCCTCTGAAATGTGGTGGAGCGAAAGTTTAAGTGCTTTAAGATGTACAAAGTCACAGAAAATTATGATATCGCCATCTAGGGAAGTAGAAATGCCTCATATGTGCAAATACTTGAGTAAACATACTTAGTTATATTTCACGACTGGCAACATTTAAATCAGTGTGTACCGTTTGATGCATCATTACTTCAAGCTCAAATCTAGAAATGGAAGATTACAAGGAGCACTGAAAGGCAACACGAGTCGTTCCGTGTTGTCATGTGACAGGAGGAAAAGAATGAAAACCACAGCACTATCCCAAAATACAACCAAGATATAAAAATTTAACCCACTTTATTATAAAGAACAAATGAGTAGCACGACTGCATGAACAATCACCTGAAGACGTACAAATGTGTGCTACACCAGCACCTGATTATTTCTACAAAGATTAGTTGTGGTCAACTCCAAGCACTGCTTGATGTCCACCAATGTGTCTCAGATAAAAGAATCATTGGAGTGTTAATTTTTCAAAAATGCCTCATGAATACACAAAGTTTGAGAGAGATCTCCTTTGATCAGTTCTTCTTGGGGTCTGAGGGAGGTGGCTCCACCAGCTTGTTGTGCACATGCATCATCCCTAAAGAAAGAGCAAGACTCAGCATGTTTTCTATGATTCATGTCCGTGTTTTGCAAATATTTTTTCTTAATCCAACCTAGGTTGCAATTTATTACAACTGAAATACAGTAATTTAAGCATTATAGCTTTGCGGTTTAGTCTCACCTTTGAAGTACTTGACAGTTTTGACTCTGAGTTCCAGGGTGGCGTCTTCGTCACATACAAAAACAGTCTGTGGGTGCTGCTGGAATGCAGACACTGTCCACATGTGATTCACACCTTCCTCTATAGCTTTGTATAAAGCAAATGCCTTGTGTGCTCCAGTGATGAGAATCATGACCTGAGAAAAAAAATTAAAAGTGTGACCCGTGGCCTCTAAGGCTAAGCATGAGCAATATGAAAATGGTTTGGTGTGTTAGGAGGATCACTGAGCGATGCACTGTCCTGCAACTGAAAGGAAAGTTCTGATAGAAAAATGATCAGTCCTAACATAAAGTACATCCAGTATTTTACAGAAACATACAGTCACAGAGTGGTGCATGGTTGACATATATAGGCTTCTAACCTCTTTTGCGTCCATGACAGTGCCCACTCCCACAGTCAGAGCCATGGTGGGCACCTTTGACAGATCCCCATCAAAGAACCGGGCATTAGCCATGATAGTGTCCTTTGCCAGAGTCTTCACCCTGGTCCTAGAAACCAAGCTTGAACCAGGTTCATTAAAGGCAATGTGGCCATCGGGTCCAATACCTGACATAAGACAGGGAGACCAGCTTAAATGTCAATCATACACATACCATGACTGTGTATTTGGTTACAGCACATTGACTATCAGCACCGTGACCTCCTGACCTCCGACAAAGAGCTCGATCCCCCCAGCAGCGGTTATCTTTTCCTCAAAGGCTTGACACTCTGCTTGTAGGTCAGGAGCATTGCCATCGAGGATGTGGGTGTTCTCTGCTTTTATGTCTATGTGCTTAAAGAAGTTATTCCACATGAAGGAGTGGTAGCTCTCAGGGTGATCTCTGGGAAGTCCTGCATGGGATTTTACGACAGTTTCTTATGCAAGATCACAACTTTTAAGAATAACTCCATCTGTAACCATTTTACGTGAGGAGAAAGAACGGTGAAGCCTTACCTACATATTCATCCATGTTGAAAGTCTTTACATACTGAAATGAGATTTCTCCATTCTTGTAGTACTCAATCAGTTTCTTGTAACAACCCAGAGGCGTGCTTCCTGAAGAAAGCAAGCAAAAAAGTTCTGATTGCAGAGAACATATGTGAAAGTGAAAAATAAGCCCATTCACTCAAGTACTGTGCTTAATGTTACTCCCTGAGTCATAGTACTGGAGCCTTTCCATTCTGGGATATTTCATACAATGACAAAGTAGTTTCAGAGGAAAATGCTGCATTTCTTACTCCATTAAATAATTGTGAAGGCTCTACATGTTCATTTTATTTTCAGTACAGGTGGGGTAACAAATTATGATATATTGATTGATTTTTAACTCCCAGTCTGCATAAATAAATAAGACAAACTACAACATTTAGACAGTTCTCACTGATTTGTTCGCCAATATTTTCACTTTCTGCAAGAATAGAAATGCTTTCACTTTTAATATAAGCTAATTTTAATAATACTTTAGCTTTTAAGTATAAGTTGAGCATTTTTCCATTGTGTAAGTAAAGGCCTAATGGGTATTTCCGCCAGTGACACTGAATCAGCAGATGTGTGTGTGTGGGGGGGGGGGGGGTGTTAATTTTAGTTTACAGTATATCCAGGTCTAAATTATGAAAAAACAAACACGGCTGTTCGGGTATGACCAGCTCCTACTTACCTGTGGGAAGTCCCAGGGTGAAAAATCTATCCGGGCCAGGTCTGAACAGTAAAATCTTGTTTCTAATGTACTTTGCAGCCCACTCGCTTGCCTGGTCGTAGTCATTGAGTATGATCAGCTTCATCGTCCTGGAGGGAAAAAGGCAAAAAAGCAACGGTGTGCTCGTCTGAAAGAGCTCAGCCTCGAAAGAATTCAGGACAAAACACACCTTAAACAGACTTTAGACTCATCAAGGAAACTATATCATCCACCGACACTAAAGTGAGATCACTCTTGTTAATGCTTTCGGGGTTGCTAAACAAGCTGGCGAAAGACCATGGCAGCTTTTGACGCAACCCCGCACTGTGACCAAAACTTTCACCGCAGTATTATTGCTCCAGTAAAACACAAAGAAAAGAGTAATTGCATGCAGCTGTACCTCAGGCTATCTGTAGCTTTTACTCGGAGCAGACAGGATCTAGATGGATCATGTGATTCCTGCAGTCGGATGCAAACAGCCTCTCACCGCGGAGGTGACGTTTAACTCAACTTAGATTTAAGTTAGCTAGTGAAGCTAAGTAGTAGGTAGCTTTGGCTTGATGTATGACAGCAAAGCTTTTTCGGGGTGCTCTGAAATAGCCGAACGTTGCTATGTCGAGTGTTTTACAGCTTTGAAAAACATTGCAGTCGTGTGTCTAGTTACATACGTGTATGAAGAGAGCAAGAAAAAGTTTTTTTTACGAGTCTTTAAACGAATTTATATTAACCAGACCCCTAACAACGTTAATAGCGGTTGCTGGGCAACATTTTCTGGACACTAACGTACATAACTAGCTCAGCTTCCTCACCCCATTAAGATAATATTTTACCAATTTACCAAGATTTACTATGATGTGATTATATGATTGAATATGACTCATTAGAGGTATCTGTTTAATCCAGCTAGCAGGGCCATTATCACGATTTTAGAGATATGAGGTCAACCCCAACCCTGACCCCAACCAAACTCTTATTTATTCAACTGCTAAAATGTCTTTAAATTTTACATTATGAGCATATTATTTCCCTAATACCAAGGCCTTTTTATGTGAGTCCCCCCCCCCCCAAAAAAAATTACAATTTAAATATATGGAGTCTAAAATGATAGCATACTCAGTCATTTAAAACTCCAATATGTAAAGTTTTAATATTTAATAAAGGAACGTCATCAAACCTCCCTTGATTTACAGAGGTATGACCAAGGACATGACCTGTGTCTTTAATATCTACTGCCCTGCTAGCTAGACAGAAGCAATACCTGTGTGAAACCTTGGGTATATTTGACCAAAGTAATAAAGTTGGTGCAAGTGATTTTTAATAACTTTATTAAAACCATATTGTGACACAGACCAGAACACTTACAGAGCACACAACAGAAATAAATACCATCATGTGTACAGCGCTCATTGTCAAACAGGCTTATTGCGGCTGGCTTTTGATTTATGTCATCCAGAAAGAGAGAGGGCATGCTATGTCATCAGACAGAGATACCACCAGGAGCTGTGCTCAGTGTGCTAATCACCCTGCCTGCTTTTTGACTGTAGAGTGCAGTTCCTGAAACACTTCCCCTGCTCTGATTATACACCCAGGCTGCATCTCAATCTAAAGCAACAAGCTCCCGTACAAGCTTTGCTTTAGGGAGACGTTAGGCTGCTTTAATCAAGGTCCATGTCAGGCTTGTTTTCTGTTGTTTCTGAAGTGGGGTTGCCTGTGTTTTCGGTCGTTCCCTTGTCTGCGCTTTCTTCCTGGGGTTTCTCCTGTCCGTTGACAGGCCCGTTCTGCTCTGCAGGCGTGTCCTCCTTGGGAAGCTCCACCTTGGGTTTGGGCTTGGTCACAATAGGGTTACAAGCGGAGAACAGCTCCTGGATAATTACACAAGGAACAGAACATGAATGTACGAGATTCTCCATTTTAAATTTCCTGCATTCCAGTTACTTCTCTCAGTGCACTGGTCTTATGATAATCTCAGGAATAGATTCTCACCCTTGTTTTTGCCTTAATGTCTTTGACTTTGACAAGGGGATCCACTGTCAAGCTCTGTTTGCTCTGCTGGTTCATGGTGCTGTTCATCCAGATCATTGCATCACTGGTCAGTTTGTCCACTTTGGTGACATCTGCCTCATCTAAATGGTCATACTGCTCCTCCTGGAAATCAACAGAAAACAACAAAAGCAGTGTTAATACTTTTATTTGTCATAATGCCTTCAGTTTTTATGTGGTCTAATGTAAAATAAAAACCTTTAGTTTTACCTTCATCTTGTACGCTTCAACAAATTTCATGTACTGCTGGATTTGTTTTCCCATCTCCTCAAAAGCTTTAGGTCTCTCTTCAGCCTCTGTATACCTCTCCTGGATAGGCTGGCCAAGTTTCTGTGGAGTACATATGTCAGTTAATAAATATCAAAATGTTGAAATTGACCAATTAATGGAAGGGAAAAAAGAGAAAATTACTATAGCAATAATTACCTTTAACTCTGCCAGTTTGTCAATGTACACCTGTTTGGGTTGATCCTCTCCATCTTCATACAACCAGTTTTCAGTATCCTCCAGCTTTAATGACAAAGCATCTCGGTCCTAAAAATATTTAAAAAATAGTTCACAATATGTAAAGGAAAGTCAAAACTGTTGTACAGTGATTATAAGATGATAACATTTTTTAAACTACAAGTTGAAAGTGATTATTTACTCACAGATTCACTGACAAACTTCTCCAGCATCCCATGCAGTTTGTCCCTCATGTCGTACACATATTCTTCTACGTTATTCTTGGCATCGTTCCTCTCTTTCTCCAGCTTGTCCTGCATGATCATCTTTCCCTGAGGAGAAAGCAAACAGCAACTGTAACCGGCAAACACTTCAAAATAGATCGAGTAATTAAAGATGACAGCATTGATGAGTGGATTAAGTAATGTGTGTGTGTGACGGCTGGAAGCTTCATTACCTCATTTTCTACAAAAAGATTGAGCATGTCGTCTGCTAGCTGCCACTGTGGACTGTTTTCAATGGGTAGCTCCAGCACTTTTGTTTTGACTTTCGGCTTTTTGGCTTGTGGGGGTTGGTCAGACTTCTTCTCACCTTTGCTCTCCTCTGTTGTAGTCTAAAAAGGTAAGAGAATAGGTGCTGAAATTCTAAATATCAAAACATCCAATGACTTACCAGTTTATTAGAACATTTGTACAATCTAATGTAATACGGTGCATGAGCTCTTCATTTAACTCATTTTTGAGGACGTTACACACATGAGGATGCAAAATGTAACATTATTAGCTTCTCAAAGATACAGTTTACTGTGGGCTGTATCTCCTCATAAAGACAACCTTATATAGTGGTATTTGTTCTACACAAAAATTGTGCATCGCACCTCCATCTCCTCATTCTCGCGAGGTGCCTTCTCCTCCATCTCTTTCTGACCGTCTCCCTGTCCCTGCTGCTCATCCTGATCCGTCTGCATCTTGCTCTGCTGAGGAATGATAAATAAAACCAGACATGTTTCTCTCAGTGCAGTACAAATAGTAGCACAGACACTATTCTGATGCTCGGTGTAACAGGGCGCTTTATTATGGGGGGGAAAATACCTACCTCTCCTTCTTTGTCGTTGGCCTGTTCTGTTTCCATGGGTTCTTCTGTCTCATCAGATTTCTGAACTTCAACCAGGGAGGCACTGGACACACTGAAGATACCATGGATGTTCACTCGCACCTTAACTTTCACCTTGGAGCTCTCCCCAGATGCTTGTGGGACAACCTTCTGGATCAGAAACTGACCTGTAAGGGGGAAAGAAAAAAAAAAGGCAATGACCAAAAACCTGTATCTCCCATGTTTATACTAAGCTTTTTTGGAGTATTTCTGTTGCCTAATGGCCAGAAATCACAGGTCAGAAAGCTTTAGTTGCTCACCAATAGTGGGGTCAGGGTAGGGAAGCTCAGCAGGGCAGTTGTAGTAGGCCTCCAAAGAGAAAGGCTCTTTACGGTAGAAGGTCAACACCTTGGAGAAAGGTGCTGCATGGTTCTTGGGAAATACCTCACAATCACTGCAACAAATAAACATTATTCAAAAATTATTATTTTATATAGTTAAGATCAGAGACAGAAAAAAAAAAAAAAAAATCAAAGACAGTTTACTTACCTCAGACCTTCCTCTGCAGCAGAATGCCACTTCAAGGAGATGGGATAGGGAACAACATCTGTGATGGAGAATTCACGCACTTTGAAGGCAGGAGACAGTATTGCACACTGAGGAGACACAAACAGCATTTCAGTGAGCGCAACAGCACAAATATTATTTTCACAGCAAGCCTTCTGCTTATAAGAAACAGTTTCATTGTCAACAATAAGAAGGGTGGACACCAGCTGTAAAACCAAAGCATGAGATACCTGCAGGGCACATCCTCTGGCCACAGCTTCGTCAGCGTTCAGTGTAGTGCTCAATTCCTTCCCAAAGAATTTGCTGATTCTCTCTTTGACAGCTGGGATCCTAGAAGCTCCGCCCACTATCTCAACTGAATAGATGTCTTCTTTTTTCAGTTCTTGTGGAAGAAAAACAATTTTTAGTTTACTACCACATAAACAGCTGAACTTGCATATATTGCATTCTTTAAAACAGAATTAATAGGAATGTCAGGTAAATAAAGTGAGGTAAATCACAGCTGGGGACAAGAATACTCACTGGCATGTTCCAGCAGACTCTGCAGTGGAGGCTCTACTCGGGTCAAAATGTCAGCACACATCTCTTCAAACTGACCCCTTGTTCAACAGAAAGAGTGGATATTGCTTAAACCTTAAAAGTTAATTCACAGTAAAAGACTGTCGACAGATTGAAGTCATGCAGAGAAAAAAAAAATCAACAAATTACTTCCTGTTGGCTTACCTGTTCAGTTTTCCAGAAACATCGATGTCATTCATGAAGCATTCAATGTTGAGCGGCAGGTCTGAGGAGTTGGCACTCATCAGTTTTTTCAGTTTTTCACACTCCTGGTAGAGCCTGACCAGAGCCCTGGGCTTTGACTTGACATCGAGCTTGTACTTTTTGCCAAATTCCTCACAGAAATACTTGACCAGCATCTCATCAAAGTCCTTTCCTCCTAACTCCGGGTCACAGGCTGTAGCAAGCACCTGAGAGACACGGAAAGGAGGCCAGGAGATAGTCAAAGTTATAAAACAGAGCCTGTCATAGATTGATGTAGAGTGTACAGTATGTTGATTTACACACACACCTTGAGTTTGCCCTTGTTGAAGGCACACACTGATGTCTGGTATCCAGAATGGCCCACGTCCACAAACACCACATTTCTGGCCTTCTCCTCAGGAGCAGGGAGATCCTGTTTATAGATCCCATACGCTAATGCAACTGTAAGGGAAATTGTTAAATTATTAATGAAGTAGACAAGTGCTGGAATGGCAGTACAGCGAGGCAGCCACAGTCAGAACAACAATCACTGACATGCGCACATCCCTGCCTGAGTCCTACCCAAAAAACCCTAGTACAGACCTGCAGTTGTCTCATTCATGAGCCTCAGGCAGTTGAGTCCAGCAATCTGAGCAGCATCTACTACTGATCTCCTCTCAGCGTCGGTGTAATAGCAGGGAACCTGGTTAAAAAAGAATAGCATTTAAAATCTTTTTTTTTTTTTTTACTTAAAGGCTCTGCACACTCACACAGGTGTTTTCAATTAACCTGCCCAATTAGACCAGTGGTCAGGTCGGTGGTTGGGCTGGGGCTTTAAAAGGTACTCTTTGTACGTTTTTGCTATCGCCAAATAGCCAACGTTAGCATTAACAACTGTTTAATTAGCAGTCTAGAAGAAACATTGCAAAATCAGCACCAAACTTCATTTCATTACTTGCCAAGAGCTGTCTCCAGCAGTGGAAAGCAACACCTGTTAACTCCTGGTTTGTGTCTATTTCTATCACTTTTCTTCTACTGAAATTAGCATGCTAACCAACTAGCCCTGGCTTTTCTTGTCTTGTAATACCACTTTGCGATAGTGAGTCACTGTGGGGTCCAGTCTGCCCTCAGTTCAACATGAGAGGATGAAGAATTAGTGCTGCCTACAGTCTTGTAAATGCAACAAAGGTTGAAACTCTTGGTAAATAAACAGCTGTTAATGCTAATGTTGGCTGTGTAGCGACAGCAAAAACTTCCATATAGCACCTTTAAGCTTTTATAGGGACAGTGTCAGGAGCTGTGCAGTAGCATGTTAATACTTACAGAGACAACGCAGTCAGCAACAGGCTTCTTCAGTGCATTCTCTGCCGTCTCCTTCAGCTTGGTCAGAAGCATGGCGGTGACCTGTTCAATGCTGAACACCTTCTCCTCCTCCATGTACATCACCTTCAGTAACAGTCAAATTGGCAGACAAGAGAAGGTTGTTATATTGCTCTCGATTTTTACTATGTCAGCTTAAAAATAAAAACATATCTACTATCTACCTCTAAATAAATAAATATATATATATTTGACCATTAAAACTAACAATAACTCACTTTTCCAAACATGCAGTTTGACTTATTTGCTTCATTAAAACTTTGCCTCAAGCTAATGTTTTCACACACCATAGTCCCTCGGTCAGGCTTTACAATGTACCTTATACTCCCACTGTATTATCAAGGCCACATTTCAAACTTTATCTCAGTTCAGCTCGTGGTGACACAGACAGCCATTTCATAAGTTCAAGATGCACAGATGTGCTGCGTCAGAGGTACAATAAAATGCTGTTCAACCACAAGCTTTTCGTGCTTGCTGGCATTAAAACTTTGGTAGAAAACTGAATTAATAAGCACCTGACTGATATGTTATAGAACAGGAAATTGATCCAAAACAGAAATTTTGGTCTTTCAAACACAAAAACATAATCAGATCTGAATTAATAAATTGACTGTTAACCCTTTTAATTATGAATATTCTTAATTGCACCCATTTATGGAAGTGTCTCATACCACGTACTTCGATTTGTGTGGCTATAATATCATTGAGACAGTGTGTATTCTTTCTGTTTTCCTGTGGGAAAACTAGTAGTCTCTTTTTTATCATTTTCATCCTGTTGAGCCCCTGTGAAGTCGACAGAAGTGTTTTAACCCATTAATACACCCAAGGTTTAACTCTTGGCTCTGCCTGGGAGTGCCTGGTAAAGGTTTCTTTTCTATGACCAAAAATTTATTTGACAGGATGATAATTACCTGGACTGGCTGACCAGATTAGAGAGCAGAGTGGAAACTTATTTTTCCTAGGGAAATTATTTTGTACATTCTATGCATTTAGGCTGTAGTAAGTGCCATGTACAGATTACTAAACATTCTCTCACCTTAATACCAGTTGTTCCGGTGGGCATTTGTGCAATATCATAGACCAAGCTATTTTTGAGGCGCTGCACATATGGATCTGAAAAAGCCCTCCCATGAAACCTCTTGAACCCTTGGACTGTGTTCTTGCAGTTTGTGACGACCTGTTCGACAGAAAAAGAGAAAAACAACTCTCTTTTAAAATGCACTAACACCAGGGCCCTGAGCACTGTATTTGATGCATGCTGCTGTACCCATGCCTGGTACTGTTCACGCTTATATTGAATACACTATGGAAACACTGGTCCCCTCTTTGGTCAGGTTAGCAATCGTGTTCCCAGTGTCCCCAAGACTTCCCTTGAAAACATACCTGGCTTTTTGCAGCTGCACCAATTGAGCGATTCCGGGGTCCAAAGGAAACACATGCTCTAAAAATAGAAAACACAATTCAATTATTTCTCACCAGTTTTTTTTCAATGATGCAGCTTCGCACCGGATTGATGCAAACAATAATAATACGATAATTGACAGTGCCGTTGTAGATTTCATGTAAAAATAACAATCTGTTTCTAAATATATATTCTACACTAATTTATCTGTGTCTTCTGAAGACTATGGGTGTGAAAAATGAAGTACAATGGATTGCACAAGCCGTTTTGACAGCCTGAATCCGGCCTCCTCCCATCATGCGCTCATTCATGCCTGCAGTAAAAAAATCACAAATCACCTGACAGAGCAGGTCAATAATTAAACGTCTTTCAATGAACTCGGTGATATTATTGTAGCAAGACAATGCAAGAATCATTCCGGCATGTGAAGTGGGTCCAGGATTTATTTCTGGTCACAATGGTTTCATTTCGGCTACCGTTAGCTTTAGCACTCACATGCTTCTTCCTGTTGTGAAATCTGTTAGCATGCTAACTAGCCGGGCAGCTAGCCACGCTAGCTTCACTAATCATTATGATGTACAGAAGTGGGTCCATTCACATTGTGTACCTGCTATCAACGCTGATGGCACAACGCAAATCATACACTAAATCGTACTTACGGTGTACTTCGGTCGCTGTACTCATTGGCGACTGTTTCAATCCCTCCGGCTCTAGCTACCGCTACATAGCAGTTCATGAACCCGACATCAAACCCGACAACTGACATCTTCACCAGCTAACTGAAAGAGCGGAGATTTACAAGGAAGAACAGAAACACAGCTCGGTGCTAAAGGCGACAGCGGCAGCTACAATAGGGTTTCAGTCAGCGGACAGTGATCCACCCTTGTTCTTGTTCCATGAAACTGAGCAGTGGCGGCGGCAGCATGCGGTAGGTAACACCGGCTGATGCGTGAGAGCGTTCAGGAATTTTCTGTCTGTGCCACCGACCAATAGCGTCCGACTGCAGAGACGCTGCACCCGAGGATCGTGCGCCGCCCAAAGGCCAGAGACGGTCATTACAGCGGCAGCTTTAAGATCTGTGACTGTACACACAAAGCTATTTCGAGCTATATCATCCATATTGTTTTATTATATCTAATTGTAATGATCTAAACCTGCGGTCGGTTACTTGCTGGCGCTGTGGCTCCTCTCCTTCAAGATAAAAGCCCCACCCACGACCACCAGCACAACTGCTGCAGACAAATGTAAATGCTTATTACTAGCCTTATGTCTATACTGCCATTTGGTTTGTTAGATTAGATTAGTTTATGACAGCTAACTATTAAAATAAACAAAATCACATTATTATCAACTAATCATTACTGACCTTTTTTTTTGTCTTTAATACATATCACACTTTACCACATCCCAAGATTATGTCCCCATCTTCTTGTTTTGTTCAACCTACAGTACAAACCCCACACCAAGCTTTTACTTAAAAAAAGATAATGAGAAAAGCAGCAAATCATCTTTTTGCATGATAAATGACGCGATAAATTATCTGGTTTGACACCCACACTGACTGAACATTAATGGACATCAAACCAATCAATTAGTGAAGGTTGAATGAAATAAATCAAGACTGATTTCACATAAATATTTTTCATCTTTATTGGTTAAACATACAGCGGTGGAATTAACAACAGAGCTTTCAGAAAGGTGGCAGGAGTTTATTCGTCGTTCTCATAGTCAGCAGGATTCTTCCTCTTGCTCTGCTGATGGACAGAGTTGCCCCAGGTGTATGTCAGGTACATGAGGATCATTGCTGCAAAAAGGAAGAGATCATAAAACACATTAGCACAGGATCCTAACACTGTATTTATTCTTCTTTAGCTGTACTTTGCTGTGAAATAAAAGTGAAGTAAAACATTTTGATATTTCAAAATGAGAAAAAAAAAAACCATACACATAAAACACTATCATGTAAAAACATGATTAGAGTTTTGTTGTATCTGCACCTTTATGTAGGTAGGTTTTGCTGAACAATCACAATCTTACTTCCCAAACAACTGAAAATTAACACATCCCTTTTCTGTAATTTTAAGTGTGTGCATAGCATAGAATTTTTGCAAAACATAAATTACAAGGCCCCATTTTAAAATTCTGAAGAGTAATGATGAAAGGTACTTTTGGGCATGCACTTAGAATTTGATATTCAGTGTATTGATGCATCAAAAATTTGTCAGCTCTTTT
This sequence comes from Lates japonicus, assembly GCA_033238685.1. NCBI lineage: Eukaryota > Metazoa > Chordata > Actinopteri > Centropomidae > Lates > Lates japonicus. The sequence goes on from BRZM01000049.1 coordinate 5,209,927, forward strand.
TGTCATCCACTGTGACTTGTCATTTAAACCACAACAGGGGCTGGGGTCAAAGCAGGTAACAGGCATATCATATGACTGGGCAGCAACCCAACACAACTCACAGCATGGCAGATAATTGTAAATTTCTCCATTGTGGGACTAATAAAGGATTACCTTATCTTATAACTTATGCAATTTGAACCAAAATAACTCAAACATACTTCCTATGTTCTTATTCTATGACATTTTCACAATAACATACTGTTTAGTTTCTATCAGTTAATTTCTTGGCACTGTAAAGATTAAGCATAAACAAATTTATAATACTTCAACGCATTATCTAGACCAGGTCTACATATAAAATACTGACATACTATATAGAAAAGCAAAGACTCACGGGGGGCAACTTTGAAGAAAGAACTTGTGAACCGTCTCCATACATTGGGGATTCCCTTGGAGAAGTAGTTGGGGAAAGCCTTCTGTTCAAACGGGGACAGGCTGTATGTGATTACATGCCTGACCCTGGCCAAGTTTCCAAAGTGGCGGCCCATGTTCACCAGAGAGCTGATCTGAAATAACGATGAGAAATTTCCACAAGGTGAATAAACAGGCAATACAAAGCATTACTTTTTTTTTTTTTTTTTTTTGGACAAACTATAAATAGTCTAAATCAAATAATTATGTCTGCTCTGTGCATTTTGGTAGAAAACTGCAAAACTCTTCTCAGTATTTCTTTGTATAAAATAAAATAATAATAATAATAAAAAATTATAAATCACTCCATGGATTCAGTGTGACTGTTCATTAACTACAAATTTATTGCCAACTTAACCGTAGGGGCTGCCGAACAACTTGGGGTTCACTGTTTGATAGTTCTGTATGAAAACAGTGTCACTACACAACTGTAGTAATAAAACATTTACAATATATCTGTAGTGGCTATTTCTGGTCTATTGTTCTATTTGATAACCACTATGGTGGCTGTGCAAAAACATCTTGACAATCCACACAATAATTATCCACAAGGTCCACAAATGAACAATGATTTTTAATAATGATCTGTAAGCTGTATTTTACGTTGCATGATATTACTTAATCAATGTTATAAATGTATTAATAACTATAGTTACTTTATGTCTCTAGTTAAAGATGTAGTTAGTTAAAGTAAGAGACTACAGCAGTAAACTGACCCTCTGCACTCAACGAATTAAATTTCCGAGCATAAAGTGAACCGGTGTGTGTTAAAAATCTATAATGACGTCGTTAATAAACGCTCCAGAAGTTAATGTAAGGCAAAAGAGGGAGGGAGTTATGTTATAGAAATAATTACACAATAGCGAAATACCAGGCCTGACAAAGCTAAAAGATCACTGGACGTGTTAGTCTTGTTAGCCGTGATAGCTCACTGTTAGCATCACCAGCTCGCTGCCCTAGGCTAGCTGTTAGCTGCTAAAGTACAAACAGACCTTGAAACGTTTACTCGACTGCCACGTTAACGTAGTCGTTTAATCAAAAGAGGCGAAACCCAGGTAACTCTTGACACAATAAAGCAGGTGTATTTCACACAGTTTGGTGATAGAAGCTAATGGAAACACAGTTTATAATCGTGACATTGGAACCAGAACCTTACCGTGCTGCTTCTCAGCGATGTTTCCTGACGACGTCCCGGTGTCCTTCCTTTTTATCAAAGTGTCGGTTGTCTGCTAACGTCGGGGGCTTTACCGCCACCTGGCGGCCTGGAGTGGGGATTCTTACTTCAAGTTCAGGGTCCACAAAGGATTATTCACAGATCTTTGAATATTCATGGAGACCGGTATATTTTATATCAGTTTGTCTAGACTGTAGTAAACTCTCAGACCAGAAACACAGAAGAAGCAGAGAGGGAGGCATCATCTCTACAACCATGGATTAATGCCAAAACTAAATCACAGGCCTGACAATGAGCCTGAGGATGTGTGAGGTCTCACTGAGCCTGTGAATCTCCCCTGAACCAGTCTGTACAAGTTACATGCAGGACACCCAGGATCCATATTTATTTAGCAGAAGTATGTCAGTTCTTGATATGACTGCAATTAATCACCTCACAAACCCTCAGATTTTTTCTGTGACCTTCTGGGAAGGGTCCGACCCCTGAGTTGGGAACTACTGGACTATTAGTCACAGGAGCCCATTTTCTACAAAACAAGCACTTTTCCTTTTAATGCTTTAAGTGCATTTGATAATGCCTCTGCTGATAATGCTTCTGTGCTTTTACCCAAGTAGGATTTTAAATGCAAGTCTAACTTATAATGGAGTATTTCTACATTGTTGTATCAGTTCTTTTACTAAAGTGAAGAATGCCAGTACGTCTTCGACTACTGCAAGTGTCAGAGAACTCTTTAACCACTCTCTTCTCTAATGGGTTTCTCTCATTATTGAAAGTGGAGTGTGTGTGTTGCCTAATGTGTATTTTATGCGGCCATTTGGATTAAGCACTCACAGGACTGGATGTCAAGGACAGGACTGCAATACTTGACTGCAAGAATCAAAATCTTTCTCTTGTTTCTTAACTGCACATTTTCCCTGTGTTGTATGAGCATTTCAGCCAAAGACAAAGACAACATTTATGCCTGCTATTTTTTATTTTCCAACTTTTCAGAGAATATGCTGACATATTTTCATTGTTTTGAATATCCCTAAGCTGAGCACAGACACGCAGTGAATTCATTCAATTTGCATAAATAGACATGACATGCATTTAGTCACACTCAACCAGTACAAAGTCAGAAGTATGCAGTCAGTTCATATGTATGCAGTCACTCAGTGACCAGAAGTAATAAATACACACTGAAACCTTGACAACTTTCATTCTGGACATTATGAAGACAGGTGCCGTTAACACAGCTCTCTGTAATCTCCAGGAATAAAACGATATGTAAAAGGTTTGATAAGGGTTTGTGACTGCTTTTTTTAAATCTTTCATCTCTCCACAACAGGGCTACTTAAAACTTGGCAAATGTGTTAAATTAAAGAATAACGACAGACCACCCACCCAAAATAAGTTAACAAAAAAAAAATAACTTAAAAAAATCATACATCAGACATTTTCTTCCTCAAGTGTGTCAGACTCAATACCACATCGCAAACAGGAAGTTGAACAATAGGATGCACTTGCACCCTCTCTTGTCACGCCTTAACAAAAACTAAATAAATGTCACGTTTCCACATTTTTCATTAGGATAAAATACTTTTTGTTTAAGTAAACACACCTGTTCCAGATCATGCACAACGATTTTATAAATTCATGAAATCACTGAGCCTGGTCAGAATATCTGATACTTGGATAATGAGGAGACACTCGGAGGTCGAGTCCACCTGTGTTGACTGTTGAGGGGCTTTGAGGTGATGTTCTGTTCAGCCTGTAAAAAAAGGGAAAAAAAACAGACATATGTTGGTGGCTTGCTTAGCGACATGTGCACCTGGTGGCAACCATGTCCTCAAACTCTTTGTAGACATAGGATCCGTCCTCTTCAAAGATCATGACGCTCAGGGGGCTGTAGTGGGAGGGGATACATGAGGGCCTGGGCACAGTGGAGTCAAGCTTCTCATAGATTATGTTTTGCACCATGGTGTGGACAGGCGAACCGTAGATAAAACCCATGGTCCTCGGGCAGATGCCTCTGCAGTACCTGGGGTTGTACTTCGGAGGAAAAACAATCCAGTGATCCAGTTTGAGCTGGCTGAATCGCACCCTAAAATCATACAAGGCACAATCACTTGTCGGGAATTCGGAGCTTGGGAGAAGCTCAGGCAGGTGGATATCCAGGCTTTTATCACCTCGTTTGCTCTTTGGAGATTCCCTCTTCCATCTCCTCTTGTGCGTGAACCTCTGTTCTGGTTTGAGCACCATCTGCTTGTGAAATGTGTTTGCTGCAGTGCTTGGCCTCTCATCTGGTTTGGCATTGACCAGGAACCTCTGGTGGGCGATTTTGCTGGTGTCATTGAGATAAAGAAGCAGAGGAGGGGGCCTCAGGATGAACTCCAGCAGGCCTTTACGCCCGTCACCCCTGGCTCTTTGTTCTTCTGGGCAGCTGACGTTAATGAGCAAGTTTATATTCTTCTTCTGAAACTTTAAGAGAGGCCAGACAAACGAAGTGACATCAACTTCAACCCAGTTCTTCCTGCTCCTCCCCTCAGCGTGGGCTGTTAAGTTCACAGTGTGGTAGATTACAGGACACAGCTGACACCGGTCTGACTGCTCCTGCTCCTTGATAGTCAGGTAGCACACAGGTCCTGCACGGCCGTGATCGAAACTGTACAGCAGAGCCGACTGTAGAAGCTGTTCTTTTCTTCTTACTTGATCAAGACTGTAGGAAAGATCCTGCATAAAACTTTCTGAAGGAGAATATGAGAAAACATAAGGCGGAGTGTCACCATTGTACAGAATCAGAATCAGACTTTATTACCAAGTAAGTTTGCACATACAAGGAATTTGTCTTGGTATATCGATGTTAAAAACAGTGATAGTAAACTAAGAGCGATTTTAAAAAAGTAGAAGTAAGAGTAAAGAGCAAAAAGCAAATACTACTATATTTACAAGGACAGCATGACAGACTAAGAATCACACTAAGAGTCACATTATATTTGTTTAAAAATAAATAATGTGAAAACCTGTTTGAAAAAGACTAATGAAAGATAATGTTCAGATAATTCATCAGTAAAATAACCAATTATTTGGTAATTTAGATAAAATCAATATTTAATCTGCACTGATGGAACAATGATTTAACCAAGACACACATTTTCTCATTTTTGGAATATTATCTCCAATTTCCATAAAACACAGTGTATCACAGTCAGAGCACAAAACATGTTTTGACCACATGACTGAAAATGTTCTTCTCTTAATCCCAGTTTTAATGTTTTTGTCTGGGATTATGCAACATTTATCTTATCTGTTAAAAGCCCTCAAAGACAGGCAGCTTTTTGTTTGAGGGCTATAATATCCTGCACGTCACAAAATGAACTAATAACAATGATTTAAAAAAAACAAACAAAAAAAAAAACTACTGTATCCACTACTTCTGTAATTCAAATAGCAAGCTCCACATTGTAGCTTCATTATACACCCAAAGCACAACCAGAGGTCCTATGCTTTGCTCCATGTTTTACTGTGAGTGAGTCAAATTTGTGGAAATTTGACTACACATAACTTTAACTATATAAGCACAATATAAAGTGAAAATAAGGTCTTTCAACCAGATTTTGACTCAGGACCTCTTTTCAAATCAGAGCCAAAATGGTGAATTAATAATGCAGGACCCTCCTTAGTTGATGTGCTCTCAAACCATGCAGTTTCCCTAAGAATTATACTATGAATTATATCACCACAACCATGAGATGTAGAGTGAATGTGGGGCTTTTGAGGTCCCTTTCAAGTCTGGGGCCCCTGGAGCAGTTGGTAATCCAGCCTTGGCCAACTACAGCTTTGAGAAAGTGTCTCTTTGACCAAGTTACTCACTCTGTAACTTTATGTGGTGCCATAAAAAAAACAGGCCCAAACATTGGAGTTGTATTTTGGGTTGTCATTCTATGGTATATTTTTATTTTAATCATTAGTCATCAAGCCCCAGCACTGTCATTGTTCTGTGCATTAAATTGTAAGCCGAGCTGTTATGGTTTCACTTACTCACCTTTATTCCTTTGTGCAAGACATTCGTCCTGCGGCTTGATCAGTCGGACTGTGTTGTAGATTTTATTCCCGTCCAAACTCCTCTGCACTCTGGAGGACTTCTTGTAAACCTCGGTCAGATATTTCATGTACCTGTGCTCGGGTTTCATCTTTCTCTTCAGGCCTGGGTTCCACCTCGGCCCTCCGTGCTCTGACAGGGCTTTGAGCAGCGGGGAGAAGATGCTGCCGTACGGGTAAGTGAAGTCGCCCAGGTTATGCAGCTCATTGGAGGCAGCCAGAGAGGATCTAACCAGCGGGCAGCTGTAGGTGACCAGCAGCAGTATGGCAACAGTACGAAAATAACGAAGGGCAGCTGACATCAGCATTGGTTTTTCCATTTTATAAACAACGAAACCAGTCAAAACTTAAAGAGGCTCTCCACTGAGAGCTCGAGGTCAACAAGACCAAGCACGTGCCGCCGCTGATCAACACGCGCAGGTGTTGGCAATCAACTCCGTCACTCATATTACTTTTCAGGTAAGGACTTGTTCAGTTTCAGTCACGAAAGACCGCAATAGACTAGTTTTTAATGGCCATGGATAAACTGGATTAAAGAATGCTGCGCCACACAATATCCACCACTCTCATCAAACAGTGAAAATTCAAAATATTAAAATAGATTTCCTGCTGTGTTCGCAAGAACAGTCTAATTGAAATGCACAGAGTGAAATTAAAATTCAAATTAAAAACAAAGTACAATACAACATATTTTATCCTCTTTTTCACATCATTGATTCATATGAGTTTCAAAAATAAGGGCCTTCAGGGCGACACATTGCGCTTTTATTTTGAAGACAAGTCAAACTTCCGGCACAGGTGGGAATATCTCAGTTTAATTTTGTATTTTACTTCAGGTGGCCAATTGTATTTTACAAAAAGATATCCACCACTTTGTATAGGGACTTTTACAGAGCTACACTATAAAAACACACATGAGAACAAAAACACACATGAAGAAGCAGGTGCATGTGCACCAAACTGAGTCACAACAAAACACTGAAAATGCTCTCAAGTGTGTCTACAGTGCCCATGCTGTGTGTGTGTTTATTAGTATGGATGATATATTAGGTGCTCATATCGACATGTAAACACAAAAACTGGACAACTGATATAATCTGCTGGTCTGCTTAAACTCTTCAACCCTCTCTCTAATTTGGCTTCAATTTCAAACCCAGATTTGTTGTTCAGCGTAACTTTTGCTGAAACAAGTTATATAAGGTTTACAATGTAAGTAATGTCCCAGGAAAATTAGGGGAAAAAGGCGGTTTGCACTTTGCTAATTAAGAACATTATTATGATTGATTCAAACTCGCAAACAAATGGCTGAAAATAATTTTAAAAATCCCACAAACATAAATGAAATAAAATTTTAAAAAAAGTTACATTAAAAATTACATTAAAGATTTATAAAATATAAAAAAATACAGATATAATACATGATGTCTGTCTGTGTCTTGTTCACGCACACACGCGCGTGCGTCACCAACAGAAACGTAATAGTGACCTCACCGAGGGTATATAAGGACAACACACGAATTGGAATATCCCCTTTGCACCTAAACTTGTCTCGAGTTGACCTGTTGCAAATCAAAGCTGTGAAAAGCGAACTATTGGAGAATTTCATTGCTGGAGAGAAACTACTGGAGAACGGATCCTGCTGAAACAACAAAGCTACTGGACAACCTAACTGCTGAGGAAAACTTGGATATCTTGGACATGGCCTTGAGAAGATCTGAGGGATACCTGCGGTGGAGAGACCCCCTCGAGTGGGACGGCGACGAGGCAGGTAAGACCACTTTACATTTATTCTATATCATTAGGCTACAATTGGTTGATTCATAGTCTTCAAATCCTTCAAAGATTTATCAATATATAAAGTGTAACTTTTTGAATTTAAAAGTGTACAGTTCACATCAGGTCATTAGGCCTGTTTGGAAGATCCAGATTTGGTGAAAACAGACACTTATTCGATGATTTCTCCGTGTGAAATGATTATTTGATGGACTGAACTTCTCAAACATCCCGGGAAATGTGTAGAATTCATTAACGATTAGTATAGTGATTTGAAAACATTGTTATTTTTGGTTTGAGGCAATCAAACTGTCCAAATGTTGCATCGACATTTTTGGAAAAAGAAATGTGAAAAAAAAACAAAAACAAGTTTCATATGATGCCAAAAATGTATTTTTCTGCTGCTCCATGGAGACGATGGAACGTTCAGCTGCACACGTCACGACGTCAGGACGCACAGGTGTAAACACACCAGGGCCTGTTGTTCTGTGTGAATGGGACCCTGAGCTTGTTATGATTCTTAAATCTTATTATAACCGGAGCCCATACCGAATTATCTCCTACTTTCATGTTCAAAGTTTATCACATTAAATGAACTTATTCCCAGTTTTTCTTCTGAATGTACCAAAATATCAGGGTTTTTTTTCTTTTAAAGGGATAAAATGGAAAATGTCTGTTTTTGATTCTTCAGGCTGAGCTGTTGTGTTCAGTCATCACAGAGTTTGTAGCTGACATGTTGGTACTTTGATAACACTGAAATGCTGTAATGGCCGTTTATATTTCATTATTTTTGGAGGAGAAGAAAGTGATTTGTTGTCATTACAGTGCTCTGTTCTAAAAGAAATGTCTTTACCCAGTGCCTGTACACAGCAGCAAGTGGGCTTTGTCACATATGTAGAACAGTCATAGTTAGCGTTAGGTTATATTTAAGCTTTAAACAGTTTTTTCTAACTTGAGCTTTGCTTATTTAGTCCTAAATATTTAATGACATGAGAAATACATCAATTTGAAATCAGGTTTTTCAGGTGAATTAACCTTTTCCTTTAAGGTGACATGGACTACATCATCGAACGTCCTGCGATGGATGGCCTCCCTGAAGTTATCAGGATTCTGGACGACGAAGACTTCAACCGCCCAGACTACATGTCATCTGAGGAGGAGGAGTTTGACAGCGATGAGGAGGATGAAGAGGAATGGTCTGATGAGAGCCTTGACTCAGGATACAGCACCATGACTGATGATGAGGACGACCCTGAGGACTGTGAGGACGACCAGGACAGACCTCGCTCGCCTCTCCCGCTCCCACCACCAAACTTTTGGCAGGAGTGGCGAAGACAGTGCCGTCCATTTCCAGCTGCCACTCCCCTCGCTGCTCCCGCCGGTCCCACTCGCGTTCCGGACGCTGCTCCCACAACCTCAGGCCTCGGCACCTCCACGAAGCGGAGCAGGGAAGACAGTGACGCACAGGAGGTAAGTATGAAGAGACCGAGGAGGGATGACGAGGACAGCCCTGAAGACTCAGCTCCTTTGACATCAGGCCTTGGCGTCTCTACACACAGGAACAGAGAGGAGGACCACAGGGACTCGGCTCCTTCGACTTCAGGACTTTGTCGCTTCACTCCTTCGGGATTCCCAGGAATCCAGCTTCTTTATTTGCCAAGACGGGATGATGACAGCGACTCAGATTAACCTGTGAGGACTTTACCTTCGGTGGAGCTGGTGATACCCCAAGTAGTCTTTGCGTCTGGTGAGGCTGTCAAAGCCCTCGGTAGTGTCTTGTTTGTACATATCTGGTAGCCAGATTGTCCCTCTGTAATCTGAAGGGCTTGGAAAGCTACATCAGCCTTCCTATGAATCTGGCTTTATATAGAGTTTTTTAATCTTAGTAAGAATTCCCTTTAATAGTAATGGATAAGGTACTTAAATGCATTTTTAGACCATTTTCAGCCAAAGCACTTTAAATGTGCTTTTCATTCAGCCATTCACACACACACACACACACACACACACACACACACACACACCAACAGCAGCAAGCTGCCATGTGAGACACTGGCCTGAACATTGGGAGCAATTTTGGGTTCAGTGTCTTGCCCAGGCACACTTCAACATGTGGACAGGAGGAGCAAACAAATCCAACCTGTTTCCATCAGTCGATCTAACCCGCGAGTCTCTGAACACCTCTGGACTCAGAACCTGCAAAACAAAAAAAAAAACAACAAAAAAAACACACAGGCTCAAGGAGAAAATGCAAGAGCAGAGCCTGCTAAGCAATGCTACATGAAATACTTCAACAGCATTAGTGGGATTGTTGTGGAAAGAAGAACTAAGGATTGAACACACACAAACAAAGAAACAAAAACAAAAACCACTGCAGGTAAAGTATGAAATGCTCATGACATGATGTGTGAGAAAAGGTAAGTATGGATGTCTGAGCTGCAAAGAAAATGTCACCATTTAGTTAATATTTTAACAACTATTTTGTCCTGTTTACTCTGTTGTTATTTAACTAAGCTCTAGCATACAGAGGTAAGTGAACAGTTATTATCAACATTAACAGAAGTGTCCTGTAAATTTTAATTTCACTTATTTAACAGCTCAGAGATTATTCACTCACTCACTCTGTTATACTTTAGGTTTTTTTGGTGTAGATGCTCTACCAGACAAAGGTAAGTCAGTGCTTAATGGCAACATTAACAAATGGCTCCAGCAAGACTTCATATTACAATACCTCATCAGTGTTACCACTGTTTCTTCATATTCTATCATTGGATTGCACCTCTGACAGAGCAGAGCTGTTGCATTCACGAGTCAACCGACATTTTTTTTCCTCGTTGTGCCAAGATTTCCTTGATGGCAGAGAAGACGCGTTCCAGACCAGATGAGAAGGATGGATGACCACAGGACAGGCTGGAGAGTGGTGGTGCCTGATTTTCACTCAGCGAAGTGAGTAATCCCCTGACTAAGACTAAAGTTGACATTACGTTCTGTATGTAGATTATTTATTATGGGAACCTTCTTGAATATTATTCCATTTAAAATGACACCATTAGAGGCCACGTTCACCTAAACAGTGACCAACAGTGCAAAGATAGAATTGTATCTGTATCTGTTTGACAGGACAGGACTCGTGTGCTGTGTATCGTGTAGACTCAGTGAGTACCATGATGACCTCCCCGCCGCTCCGCCCCAGCACCACCCTCTTCAGTTTCCAGCCAAGACGACGAGGAGCGTCCCGGCCCGACCTGCACAGAGGAGGTTTTTCACTATGTGGTTCTTCTGTGCTGGTGAGTTTGGGAAGCTCCTCACACACACACACACACACACAGACACACACAGGAAACTTTCATCACCTCTTTACTCAGGAATCAAGACTCAGTCAAGAAAGAGAAAAAAAAAAAACAGTTCAGACCGAATGAGAAAAACATTAATTCTAAGTATTATATATATATAAGACAAAGTATTCTAATGTTTCTTAATATTTTAACAATATAATCTTTCATGTATAATTCAGAAATCTTACAACTGAATACAGTTAGTGACATTATTAATGTGTTTGTTTGTATTTTCATTTGACTTGATAATGAATTCAATAAAATATAGTCACATCGGAAATAACAGTGATTTCTGTGAGATCATGTATCCTCAGTGATGTTGGATAAAGCATCTTAAATAGAGAAAAGGGTATACTCAGACATGTTGTGTTGAGTATAGTAACAATATTCTTCTTCTTCCGGATAATTGCAGATCAAGTCAAAGAAGCTAATGATCTGCTGTTTACATGATGATGTGTAACTCGTGCACAGAAAACTAGATAGATGATGTGAAGTGTTGCTGTTGATGTTGTTTTTGAGAGCACACGTTTAACACAACATTTAAGTTTTAAAATGACTACATATTCACATATTTGATTGTGGTCAGTTTTTAAAACATTTTTGAGAAATAGGTGATATCAGCACATCCATGATGGTGACCACTCACATTCACACCTACGGCCAATTTAGAGTCACCAATTAACCTAATGCACATGTCTTTGGATGGTGGGAGGAAGCCGGAGTACCCGGAGAGAACCCATGCAGGCACAGGGAGAACATGCAAACTCCACACAGAAAAGCCCCAGGCTCAAACCGGGGCTTTTCTGTGTGGGCATTGTGCCTGAAAATGCTTCAGTAAAAATAAATAAATGAATAAACTGACATCCTACCTCATTCAAAATGTATTAAGTTGTGGCCTTTACACTTTGGATAAAAGTTTGCCCAATTTATTTGTTTTTTATTTTCAGTATTTCTGACATCAGTATTTGTGTGTTGTTTTGTTTTTTGTTTTGCTCAGTCTATACTAATTATCGCAGCTATTTTGGGGAATAATTAAAGTCTGAGACATTTATTTGTCAAAGTTATTAAATGATCGTCTTGACCTGAACATGCTACTTGGATTTGGAGCTAAATATGTGATTTTGTTTGGGTTGTACATAAAATGTATAACAACATCCTCAAATGTGTATACAGCTCTGTTAAGGCTCTGTAATTCCTCCTGAGGTACTGTCCTAGGACAGCAGTTTTAGCTGCCTCTCATGGTGGAAACCCAAAAGATTTTCCTCTGTAAACTTCATCACAAGAAAAATATTTTTTAATGAGCTAGCTTTAATTTAGAGCTGTAATTTAGTCAAAGTAGCTAACATGACATAATTTCATTAGTGTTTGTAATATTTTTGTTTATATGTAATCCCCACCAGTCTCCACCAGATGTACAACATTAGTTCATTTAAAACAGGCAGGAAATGTCTCAGTATTAATAAGGAATACTGCATAGTATGTCATGTTCACTCTGGGAAAACTGATACAATAAAGTGTAACTTTTGTAAAACTAATGGCCACTTAAGGACAGAAAGTACACACACAGTAACAAACATTATGTACAGAACAGTATTATATCATGTTTTTGTGTCTAACATATCCAGCAGAGGTGAAGCAGCATGGACCAGTTTTCATTCATGTCTGATCACTGTTTTTTCTGCCAACTCCTTTGACCTGCAGTGATGTGCTCTTTTCACCAGCCATTCTTTACTAGCGGTTTATGATGTTCCTGCTTTGAAGCACAGACTCACTGGAGCCTTGTGAGGTGGAAGTGGTTGCCCACAGTTTTACATGAGGAAAATGTGGTACATTGTATATATGGATTATGTAAAATGAACTATTTCTGAGCCCTGTCTCAGACAAGTGCAGGGGTGATTTGTTGGATTTTTGACAGATGATTAAGTTTTCATTTGTGAAGCAGCGATTTAATTTAGCTCCTTTCCTTACTAATAGCCATATCTATCAAAGTGTCTTGCAATTGTTAGTATGTAAAATATGTCTACATCACTTAACATTGTGGTTTTATGGTTACTTGAAGTGGTGTGGTGATTTGTGATTTTTACCTCTGGACTTGCCATATATTGCCAGATAGTGCTTTGTAGAACTATTTGTAGAGCTAAATGTGCTGAACACACTGATTATATTAAATACTTTAGCTTGACTTGACATTTTTTGTGTTTGCTGGATGTTCTTCTTATTTTTAGCCCTCTGCACAGTATGTACTGAGGTGTTTGGCAGCACACACTGTTGCAGTTTTCTATTTGGCTATTTGGTGGGGCAAATAAAAATTCAGTACTAATGTTGATCACATATGATAACACAGTGTTGAAATTTTACACAGTTTTGTTGTCGTAATAAATTATTTCAAGCAAATCATACTTTAAAAACTAACAATGTTATTTACGTTTTATTCTACACATTTGAAGAGGATTTGTCTGATGTGATGCATTGATTGATATTGCATTGAATCAACTTGTTTTACGTACATTTCCCATAGTGTGATATCTAATATCCTTATTAATATCAATTTGGGCCGTTTCACCCAGCTGTAGTTGGTAGTTATTTGTTTTGCAAGTTCATCACATATCAAACTAATCCATTATTTGAGCTCATGTTATACATCGTGCTTCTTAAACTGTGCTTTTGGAAACTGAATTCTATTAACAAGTATTAACATGGACTGGTTTAATGTAATCTTCACACTTCCTCTCACTGAATGAAGAAGTGTCAATAAACTGGTAAAACATCTTTGCATGAAGTAAACGTTTTAAACTGTGATGGGACTGTTAGCATGTCTTGCCCTCTACTGGCCTAAGTGTAAATTGCAACTAAAAGGATATAACATTGACATGTCCATCAGTTAGCTTTATATAAAACCAACTCAAACTGAAATGATTTATTTAGAAGTACTGTCCCATGATGAATAAATAACCTAATAGAGCTACCCTCCTCAGCTCCAGTCAATCCTGTAAGGATAACAATTTAATTTTGTCAGCAGAAACCTTGCTTGTGTCGTGTGGCGAAGTCTTCACTGTGTGTGGAAATACTTGGAATTAACAGCCGTGTCCCTACAGAGAAAGAGTATTATTTCTGTTTATTGTAAAGGCTTCTTGTCTTACTGTACTATCAACACTGCACTGTTAAAGTTCAGAGTGCCTCCATTATCATACCATTAGTACACAGCTTTTTATGCAGTGGTTGTACATCAAAATTATGTTGCAAGTGCCAGTCAGCACTTTCATATTGTACAGTGTAATTGTAACCTCTGGGGACCCAGTTCCACACCATATATAATAACAAAAAAATGTACTATTCTGTTTTACTGCAACTGCTTTTCGGACCAGAAATCAATGCATGTTGGCATTTTGTTCCAACAGGAAATGATACAAGACCCTGGACCACATCACACTATTGTTTGAGAGACTTTGATGTTTGGAAATTTTGTCTGGACCATTAAGGATGACACATAGGAAGCCTCTCTGTGGTAGATTTCCTTTTGTAATCATTAAGTTCTCTCGCAGTATTAAAGAAAAGTTTTGTGGTGGGATAAAAACATAGTGCAGTCTACTATACTGAATGGTTGCTGTCAGTACAGCTGTCCTTTGTTGAGATCATTATGCAAGCAGCTTCTTTTGTAGATAACGAAACAAAGGACATTGTTCTGCCACTGTTTTGCTTATGGCTTCATTGTCTGAGCTCCAACTCTTTTCATGTCATCAGGGATTGTTTTTCTCTGGGTCAGATGAGGATAAAGACTGTGTTTCTGTTCTACTACTTCATTCTGTCATTCATCTATGACAGCATGGACATTAAAATGTTTTTGAATAAGCTATTAGCTTTAGTTTAGTTCTTTAGCATTTTGAATAAGTGTTAGGAAAGCACAGTGTTATTAAGTTTTAATGTCACAGAATACTCTGCTCACTGATTGCTATGTTGAAATGTTACCAGTGTGACTGTAGCCACTTTTGTTTTCACCTCAGTAACTTTCTCAAGTGATCTGAACAACTCTGGAGACACAGTCCTACAGTCTACACTTAAGTTTTAGATCAGGTCATTCGTGTTGAACTTGTATTTGGCAAAGTTTCTCTCTAAAAATGATCACTATGTGGTTTTGGGACAGTGACTGATAATGTCAAATACTTGTGTTGCTTCTTTTTTTTAACCACAGGAGTCCAGAGATGAGGCCCACCTTATCCCACAAAAGGAGGCTCATCCATTACAACCTCAAACTGATAAAGGAGACATTCCAGCAGCCTGACCGGTTGCCTGCTTTACATAACTGGCCTCACACTGGTCCTCCTTTTGCTTTTACTGGAGCAGAGAGGTATCTCTGTGAAAATGTTTTTTTTTAAGGACTTTTACTGATATATATTGATAGTGATGTGTTGAAAGCAACTGTTTCCCAGGTGTGGTCTGCTCTCATATTTCCTCATACTCTGAAGTCATGAATCAAGAATTTGAAAAGATTCATTACACATTAGGTAATGAAAACATACACAGATCATAGATTGTTTGTGTTCTTCTTTAAATAAGCTACATATGTGCAAAATAACATTCATTGTTAATACATGGAATTAAACTAAAGAGAAAAAAGATTATTAGATTATAAATACCATTCATAAATAGCAGATCCAGCAGTGATACACTGTACAGGACAGCTACAGTTTACAACAAACACTGAGACACAGCACGTTTGTAATTATAGACTTTAAGTTATCTAAAGCACACTTAACAATGGTTTAAGTTGTTTTGTATCAACATAATATACAAATCAAGACAGCATTATCTCTTCCAATTTAGATATTTTTCAGCTCACAGCCTCTTGTGGTCCACGTCACCCTCACCAGTCATGAGCATACTTAGTTGTTGTCTTTTGTTTCTTCCCTATGTGAGGCTGGAACAGTTTACTGATGGTGTTAAAGCCTCTCGGGTGCTCTCTGTAGTCTTCTTCCTCTGCCTTCTCCCTGTACTTGCTCTGCTGCAGTCCCCCCAGAAGTGCTCTGATCTCAGCCGACACACCTTCGCTCAGGTAGTGAAAGGCCTTCTTGCCAGCATGATCTCTTTCACTGACACTGGCTCCATATTCTTGCACGAGCAAAACCATCACCTCTGTGTGTCCGTGTATGGCTGCGATGTGTAAAGGTGTGTATCCTCCATGCGCTCTGCTGTTGATGTTGATGTAAGTGCCTCTTTCCTTGGAGATATCCATGAGTTTATGGATCATTTTGCTGTTGCCGTCCTTGGCGGCCCAGTGCAGCGCAGTGAACCCTGACATGAAGTCTTTCCTCTGTGCTAACCTTGTGTCCTGCAGCAGCAAAGCGTAGACCTGTTCCCACAGCCCAGCAGCACACTTCACCAGCCACTCATGAGCTAATGCCTCCAAAGGCACAGACTCAGGGAACTTGGCATCATCTGCTGGTCTTGTGGTCTTGTTTTGGGGCCTCACCTGGGGGAAACCTGGGGGTTGCATGTCCTCTGTCTGCCTGGTTTTCCTGCATTGGTGTTGACTTAATGCATCCTTCTTACAAGCTGCAAAGTTCAGAGTTTGCACTGTTGGTGTAGAAACTTGAGTTCCCAACGTGACTGAGGTTTTATGTTGATGCACTTGGGAACGTGATCCATCCTGTGTTGCTGGTGCAGAGTCTCTCGGAGGGGATTTTACTGCTATGACAGCGAACACAGCTCCAGATCTGCCCGCTCTGCTCGCATGATCCCCGGAGATATTCAGGACTTTGACAGTGGTTGTGTCCGCACTACTAAGGTTTCTGGATACTTGTCTTCTTCTCTGCGTGCTCCCCTCACTCCCATGTTTGGCATCACCATGATAATTGGCGTTAATGTTCGGTGGATATCCCGTGTTATTGTTTTCAATGTCTGCATAAATCATCCTGGCTGCCTCGGCTCGCTGAGGAGATGTGTACGAAAAGCTCGTGTTTTGGCTCGAGAAACTCTCATCCGTCTGCGCTTTCTGGGGGGCATCGTGCGTCCCCTCTTTAACGAAGTCCTGGTACCTTTTCTTCACGACCACAAACTTCACCTCGTCGATCTGTTTGACCACAGCGACGCTGTTCACCAACTTCTTGAAAAGGTCCCTATTGTGCAGCTTTTCCGCGGGATCGCTGCAGTTGATCTGACTCCTGAAGTTGTTCAGCAGCTCTGAGTTCTTCACTTTACCTCCGTGTTCCAGTAAAAAAGACAATATGGATTCTTGGGTTAAAGCCATTTTTTCCCCCCTCCTTTTGTTCTGGGCAAAAATATGCATAAAGAAAAGCCGAGGGATAATCCCCTGGCTCTCCGTGCTCCCCTCTCTGCTGTCCTCCACCAACCTGCTGCTTCCGGCGCCTCTCCAAATAAATTCATCCGTTTTTCATTATGGCACTCCCCGTTAGAAGGCAGAGTGGGGGCAGTGCAGAGCTGTTTAGCTATTTCAAGCTATTTCAACAGGTTTAAGACCGATTGTATTATTTTTACATTTACATGTAAAAATGTATTTTACATGTCATTGCTTATATTTTGAGTTTGCTTAAATACAACTTGTGTTTAGTTTAATACGACTCTTTTTAAAAATAAGAAATCCAGTAACACCGATTCAATATATTTCATTATGATGTTAAATTAATGTTTTGACTGCTGGGTTTGTAGGCCCTATCCCATCTAGTTATTGTAGTGTCACTGTAGTGTATTTTC
The DNA here is from genome assembly GCA_033238685.1 of Lates japonicus. Classification (NCBI taxonomy): domain Eukaryota; kingdom Metazoa; phylum Chordata; class Actinopteri; family Centropomidae; genus Lates; species Lates japonicus. The sequence continues at coordinate 5,227,450 of BRZM01000049.1, forward strand.
ATTATCGACATATCTGCTGCATATTTTCCTCAATTAACCGATTAATCCTTTGGTCAAACAAATAAAATAAAATAATCACAGTGTCCACTGCCCAAGGTGATGTTTCCAGATGTCTTGTTGTGTCAGATCAAAAATGTAAAGCCCCAATATATTTATTTTACTCTAATGTAAGAGAAGGAAAAGCAACACATTCTCCTATTTGAGCAGTTTTGGCATATTTGTTTGATACATTTAGACACATTTTGATCAACTAATCGATTAATTGACTAATTGTTTCATGTTATAAGTAGCATATCTGCTTTTGTAGCCTGTCCATGCTGCTATGGTGAAGCAGCAAAACCTCACTGTTACAATACTCCACTTATTCCTGCATTCATAATCTTACACAAGTGGGAGTGCACAAGTATTTGCAGCAAAATATACTTGAATATCAAAAGTAAAATTACCCCATGCAGCAGTATGGCCCTTGTCAATGGGTTGTGCTATATCATTATATATTACAAAAGCATTAGGCCTATGGTATGTTGTAGCTGGTCGAGTGTTGGGTAGTGTATCTTTTTAGCTGGGTATTTATCTTGTTATTTTCTTAAGTTGTCAGTGTACTTTTTATATAAAACAGTGATTTTTAAAGTAATTAATAACTCCGCTGTAAAAAATACAATACTTCCCTCTGTGATGTAGTGGAGTAGAAGTATAAAATATTCAACAGAGAAACAGTCAGTTACTGTGGAGTTCCTTTGTCATCTGAATTGCGTTGCTAGGAGACAGCTGGTATTTTTAAGTGTTGAGTGAACTTGAACCCTCTTGACACGTGAAATGATTTTTTTTTTTTTTTTTTTAATGCTGTGGTTGTCAGAATCCAGACGTGTTAACGTCCTGAGACACGGACAGTGGTTCTTAATACAACGCCAAGGTTGTAAGAATGAGAAAAAAGTGAACTGAACACGAATAGAAACTGTTGCAAAGAATCACAGTTGGCCATTACACCTGTGACAGCAAGTTCAGTTTCCCATGGCAACCGCTGCAGACCTGCGCATGTCTGTCGAAGCAGTTATCTGAATAATTCCCGAGTTAATAAAAGCTCTTACTCCCTCAGAGTGAGAATAAAGGCTGGAGCAGGATATGTGGAGCTGTTGTAATGTCGCCCTCCAGCACCGAGGGGGTGTTGCCTCCAAGTGGCCATATTGAGAGGAGTGAGTGTGAGTCTGTCCCTGTGTGATGTGGAGAGCAGGTCTGGCTGAAGACACATAATTCCTGCGCACAGCCACTTCTGACGATGGCGGCCACTGAGGTAGATGTTTTCGCAGTGAGTATGATGATTTACTGTCTGCGGCCCTGCAGTGACTCATGATCCGCTGTCAGTGGGGTTAGAAATAAGGATTAAAGCCGCTGCCTTATGGCGTTCAGGTGTATGTAAGTGCAAGGTGATGGTAATGAGATATGTGTCGAGAATGCAGCAGGGTCGCTGCGGTGATGAGGAGGATCGTTGTGTGTAATGAATCGAGATGAAGACGGATTTTCAGCTGCGTGTGTGTGTGTGTGTGTGTGTGTGTGTGTGTGGTTGAGTCAGTAGAAACGATGCGTCGTCGCCCCATTTTAATGAACATTGTGGAGACGTGCCGTAAAAAGCGCACTTCAGCATCAGATCACGCTGTTCAGCATGAAGCAGCACAAAGCCTGAGCACCAACTCTGTGCTGTTTACCGTGTCAGCGCCTCTGACAGGTGTGTGCCCCGGTGCTGAATGGACAGCACGTATGACACGCTGGACAGCAGGCAGTTAAGAGGATAAACATAAGTAGTGGTCTATTCAAGTGGTAGCCGCCAGCTTCTCAAGATTCAGCAAGTATGCATCGGCCAAACGTGTAATTCACGGCAGTGAGTTAATAAACAAGGTCGTCGCATTGTACGTGTGAGGCATTTAGTCTGCTGTTTACAGGTTGCATTGCAAAGGATGGGAGACTTTGTTAAGTTGAGGTGGTGTGCGTGTTTGTCTAACTGTGAAGGAGGGGGTTATGGGTACCAGGGCAGCCAGCAGCTTGGATATCTTCCCACCCTGTGAAATAACATCTAGATAAAGAGCTCTTTGTGTGTGTGTGTGTGTGTGTGTGTGTGTGTGTGTGTGTGTGTGTGTGTGTGTGAAGAGAGAAGGACAGAAACGGATGATTGTTGTATTGAACGCATCCTGGTCCTCATGTTGAGCCTTTTGCAAGATGCCAGTATCCCAGGGTGTATTTGGTGTAGGAACCAGCCCCCAGCTCGTACCACCAGGGCATAGTAAGAATTATATACAGATTTAGAAAAGCTTAAAAACTAGTCTCAGTGTTATGTTAAAGATCCTCTCCACATCTATCACATCTATTCCTTCCCCCTCTTTGGAAAATGTCGAATCCAAGAAAGTGCTAAGATTTTTCATTTAACCTTAACTGCTAGACACAAGACATGTCCTACTTCCCCAAAAAGCCCATTTGCACTGGAAGTTTCAAGTTTTCACATCACACTTGTTTAAGTTGCAGATTGGACCATGAACAGCTTCAAAACTAATAGTGAGTCACAAAATCATTCCATAAATACACGTCTCAAACTCAGATTTAAGGTGAACACAGAGAAACTAAGGAAAACACAGAATCCCCAACTATTTTAATCTCCAATTAACTGTTCAAAATATGTATCAAGCAAAAAGGTCAATTAGATGTGGCACTAGCTCCTCAGATTTGATGTTCTTTCCTGTTTTAATCATTGCATGTAAAATATATTTGTTTGATATGACAAATGAATCGTTGATGAAAATAGTTGCAACCCTCAGTAAGAACATACTTATCACCACAAACCATTAATGTTTGCAGTGTTAAAGTTACTAATGCATTATATTTAGGTTAAACCCTGAGGCTTCATAATATACAGTAGTCTCTCTATGTGTGTATTGTATGACATCAGTGACGCACAACTCAAATGATTCTCTAAGCTTTTTTTATTCCATGCCAGATTTGTGTGTCTTTACTAGACAAATTTGGTTGGTGATATTCAGACAGATCCTTTTTATAGGTCGGACTATTCAGTGTGTTAAGTAGAGGAGAGACATGACCTCATTTGCAAAGAATGCTTTTTAGCTTGAAAGCAGAATGTGGGGATGAGATCTGACAGTTAAGACTTTTTTTAACCTCATAATTTTAATGATTTTTCTTTTTTTGCTGTTTCCCCAGGTATTTATGGGATAAGGCGAAAATAATGAAATGTTACTGGATACCTTTACTGTAATGTATTTTTGTCTGTTTCCAAATACCTCAGAATGAAGAGAAGCGAAACCTGGAGCTCGGAGGCCATGTGGGGTTTGACAGTCTTCCGGATCAGCTGGTCAGCAAATCAGTTGCTCAGGGATTCTGCTTCAACATCCTCTGTGTGGGTATGTCTAAACCCAGGGAAGTTCATAATTATACGTCAGTGCTGTGCATTAATTTTGACTGGAGCATGAATGCATCACATATATATATATATATTTTTTTTTTTTCTTAGGTGAGACAGGGATCGGTAAGTCAACGCTGATGAACACTCTTTTCAACACAACATTTGAAAATGAGGAAGGCAGCCACTATGAGAGCGAGGTACATCTACGCCCCCAAACCTATGATCTGCAGGAGAGCAATGTCAACCTCAAGCTGACCATCGTGCACACTGTAGGGTTTGGAGACCAAATCAACAAAGAAGAAAGGTACCAATTCTTGTGGATGTCTTTTTATCTTTTAGTAAGGCTGAGTTCTGTCTGCTGAAAATAAAAAGAGTTTGGATCCCAAATGAAAGAAAAATATAGAATGTTATTAAACTGTTAAAATTTTCACTACTGTTTTGATACTGATCTTTAAAAATTCACAGAGCTTGCTGTAGAAATTTCATTTTCCTCTCAGCACCAGCTATTAATCATTTCTCCCTCTTGCTCTGGTGCTTCAGCCAACACACTTATGCAATATGGAATTGAGAAAGAGATCTGTCCTGCTGTTGGCATGTGAATTGGGAGGGAAGAAAGGGAATCAGGGAATGACTGGTAGAGTGAATGCAATCTCAATAGACATTTGAGTGCTCCAGCAGCAGGGAGTATAAAAGGCTGAGATTCTTGGCTGCAAGACTGTAGTCGCAGAGTTTGTAACCAGGATACTAACATGCCTTTCAAACAGCAAGAAAATGTATGGGAAGTTTAATGTTCGTACATGTAAGGATAAAATAATGATGCTTATTTTTTAATGTGTGTATTTACTTTCTCATCTGTGCAGCTATAAACCCATTCTTGAGTATATTGATGCCCAGTTTGAGAAGTACCTTGAGGAAGAGCTGAAAATAAGACGTTCCTTGTATAACTACCATGACACAAGAATCCACATCTGCCTGTATTTCATTGCTCCCACCGGACACTCCCTGAAGTCCCTGGATCTCGTCACGATGAAGAAACTGGACAGCAAGGTGACCACAGAGACCGGCACCCCGTATTTCAAGAGTTAACGCCAACTTGCTCTTCAGTCTGTCTCTCGTATTGTGTTTTCCCTCGCAGGTCAACATCATCCCCGTCATTGCGAAGGCAGACACAGTATCCAAGAGCGAGCTGGACAAATTAAAGATCAAAATCATGAGCGAGCTGGTCAGCAACGGAGTGCAGATCTATCAGTTCCCCACTGAGGACGAGGCTGTCGCAGAGATCAACTCCTCCATGAATGTAAGTCCTAGAAACAAACACATACACAACACATGTACACTATGTGTTATCCTCCTGATTGTTGTAATAATATTCAAAAATACTGTTTATGGCAGTCTCAGATCACAGGTCAACATGCATATATACAAAATTCAGCCACAACACTAAAGCTGGTAACTGGTGTTAATGTTGTAGGTGATCGATGTACATTTAGCATTTAGCATGTAATATCAAAATGTCTCCAGATGTCAACAGTAGAATTCTTTTAACCATATTTTATAACCATATTGTAGTAATGTCCGAATACATGTGTTCCAGACACATCTCCCCTTTGCTGTGGTGGGAAGCGTAGAAGACGTTAAAGTAGGAAATAAGATGGTGAAAGCAAGACTGTACCCCTGGGGATCAGTACAGGGTGAGTCCGCTGAATCGATTTGACAAGCATCATAAAAATCTCTCAGACAGTAGAGCTGATTAGTCAGATGCCTGCTGCTGAACTATTATTAGTTTTTCAGTTGAGATCTAAACATAATGTCACGATTCTCTGTTTTTATGAGCACAGTCAGCTCAGAGTTGTCATTTAAGATTTTCAGTAAATGCTAAAGGTTAAATGACTAAGCGCCTCTCCTTTTTCAAGTGGAGAATGAAAACCACTGCGATTTTGTGAAGCTGAGGGAGATGCTGCTGCGTGTGAACATGGAGGATCTCCGGGAGCAAACACACGCTCGTCACTATGAACTCTACCGTCGCTGCAAGCTGGAAGAGATGGGCTTCAAGGACACAGACCCGGACAGCCAGTCGTTCAGGTGAAATTAGGGACAGCGGTGTTGTAATGCATCTGGGCAATTTATTTCAGTGAAAATGCCGAAGTCCCTGCTGTGTTATGACATTAAAACTGTGCTGATAAATGACTTTATTGATAAGCAGCACATTAAAATCCATGTTAATATAATTTGGTGAGATGTAAATTAATTGATTCAGATTCAATTAATTACTCCAGGGTAAGTGAAGTGACTACAGTATGTGTATATTACAGACATATTCACTGATGCTAATCTCATTCAGACTGACCATGTCTTTGGTCTGTGTCCCAAAAAATGGACCTTTATCTTATTTACTTTACTGCATAACTGCAGAAATAATGCATGTTTTACATTTAACACTGTTCATGTAATTAAAAGTGAATATTAATTATGCAGCCTAATGACCTTATTTGGTCATTTAGTCTATGATTTGAGGTATATTGTTTCATTTTTGTGATACTTAATCATTATTAATCACTGTTGTGATCAAGTATCAGGTCAGATGTTGACCATATTCCATATTACCTCTTTTGCTCCTTGATCTAAAACGATCATATGTTTGTGATGCATTAATCCCCACCTTGTAAACATTTAAATTACATATAAGTTTGGACTTACGAACAGCTGAAGCAGCTCCTGGATATTAATCCTGTCCATACAGGGCTATAGACTGAACTTAACGTTGCTTTTGTCCTGATCTTCAGCCTTCAGGAGACATACGAAGCAAAGAGGAAGGAGTTCCTTGTGGAGCTGCAGCGCAAAGAGGAAGAAATGAGGCAGATGTTTGTCAACAAAGTGAAGGAGACAGAGGCAGAGCTCAAAGAAAAGGAAAAAGAGGTGAGGAGTTCATTCATCATTCTAAAATAACTACTCACTGAAAATATACCATGTTTGGTTTTTCACACATTGTGCCCTGTCCCATCATCATCATCATCATCTCTAGCTTCATGAGAGGTTTGAGCAGCTCAAGAGGATGCACCAGGATGAAAAGAAGAATCTGGAGGAGAAAAGACGAGAGCTGGAGGAGGAGATGAACGCTTTCAACAGAAGAAAGGTTGCAGCTGAGACACTGATGGGACAGGCACTCCAAGGCTGCTCACAACAGCCATTCAAGAAGGACAAGGACAAGAAGAAGTAAGTCTGCTTTTCTGCATGTGTTTGATGTGCGTTAATGCCGATAAAAAGTGAAAACACGACGATGTCTCAAGCTGATCGAGGATAACTGGTGAAATGTGACACATAAATAATATTCAGAAGACATGTATTCTCTAGGCCAGCCTAAGCAGAGTTGATTGGACAGAGGGGGGAGGTGCACAGTGTGATTAATGAGATAGTGCTATCTTCCCAGAAGCCATGTTGGCTCAGAAACTGATACAGGGACAGATTCAGACTGACACTGTGTGCCCAGACACAGTAGGAAGGGTCACAGCTTTCATGACACAGCCTGATGCTTATGTCTCTGCAGGCTGACCTGCCAGACTGTATCTCAGGCAGGGGCACTTCTCTTTACATTCGACTGGTCTCACCGATGCTCATGCCATGTGCAACACAGATGATACTCAGGCATCCCAGGTAGAATCAGAATCATTTCTGCAGGTGGAGATGTTATAAGTCAGGATTGATTATATATGCTTAGAACTTCCATATGTAGTTTGAAGCTCAAGATTAGACTCGAGATTAAAATGTTACAAAATGTGAAGAAATGACAGCCTGGCTGCTACGAAACTTTCCACCATTAATGGGAGTTTTCAGTGGCGTTAACAGCCATTACAATGAAAGGGAAAATATTAAGGGTACTAAAGGCATTATGTCAGCGTAATGGGACACTGAGTCTAAGGTGTTTTGCTTCTCAAATTCTGCAGCCAGTGATCCTTTTGGCTACAATGTGTAACCTAGTTTTTCAGTTAAGGAATTATTGAACTAAACTGAATATATGCAAGAGATTTGATATGTATAGGATAATGCATTTCCAGAAAACCTGTTGGACAATTGTCAAAAATGTAGCCAATAAACACCATAGAGATTTAGACCTTAGATCATTAGACGATTAGATGATTTATCTGTAACTTGGCTCATATTACAGGCATTCATGATTTGTCTTTCAAATGCTCATATCATTTAGGACTGACTGTCCATACTCTATATTGCAAGTGATAGGCTGAATTCATTTATCTGGTTTTATTTGACAAAGTAGTGGTGCCTTTTCCAGCATATGACTTAAACAGGAAGCTAATCTGCATGAGTGTAGAAGTAGCCTCTCACTCCAAATACAATAGAAGTAGCTAGTTGCAGAGCAGGACTTCTCTATCTCTCCAGATGGCATCAGTGAGATTAAAAGTAAATATTGTACGCAACCATTTTTGGCAGTACAGTCATGGCTGGTTAGCCTTGCTCCAGACATGGTGTCAGTGTAGTGTGTCTTGTTGGATATGACCTTAAAGACAGTGTAAACTCTATGTGATCAGACTGAGAAACATCTCCATATATTCAGTTTTAGTCGGATGTCAGTCCACCTATGAATGTGACCTAAAGATGATTTGGAGAAATGATGAAGCTGGTTTCCATGAGGTTTTTAAACACATATTTAAATATTAAATATTTAAATATATTTAAATATTTAAATGTCAAAACCAGACTGAACATAGCCTGAAATGTATGGGAAGTGGATGCCTAAAGAGAAGTAACAACCCAAACACTGCTGCATTCCTATTTCATTCATTTACTTCATTTACTTTGATTTCTACATTTATTTTTCTTTTTTCCATATTTTGTCTTATTTCTTTTCCCCTTTCAGTTGATTTATGGATCAAACATCCAGGGAAACCAGGAATGTGTCTGCCATCAGCATGGGAAAAAGAGACTGTCATATCTGACATAACTTACTGACACTGTATGTGTGGACTCACTGACACAGTGACTATGCACGTATGTGAGCCTGAATAATGGGATGGCTATAAGCCACTGTGTACTTATGGATCAAAAAGGTAGCTTTGCTCAGTGTGTTTAATTTGTTCCTAATGCTGACTCTGCTAGACACATGATAACAAATCCGTGGACTGTTTTCATAAGATGTAGCTTGTGTTTTTTCATGTTCTTTCCATGAATGTGTGTTCATCTCCTGTTGTAAATTGAAGTCTCTGACACTGACAGGACTTACTAGAAACAGGAGGCTATTGTTTTTTTAATTGTTGGTAGCTTTAGGTAAAATAATTTAATTGTTTAATCCACATTCTATGCAAAGTTATAAAGAAAATAATTGAATTGATTTACAGTGAAACTGGAAATTAGCAAATATTTTGCCCTCATTTAAACTGAAATAAAGAATGACGATGAAAAACCAAATAGAGCATCAGTTCATCTGTTGGTTAGCTGAACCCATACCACTTAAATTTTCTCAGTTCTCTGGGACCTCTCATCACATCAGTCATTTTTATGATTCAAAGCATTTCATATTCATTTCATATTGCACCTGTTGTCATCATTACATACCCAAACATGGTTTTCTGGTGTTTCTGTATAAGAGTTTTCCATTCACTTCAATCAGTGGCAACAAACAGGACAAATGACAAAATGCTTATTAAAGTTATCATTTGTACTAAATTTTACTCGTTCATATCTTGTTAAGGCTTGTCTCGTAACATTAATGATCATATAGATTTGCTTGTTCAGATAAATGACATGGTTTTTCTTTCCTTTTCATAGCTTCTTTAGTCTTCCATCTGCGTGCTCCTTAACCTCAGGAAGGAATTTGAATTAGAAGACTTTCTACCACATCAAAAGATCACAGACTAACAATCGAGTGTATTATTTTTACAATGTGAAATAACAGTTTTATAGAAATGCACTTAACATCCCTGGAAGTGAGTCAGTCTGCAGTCTTCCATGTCTACTAAACTCTCCCTCAAGCTTTTAAGCAGTGCTCTGTAGCATGGTCTCTGCATGGATCTTAACCTTCATTCCTTCAAGTATTAAAAGGTCTTCATTGCCAAAATTTAAGTTTTTGTACTAAATGTGCTAAATTCTGTCATCTGCCATGTTATGCTTGTAGTTTTTGACTGATGACAATTTACACTGTGAAATATATATTATAAAGTGACATGATATTGCTGTTAGAGGTTTTACGGATTAAACATATTATGATTTATAAGCACTTTAAATCAATCATAGTATATCTTTAATCATTATAAAGGTGCCCTGTCATGCTTACATGTCAGCCCCTATGTTGTGTCTAAAAAATCTAGATGTAAGTATTTCTTAGTTTTAAATTTTAAAACATATATACTGCTGTTACATGAAAAAAAGCCTGGATGTATATAAATTCCGGATTAAATCTCTTAATGTTAGTAGATCTGTATAGTGGGTCTGCCCGCCTGCAGATTTGTATATCCTTGTGTAATAAAGAGTTACTTTATTGAAAACGTGTCTTGTTCTTTCCATAAATGCACTTACAGACAGAGACGTCTAAAGAGGTCGACAGAAAACAGGCTGTGGTGAGCTGTGGTCTCAGCAGGTTCAGGTTTCTTCCAGACTGTTCCAGAAACCCGCCAGTAGGCACCCATTTAAAAAGAAGATGAGACAGCATTAACTGATAATGCCCGGTCTAGGAAAACAATGGCTATATGTCATTTTTAAAGAAATCCTGCTCAGTTATATTGAAAAATTCAACAATTTTGCAGAGAACAGAGAAAACTGTTATTCCCTCTTCTTCTGTAAGGGTAGATCTTTTTTTATGCCCTCTAGAATAATTTTAGAGCATAATAGTGTCCGTTTATATTGAACCTATTGCACCATTTCACCACTGAAAGTAAAACTGATTTTGGTTTATACATAAAACTTATTTATATTGCCAACATTATAAGAGAAATTTTCGGTCATGTCCCGCCTCCCCACCTCCGATTGGTCCTCCAGCCTGTAAAGGGCGGGAGTTAATCGTGAATAGCTGGAAATTGTCCAATTGAAATTTAGAACCAGGAGCGTCATACGTCGTTTGACCAATGAAGGCTCACATGTTAGCACATGGGCTTGGTTTTATGCCTGCATTAATACGTAAACTGTCCTTTTCCCCGTCGCCTTACACCAAGGGTAGGGGGGTGTGCATAGGCAGAAATTAACCTATGCTTAAAACTTTCTATAGTGAAAGTTCATACTTACACTTTTTTGTGTTTTAAACCTCTTTTCATTCGCTTGTTTTAAGCGCGTGGAGGCTTTTTTCCCACTGCTGATTTTTCATAGTAATAAAGACAGCGCAACTTGATATAAGGTAAGTTAACCACTCTTCCTTTGCTATCGCTTATAAAAACATACGTTTAACTCACAGTGGTATTTGTGGACTCGCAGCCTTAAACCATGTTATTATTTGGCTGTCAGTAGCTTTAAATAAACTAACCGCACCCTTTAAACCTTGAAAATTGGTGTTAGCCAGCGTTAGCGGTTGTAGCTAACGGTTACGTCGTTAACGTCAAATTAGTTTGTCATTTTCCCCTCATCTACATCAAGTGTAGCGTTAAACTGACACACTGACGGTAGTGTTGTGTCTTAAAGTTTTAGTCATAGTTTTACAGTTTAAACTGTGTTATTTCACTTGGACTTCTTCTTGTCACCAGGCTGTGTGTTAGCTCTCCATTAGTGTGTACGGCAGGAACATGTCCCGACATGACGCCGGCCCGGCCCGGCTGCCTCATCCACGGCCTGGTCATTTGATATGAAGCCTAATGTTGCTCACTGTCAAAATACTTAATAAAACAGAGAGAATTACACATTTTTGGAAAACTTGTAATGACTTAAATGTGATTAAAATATATTACAAATTGCGATGAACTTTGTTTGCCATGTCCTTGTCATGTATTGGTGTGGTACCACCGCCTGTCTAGTCCAGTTGAGTCCAGTTTCAGTGACAGCTGCAGGGGAAAATCTTGTTACTGGATAACCTACAAATGTGAAAGCAGTCCTATGTCTCAGCTACTCCTGAGCAATCCATATCACTAACCCTGATCTGTTGGTATTATAACCTACATAAAAGTTATATCCTGAACTGTGTTAAACCATTTTTAATTGAAGTACACCTGCAATAAAATGACCCATCCATATGGACAATTTTGTACCAACTTTAGTAACATGATTGCTGGTAGCTGACACTGTATCTTGGGTCCATATGGTATAAAATATTAACAGCTGTGAGATTTATTATTATTTTATATATCTATCCTCATTGGACAGCTGCATAAATTACATTGGTAGAAGGTTAGTAGGAGATTTATTGATCCATATCACTAAGGGCGGAGACAGGGATTTAGTCTAAATAGTCCTTATCTGGTCTTAGTTCACAGATGCAAATTTAAATGTAAACTTATTTGATGGTGATTGCATTGCTGGGCCATCATATCCATAATATTCTTGGTTTTGTTTTTTAAATTTTTAAATTAATCAATTCAACATTTCAGCTTTAATATATGTAGATATAGCCATACGTATGGTTACAAAATATTACATAAATTCTTGTAGTCTTACACACACAGTGTTGTCACATTATCAGTGCTGAGACATTTGATCAAAAACCGTGTGATTTAGTTGAATTTAGTCAGTATTATTCAGATGTGTTTTCCTACCTACACAGATGATTGACACAGTCGCAGGACCTGGAGCACAGCCCTTTGCAGTTCAGCTGAAGGCCCTTACAGATCTGGAGGGCCGGTACCAACCAAAGCTGAGCGGCTTGAGGCTCATAGAGAGCGCCCAGGACAATGGCCTCAGGATGACCACCAGACTGAGGGAGCTGGAGGTGAAGGACCTGCTCTCTCTGACCAGGTTCTTCGGTTTCAGCTCAGAGACCTTCTCACTGGCCATCAGCTTGCTGGATCGATTCCTCTCAGTCATGAAGGTTTGTACACACTAATGTAATTTTCACCTTGTTGACTGAGCTAAATTTGTCAAAAAATGGTTTTCCAATCTTATTTTCTCCTCCTTTTCTCTTTAGATTCAGCCAAAGCACCTGTCCTGTGTGGGCCTGTGCTGCTTCTACATTGCCGTGAAGTCGTCAGAAGAGGAGAAGAATGTGCCTCTGGCCAACGACCTGATCCGCATCAGTCAAAATCGCTTCACGGTGTCTGACATGATGAGGATGGAGAAGATCATCATGGAGAAGCTCTACTGGAAGGTGAAGGCCCCCACAGCCCTCCGCTTTCTCCGCCTCTTTCACAGCCACATCCAGGAGCAGCTCGACACTGAGAGGTAAGGACGGACGGTCACATCCACCTGCAGGGCTGAACCATGACTCAACAAGATTATATTTACTCTACTAAAATGTGTCTTCTCATATTTGGCTTTAAACAGTACACTACCCAAAAATAATCAAGGCCAACAGGCACAGCCCTGTTTGAAATCATGAAGACTTTTAGACATGTGATATGTGAAAAACAATTGTGAAAATCCTGCTCAGAACATTGGTAGTGTTACTATGGTGATGTACTTTAGTTAAAACATATAAATCAGTTTTTCTTGTAGTTTTTAAATTGACAGAAGCAGACTGATGGCTGATCTACTGAGCTCTGCCTCACATCCATTTCATATATAAGCTGCAGTCTTGACACTAAAATAATTTTCTTTTTCCAGCAAGAAGATACTGACTCTGGAGAGACTGGAGGCTCAGCTGAAAGCCTGTCACTGCTCATTTGTCTTCTCCAAAATAAAGGTAGGCCAAAATAACCGCTCTTCCAACTTTTTAAAAGATGGCCTATTTCTAGTTGGAAAGTGACATGCAAAAGTTTCACTTTGCTAACCATTGACGTAATAATAAAGCAGGTTTCATGTCGCATGGTAATGACTTGTAGTGGTAATTCAGGTATGAAGGAGGCCGTCTGAAATCATCATCAAATATTGTCATGTTTTCCATGCCAGTTTTCTTAGATAAACATGGTTACTGTGTTGCCAGTTTGTTGTGAATAAGACTGTATACTCCGTTTCTCTGCAGCCATCTCTGCTTGCCATGGCTCTGCTGTGTTTTGAGGCCCAGGAACAACATGACCCTGAGAACACTGACAATATATCAGAGGCCCTGAAAAGTATGCAGCAGCAGCTGAATGTAAGCACCCTCTTTTTTAGCTACAATCTTAAAAGTAATCCTTTTTGTTTTAGGTGTAAGCTTTGTTTTGTTAGAGCTCAATGATTGCCTGACGTTAGGAAATTGGTCACCATTAAGATGTGAAGCAGAAACTCAGATGTGCTGCTACAACTGTGCAATCAACAATTTCTGTTGTGCATGTGTTTCTTCTTTGCAGATTAAAGATGGGGACCTGGTTTGTGTGCGCGAGTTGGTTGGAAAATGCCTGGCTGAATACGCCACCACCAAGTGCTCTAGGCCAAACAGCCAGAGACTTCGCTGGACTATTTCGGGAAGAACTGCACGTCAGCTGAAGCACAGCTACTACAAGATCGCTCATCTTCCCACCATACCTGAGTCAGCTTGTTAAAACCTGGGCTTACAAATGGGTGACTTTAACATGCAGAGAAAGATTACAACTGTCCCCAAATTACCTTTGTTCTCTGATTGGATGTAACCTCAGGACAACTTGCTGCAAGTAAGGTCACCCATGTACGGATCCAGTTATTTTCCCTACAGATCTTCATCTGTGATGATGGATTTCTTTAGGGAAAAGGTGTTTTTTGTTTGTTTGTCATCATACATAGATCAAGCACACTGTATTTCATCTTCCCCAATGACAAGGAGTAATGCTTCGTCAGAAAGGTTAATCTGTTGCCATCCTGCTAAGTTTTACTTTCCTGGTTGAGTTGCTTGCACAAGTGTACAGTATGTTCTTGTTTGAATCCGTACCAAGGTGTTTGGTTTTTCCTGGAACGGGTTGCTGGTTTTAAGCTAATAAGTATAGAACCACCTAGGTCCTCAGTCCACCATGTGGAAGAGGAGGGAGAAGGATTTTGTGAAATGCAAAAATGGAACCAAGAAATCGGGCCCAAAATCCTTAACTCCCACCCTAGGTTGCTAAACTGTCCTGAATGCACACTCCTACCCAAGGTGATGATTTTTTGTTTTTTTATGTTGATGCGGCGAGGGAGCTCTGGTTTTCTCCAGTGAAGCGAGGCGAGTGACGATCCCGTCACCTATGGCTAACCATGCTATTTGAGCTGAAATGTCATCAGCGGTTACAGATGAGTTGTTTTCACCAATTCTTTATTTTTGGACACAGAGCACCATGTGTATTAATTGATTTCAGTTGTCAATTATGTGGAGAACACTAAAAAAAATTGGTCTTTGCAGTGGAAATGTGAATTGGAATTTGTATTGCATTTTCTTTGCCAGTTTCCCTGTCTAGTATAAGTTTCTTAGTGAGAAAAATGAAATGTGTTCTCAAATTCAAAATGGCTAATTGAATACACCATCTGGTTAACCTATGTACTTGTACCTTTCAATAAAATTTTATTGAAAAGCGATTGCTGAATACATTTGTTTCATTATTAAAAGGCATCACTCTCAGAGGCTTTTTACAACCAGATCAAACATTTTCAATCAGCTGTTGTTCAGCCTGTACAACAGGCCTTACAACTTGATAAATCAGGCTTCTCAAGATCAGTTCTTCACAGCCACTGAAAGGCAGATGAAAGAAAGGGCTGGCTGTGTTATAGGTCCCATATTTTTACACTTTTCTGGTGTTTTATTTGAAGGTTTGATATCCATAGGAAGATAAATTTGTGGTTTTAGGTACCAAAAACCATCTCAATATAGTTTCACATCTCTGGAGCTCTAGCAAGAACAGGGTATTTTGTGTCTGTCTTGGAGTCTCTCTCTTCTGATTGGCTGACTGTTCTGACCGACTGATGCACGGCCAGGCCAACCACAGGTAACAGATTGTAGCCTACTGGAGCTTGGTAAAAGTCACTGGTAAAAGTGAAATGTTCTGGTTTTTAAGAGGAAAGAAACATTAGCCACTGACTGCTTGGTGTTGTATTGTTAATAAACAACAACAAAGCGGTTGGGCAGTGGGTCCCTTGTTGGTCGTGCTGGGGGCATAATGGAGGGTAGTGAAGTTAAGGAAGTCCTGATGGCTCGTTTAGAGGCACAGTTTCTGAGTACGAGCTGTACGCATTGTGTCTCCATGGATTGAGTGTTTTGATACTTTCACTGTATTTACATGGCACCTAAACCTGCTTTACAATATAAGAAGACATGGAAATCTCACTTTCTACAGTATGGGACCTTTATGTCTCTGTCAAACAGTATGTCTTGTAGACCGCCCAATATAAGAGTTCTTCTGAAGACAAATCTTCTGGCTCCTCCTTGCTGATAGATCCACTGTTCCTCTGCTGAGCCATGGGTGTCTTCAATAGTGTTCATCAGACAGAGGCAACACCTCTCACCTGTGTTTTTCACAACATAGCAATGGTCACTTCTGTAAACTGGAAAAGTCAGGACCACCACCAGCAAAATTCCCAGAGATCTCTGCGCCACTGAAGTCAAATCCAGGATTCTGGCAAAGAGGAAGACAATTACTGAATAACAAAACCTTAACCTTTCAACCTTCAAATGTCATTATATGAAACTAACCTCTCGCTGGAACCTCTCCAGTGTGAGCTTTCTCTGCATCTGGTCCTGGACCCAGGCATTTGCACAGTACTCCCCCTCCAGCAGGGAGGACCAGCAGTTCCCCGCCTCTCTGTTGGTCTTCATCAGAATGATCTGGATGAGACACTTGTCCTCTGAGAGTGGAGAACAGAGGAAACGAGAGAGAGAGATGAAGGTGGCTTTGGTCTACTGCAGTCTGAGTACTTTACTCTGAAGTATACAACATACCTAGAGTCCACGTAGCCTCGTCAGACACGGTTGTGTCAAACAGCTTTCCCTGGCAGAATGTAAAGAGAGAAGATTGTGAGGTTAATGTATGTGTCAGACTTGTTATGAGCTAATGATTTAAGTACTGGTCACTATGATTTTGGCTGAACTCAACTTTGAGCTGTCACTTCCCTTTTCCTCATCCATGAATGATGAATTTCAAAAACAGTAATAGGGATTAACATTTTTACTAGGTGAGGGAAGACTGTAGATGCTCCTGCTTTTCTCCAGCTTTTGCAGCTGAAAAAAAAGTTCGTTTTGTAATGAATGGAGAACAGACTAATCTTAAATCTGGACACTGTCCAACAGACTTTTTACACAGCAGGGATTTGATGTATCTTTGCAGGAAAGGCATAAGTGGACCAACCAACATCAACGATGGCTCTGTTCCATTAATTGTACCAGGAAGCTTTTCCAGTGAGTCAGCATGTACAATACCAAACCCTGGAACGGATTCATCTAAATGGCGCTCTGTCATCATTAATGTTATTAATTACACCTGTGCTTTTCCTGATTTGGCATATACGAATATGTGAAATTGGTTAAATCAACAAAAAGTCACTTCAGGAGCCTACCTTGAATATTTCCTGCCCTTTAACGCGCAGCTCTATATCTCTGGATCCCAAATGGCACTTGACCTCTTTGGCTGACGTCCCGTGAGGCACGTTGACTTCGATGAAGACCTCCTCCATGGTCTGGTACCATGAGCCCCAGGGTGTCTTGCAGGGCACGACGCCGCTCCTCTCCTCGAAGTGCACCGACATGCTGCAGCTTCACACCGGCTGACAGGTCGGCTAACGTCAGCTAACTCTATATGGCTAGCAGAGAAGTTATGCTAACAGCGTACTACACAGTTAATCGATGCTGCTGTGAAGGGACTGACTACTTAACTTGACTGTTATCAAGAATATTTCAGTTAAAACTGGTTTCAGTTCCTTGTAGTTATGTTAATTCTCACTGTGTTATTTTTGCCCCTCACTCTGTCGAAACTTCTTCTTCTTTTCTCGATATGGATTTTATTTCCGGTTGTAAACATGATTGTGGCTGCAGTGCCACCTGCTGTCTGATATACTGAACTACAACAAGAAAAAGTATTCTCACGAGACACAGTAGGTTTTTATCAGTCTTGATATGATCGGTACTATAAATTGATAAGGTTCATTAGCTTCACGTTTTTATATTTGCTTTAATGATCTTAACTTTGTTACATCAGAAACCAACAGAATCAACTGTTTGTCTAAAAATGGAGTGGATTTACTAATCTGTTAATTAGATTACTGTTCCTGCCTTATGCTCCTGTGTCGTTATGCATACCTACCAGTCACTTTAACGACACCAATTAAGACTATCGCGAATTTATTACGGAGTATTTTATTAAGTATGAGTTGATCAGAGAGGTGACTGAAAATTTGGTGAAAAATGCTGCCCATGATGACTGTCCTGACATTAACTTTAGCTACTTTTATCTGCTGGATAAGGTAAGTGTTCTCTCTTTACCTAATCGTGGGTCACAGTACACTCAGCCTGAAAGTTTAATCTTTTTTTCCCCTTTGCAGTCTTGATAATGTAAGTGGAAATGAGAAGATTTACTCAGACAACATCACTCGCATTTTGGATAGACTTTTGGATGGTTATGACAACAGACTCCGACCTGGATCTGGAGGTAATTCAAACTTCAAATCCTAAAGCCGTGTCCCTAAATCCTTGCCTTGTGTATTTACGATATATTAAATACACTGAGCCGTGTTATTTTTGTGCATCTTGTATTATTGTGTGCACTGTACAGTTGTTAATTCTATTGCAGGTGGTGTTACCGAGGTGAAAACAGACATCTTTGTCACCAGCTTTGGACCAGTTTCAGATGTTGAGATGGTAAGATACTACTTCTGTAAGGAGATGTATATGTGCTGAGTGTGGGTGATAACAGCGCTTCAATGACCATTGAATGCCCGCCTTATGGGCAATCTGCCATGAGACCATCTAATGAGCTTTAATCTGTTTGACCAGCCCTATAACTCCATTATTGATGGCCTCTAAATCAATATGACAACATGTCAGACAGAGGAAATGGCTGAATGGATTGATTAATGATTATCTGGGATGAGTGGCATCCATCATTGCCTCATCATTTCTCTTCACCTTCCACTGCAAGCTGAAATGTATCTTCAGTATTACGGATGCTGATGACTGACAGGGACTGCATTTTCGTAGCAGACAAAGATCTAAATTTAAAGAGAATTTTGGGTAGCATGCTTCGTAGAACATATGTTTTTATATGTATTAATATCTCATGTTTATGCACCAGGAGTACACTATGGACATGTTCTTCCGTCAGATGTGGGTTGATGAACGTCTGAAGTTCGAGGGCCCCACTGAAATCCTGCGGCTGAACAACCTTATGGTGGACAAGATCTGGACCCCAGATACTTTCTTCAGAAACTCCAAGAAGTCCATTTCCCATAACATGACCACACCAAACAAGCTCTTCCGCATCATGCAAAATGGGACTGTCCTGTACACTATGAGGTGATCGTAGCTCGTGAAGTTGTTTATTTGTTTTTCTTTTCTGGATATGAGATTGATTGAAATGAAGAACTGAGGCTGATTTCTGTATGTCTTCTCCCTATTAGACTTACAATCAGTGCAGAGTGTCCGATGAGGCTGATGGACTTCCCCATGGACGGCCACTCCTGTCCTCTCAGGTTTGGAAGCTGTAAGTATAACAGATGTGTTCACAAACAGAAGGAATGATAATGTCCAGTAATGTCTGGGTTCATAAATGTGACCAGCATTTTAAGTGTTTTCCCAACTGTCTTTGCATTTTTAGATGCCTACACGAGCAGTGAGATTATGTTCACCTGGAGGAAGGGGCCAATAGCATCTGTCGATTGTCCCAAGGAGTCCATGAGTCTTCTGCAGTATGATCTGGTGGGACAGACTCTGTCCAGTGAGATATTCAAATCAAATACAGGTAACGCTCACTGTCAGCTATCACACTGCTCTTCTTATGAGGACACTGTTACTGCTGTTCCCACACTTCGAGCTTGAATTAAAAAAATTCTCATGACCTGGTGAATCTGCGAGTAGAAAGAGGTCAAATGAGTCTCTTCAAACTCTGCACTAGTGTCCATTACTCTCCTGTGGTAGAGCTGATATAAAAGCAAAGACTTCCTTGAGCAGCCATCTAAGATGCTTAAGTGGTCAAGGCCTAATGCGTACGGTGTCCCTTAAAAAAGAACTACAGGGTTTAAAGCCCAGTGAATGCACTGACAGAGAGGAGGAAGGATGGAGCAGGGTGTGCGTGTGATGTGCGAGTGTGTGTATTTTCTCTTTTCACCAGAAGAAGAAGAAGAAGTACTCCCCTGCTGTGAACCCAGCATATTCCTGGAATATAGAGGAAAGGGATGAGGCAGGCTCCAAAAACGTAGAGATGATACCCTTTTATCTGAGAGGGAGAGAGACAACTTTTGTATGTGTCTGTGTGTGTGTGTGTGTGTGTGTGTGCATGATGCAGCATGTTTTTGGTCTGTGAATGTCTGCATGCATGTGTTAGGCGGAGCAGGGCACTGTTACGCATAGTGACACTGCATGCTCTCCTTCTGCCCCCTCCTCACTCGCTTCTTCTTCCTCCTCTTGACTTTATCCCATTTCCAAATGTCTGCTGTGCTCCCTCCTCCTTCCCTCCTCCTTGTTGTTCTCTTCCTTCTTCTCTTCCTTCTTCTCTTCCTTCCTCTTGTCTCTCTCATGCTGTCATGCAGTTAACAGGCCTTTCCAGTCCAACGTCAGCGATATATCATCTATATATCTCTCTCTCTCTCCAAGCTATTCTGTTTCAAGGGCAGGCAAGGGCATTCGTTCTCTGCTACCCTGCTCCGTCCCTGAGGGTTGCTCTCTTCACACGTGCTGTTTATCTTGCAGGTCACTACTCTGTGCAGGTGGTCCATTTCCACCTTCAGAGGAAGCTCGGCTACTACCTCATACAGACCTACATCCCCCTCATAATGGTTGTCGTGCTGTCACAAGTCTCTTTTTGGATTAACAAGGAGTCTGTTCCTGCACGTACAGTTGCTGGTATGCCCCCCAAGTATCAGGCAGCTGATGTTTAATAATCATGTCTGATATTAAAATATATCTGTGGCACATCTGTATGTGAGCCCATGAATATGCTCATCCTCCTCCAGGCATCACTACAGTGCTAACAATGACCACCTTGAGCATCAGCGCCCGTCAGTCACTTCCCAAAGTGGCCTACGCCACTGCCATGGATTGGTTCATCGCTGTGTGTTTTGCCTTTGTGGCATCGGCTCTTGTCGAGTTTGCAGCGGTAAACTACTTTGCCACCCTCCAGGCCAACCGTCTGAAGAAACAAAAAGCCAGACAAGACAAGCTTGAGGTGTTGGCTACGGGCAGTGACGATGACGACACAGTTTCGGTGAGCAGCTAACACTTTGTCTATGATGAAGGATACATTCCAGCTGAAAATTCACTGTCATCATTACAACATGGTGATTAATTAATCACTTAGCAGATATCCCAGAGCCTGTCAGTGCCAGTTTGATATCAGTTGTTTTAGAATCAGAATCACAGGTAAAAGTGTTAACGGTTAAGTTTGTACAAGCGGAATTTTTTATTACTTCATTTATTTATGACTATTTCAGTTTATATGTTACACATGAAACAGTGTGAAATTGTAGAAACGTAGTCCATGAAAATTGTACAAGTGGAAATTCAGGGAATAGCCCTGTTCTTCAGGAAGGACCGTGATATTTGACCAAAACAAAGGCATAAAAAGTTCACAAAGCTTAAAGGAATAATTCAACATTTTGGGGACTTAGTGCTTTTTGACTGTCTTTTTTCTTGTTGAGTGTTAAATGCTTAGCTTAGCACATCTAGTCTTTATGCTAAGCTAAGCTGCTTTAGCTTACAGACATGATAGTTTTATCAGTCTTCTTGTATCAATTTTCAATTTCCAAACACTTCCTTTAAAATAGCAACAAAAAAAGCTAGACATTGGTCTCTTATACATTCCACGTTTTTCTATTAGAACCAGTTTGTCTGCACTAATGGGAAATTACTGAAGTCAGTGATCCAGAAAACACAATAATGCACTGGGTTCCTAGGTACAAACAGGGATAAATACTCATCTTTATAGACAGACTTGCTTTTATATGGACTGTAAAAAATGCATAGGATTCTATACCATGGGATACGATGGTGTTTTCCTAAACTTTGTATGATAGCAGCCTGCTCAGCACCATCAGCCTCTGCTATCACTTGAACAAGGTGTGTGATTCACATTAGAGATGCCACGTATGTAAAATCACGGCATTTCAAATCCATTTACATAGCTAATAATGGTGAACGGAGATACAGAGTCTCCTCAGCGTTGCAGAGAGTTTGATGCAGTGATGCTGATAATGAACACTAAGCCGGCAGCTTCAGACTCAGATGCAGAGAGAACGAAATCATGCCACAGATAGGAAGTCTTTTTCTATGCATTTCCAAGTAGTCACCCTGCCTTTTCCATTCTCGCCATTCAGGGCACACCACACATTAAAAAGTAATATGCGCTGTTGTAAGGCTCTCATCTCCAGCTATATGCTTTATGCTAATATAGTAAGCCACCACAGCATCCTCCTGGGATCTGTCTCACGTGTTGGGCTCATGGTTAGATGCTTTAAAAATAGCCTCAGTGTGAGAACAGAGAGCAACTCCAGCACTCCTCCCTGCATAATCTCCTAACCATCCTATGGGCACCTAGCAAACTACCTGCTGCGTTCTATAGGGATGTTGACGTGCTATTGAGAGAACGCTCCTGTGGGAACAAACATTACTTGCAGCATTGTATACATGACTTCAGCATGTTCAAATTAGCATACACGGTATGTACTTGCAGGGGAAAAAATCCCCTGTTTTTTAAAAAACATTTCTCCTACCCTCTTTTTTTCCCTCTCTCACTGTGCACCACAAAACCCACACTAACCCTATCTTACCCCCCCCCCCCCCCCCCCCCCCCCCCCCCCCCCCCCCCCTCCCCCCCCCCCCCCCCCCCCCCCCCCCAAACCCCCCCCCCCCCCCCCCCCCCCCCCCCCCCCCCCCCCCGGCTTTCCTTCCAAATCACCCCCGCCCCCCTCCCACTAGTCGGACAGCAGCCCTCGGGAAGGCCTGAAGAGGAGAAACCACTCAGTGTGCCACAGTGAGCCAGGAGATGCTCCGCCACTGCCGATCTTCCTCCAGCAGGGCTCAGCTTTCCCTCAGATCCCGCAGCTGGCCGGCACCAGCCCCATCGACAAGTACGCCCGTGTCCTCTTTCCCCTGGCCTTCGCCCTCTTCAACCTCGTCTACTGGTACATCTACCTGGCCAAGGACACCATGGAGAGGGCCAGGTACATTAGACACATTCAGTTATCTTTGTACATCTATCTGGGTGCCAGTATATCTATCTATATAAGGCAAAGGCAGCATTCAGAAGTCCAGAAATTTAAAAGAAAAGGCTGGTGATATTCAAATTTTTTCTTACTGACAACAAATCTCACAAAAACACCAAAACCAAAAAGGGATTCATCATACTCACAAGTATTGTTTGTGTATCCGAACCTTGATAGCTTATCCCTCTGCGTCGTGAAGCTCCATCGTGTCAAAAACTATGAGAAACACATAGATGAGCTGCACAGCTGCACTGGGTGACATGTTCTTTCATTATGATGATCGTGGGCACTGTAGTTTATTTTGAGCGGTTCCCACATGCACCATCCCACCGCCATAAATACTAGATCACCAAACGCGTTTTAATCGACAGCTGAAAATAGCCAGCAACAAATGTATTATTTACTCCTGTTTGAGTAGTGTTTGCTAGTGCCAGGGCTGGAGTGCCCAGCTGTTTTTGGACATTACTTAGACTCACCTATACGTTACCTGTATATTTGTGATCTGTTTTTGAAGCTTTATGAATTTATGTTGGTTGAAATGGGGTTGGAGCTGAGTGAACAGGCAAAGAAAGTTCTAAAATATTGAAAGAATAATTAATGCATAGAAAAACCTCAAATATGGTTGCACCAGTTGTCAAAAGTTCAACCGATGAAGGGTTATTTTCTTCTCAGATTGTTTCACTTGAATAATATTCAGATATTTTACAGGAGAAACACAACAAAAAATCTGAAAAGAAAAATAGTTTTGTTTAGCAAAAATACTGTATCTTTATTCTTGCAGACTCATTTACCTTGTAGTCTTATAGTCTACATATGTTTCAGAGCCACTGACATTAACATATATACTCCTAGTATTTTTACTCATGTTTAAGTCTTACTAGCAAGCTTCCCTTGTGGTGTTTAACATTTAACCTTCTGAGTCAAGCATGACAAGGCAGCAGATTCAAAAAGCCTCTCATGCAAAATAGCAAAAATAGCCGAGACCCACTTGGAGAGTTTCCAGAATTCTTGTACAAAAAAAAAAAAAAAAAAAAAAAAAAAAAAGAGAAAAAAAAATCTGACAATGGACGAAAGGATGTTTATGCACACTTACTTTGTATCTCAAAGGGCCACAAACCTGTCTCACTCTGCTCTAATTATGATAGCTTCAGTGGAACAATAGCTACCCACAGTTTTTGTCAAAGACTTTTATCTAGGCAGTAAAGACATCAATAATTTCTAATGCTGAAACAGCCCCGGGAGTTGTAGGCGATAAAAAAAGAGGGAGAAAAAAAAGGAGGAGAATCATGTTAGGTGGCGTTGTTGCTGCATTGACGCCAGCGCTGTGGCTTTTATCATCATCGTAGATCTACAATACAAAAAGGGGCTGAGCGCTCAGATAATTTGAGAAGAAAAATATGCATCAAGCTCTCTCCTCTTTTTATATAAGGTTTACCTGAGGGCTGGCAAAACCCCAGCTGTTTTAATGACAACACACCGTTCCTCCGCGGGGAGTTGGTCTTGCAGGCGAAATAAAAACTGGAGCTTACTTTGTACATTAACCACATGAAAAAGCCACTATTCACTTTTCCGCTTATAAGTGAGCCACTTATAGAACACAAAGCTCCATGTCCAAAGAAAGAAGAGAGATCAATTGCTTCGTTTCAGTTGCATGTTGGCACCAGCCTCTCCCTGCATAATCTCCACCAACCATCCTACCAGGCACCTAACCAAACTACCTGCTCACCGTTCTAGGGATGTTGGCGTGCTATTGAAGAGCGCTCCTGTAGAGACAAACATTACTTGCAGCATTGTATACGCCTGACTGGCATTCAAATTGCATGCGGTGTATGCTGGAAAAAATCCCTGTTTTAGCCATTTCACTCCTACCTCTTTCCCTCTCTCACTGTACACCACAAAACCCACACTAACCTATCACACCCCCAGCCATTGATCACCCCATACCTCCCACTGAGTCGGACGCGGCCCTCGGAAGGCCTGAAGGAGAAACCCTCAATGCACGAGTAGGCAGGATGCTCCACCGCCGCAGTCACCTCAGCAGGCTCAGCTCCCTCAGATCCATGGCCAGCACCAATATCGACCGGTAGCGTCCTCTTTCCCCTGGCCTTCCCATACCTCTGCCTTCGTCTGCTGTTGCGCCTACCTGGCCAAGGACACCATGGAAGGCCAGGTACATTAGACACATTCAGTTATCTTTCGCGCTATCTGGGTGCCAGTATATCTATCTATAAAACCAAAGGCAGCATTCAGAAGTCCAAAATTTAAAAGGCTGTGATATTCAATTTTCTTACTGACAACAAATCTAAAAAACACCAAAACCAAAAGTTTATTATACCAAGTATTGTTTGTGTATCGAACCTTGATAACTTATCCCTCTGCGTGGTGAGCTCCATGTCAAAACTAGAAACACATGAGTGAGCTGCACAGCTGCGCAGTGACATGTTCTTTCATTATGATGATCGTGGGCACTGTAGTTTATTTTGAAGCGGTTCCCACATACTTCATCACGCCATAAATACAGATCATAAGCAGCGTTTCAATGAGCGGCAAAGCCAGCCAACAATGTATTATTCTCCTGTTTGAGTGGTGTTTGCTGGTGCGGGGCTGGAGTGCCCAGCTGTTTTGGACATTACTTAGACTCACCTACCACGTTACCATATATTTGTGATCTGTTTTGAAACTTATAGTTATATTGGTTAAATGGGTTGGGCCACTGGTGAACAGGCAAAGAAAGTTCTAAAATAGAAAGGCAATTATTATAGAAAACCTCAAATATAGTTTGCACCAGTTGTCAAAGTTCAACAGAACAGAGAGTTATTTTCTTCTCAGATTGTTTCACTTGAATAATATTCAGATATTTTACAGGAGAAACACAACAAAAAATCTGAAAGAAAAATAGTTTTGTTTAGCAAAAATACTATCTTTATTCTTGCAGACTCATTTTACCTTAGTCTTATAGTCTACATCAAATGAGGAAAAAAAAGAAAAAATCTGACAATGGACGAAAGGATGTTTTATGCACACTTACTTTGTATCTCAAAGAGCCACATGTCTCACTCTGCTCTGTAGTGGCTTCAGTGGAACAATAGCTACCCACAGTTTTGTCAAAGACTTTTATCTAAAGCAGTAAAGACATCAATAATTTCTAATGCTGAAACAGCCCGGGGTTGTAAGTGATAAAAAGAGGGAGAAAAAAAAGGAGGAGAATGATGTTAGGTGGCGTTGTTGCTGCATTGACGCCAGCGCTGTGGCTTTTATCATCATCGTAGATTTACAATACAAAAAGGGGCTGAGCGCTCAGTTAATTTGAGAAGAAAAATATGCATCAAGCACTCTCCTCTTTTTATATAAGGTTTACCTGAGGGCTGGCAAAACCCCAGCTGTTTTTAATGACAACACCGTTCCTCCGCGGGGAGTTGGTCTTGCAGGCGAAATAAAAACTGGAGCTTA
The DNA here is from genome assembly GCA_033238685.1 of Lates japonicus. Lineage (NCBI taxonomy): Eukaryota > Metazoa > Chordata > Actinopteri > Centropomidae > Lates > Lates japonicus. Next base: position 5,253,650 of record BRZM01000049.1, read on the forward strand.
CTTTGTACATTAACCACATGAAAAAGCCACTATTCACTTTTCCGCTTATAAGTGAGCCACTTATAGAACACAAAGCTCCATGTCCAAGAAAGAAAGAGAGAGATATAGTGCAAAGAGAGAGAGAGGGCGAGATGGGAGGGGAGATCTGTTATGTAACACTGGGGAGTGCAAATCTGCTCATCATGCTTCTCATGTTCCTGTCAGAGAATTTTTATGGTTGTTTTGTTTATAACCTTCTGCAGAATAATGAGAGAGACAAGATGGAGAGCATGAGAACAGCTGCATCACATCTCTTCCCTTTTACATATTTTCTCCACGTCTCTCGCTCCGTAGTTTTGAAGAAGCCACCGAGAGGACAGGGAGCACAGTAACAGTTCGGGGTTCTGCGGTGCACTGCAGCTCTGAGCTTTAAGTATGCTCCTCTCACATTTTGTGCTCTGCTGTGCTCCGCTCTTCTTGCAGGGACGCGGATCTCAAAAACTAAAGAGGGACCTGGAAAAGGGCACGTGCAGCTGGAGAGACCTTCATCATCCAGCCAGCCCAGCCTCACCTCACCCTCCTCTCTCTCTCTCTCTCTTTCTCTCTCCTTGAACAAGCTCTCAGCATTCACTCTGCTCTCATCTGACAGAGGAAATGAATCAGAAACTCATTTATTCTCCTGCTGCACATCTATTCATTCCACAGGCTGTGACCACTGCCCACTTGTGTTCTGATCAGTAGCTGAAGAGCTGCCCTTCACAGGCCTCAATCACTTTAAACCCCATCCACACACACACACACACACACACACACACAACAACAACAACAACACCCTGGACCCAGGACAGATGCCACACACATACGGTGTACGCATGCTTAAGATGCGCGCGCACACAAACCCCAAGAAACACATCAAATAGAAGTGGATGATATAATCTATAATGGCTGTAACTGGTGGTGATGCAACAGTGAACCAATGCTTTCAGAAGCCTGCCCTCTACAGAAGCACAGCTCCCACTACAACAAGATCAAAGGCAATTTGGAGGAGTCTCACATCCCTCCTCACGGCTTCAAAAAAAATGTACTAAAACCTGAGAAAATGAATTGTGGGATTGTGTTTTTCCATCACACCTTTCTGCTGTGGTGCTCTGACCCCCCCCTTTTTTGAGATCCCACTGCAGGTCCTCTGGAAAACATCTCAGAGAGGAGTGGGATATAATACCCCTGGGTGTTGCTGGCATTAATTTTCTATTTTTGTATGGGTGATGTGTGATTGTTAGGGCGAAGATGTTTGTATGTGAAGTGTCTACCTGTGATGGATGGAGTGTTGTTCTCTTTTTAGCCGTCTAATAACATGAAGAACAGGAGAAGTAAACTTGCTCTCAACTAGACTATCTGATCATTTTCACCCCAGGGTGCATCCAGCTGTTTGACCTTGTCAGGGTGTATACAAACTTATCTGTATCTCAAACATGTGTCTGGTTAATTAACATATTGCTGTTTCTTTTCACTCTGGCATAAATGCTTGTTCTTCATTGCGCATCCACTTTTCTCTGCAATGGAAACTGCTCATCCACCATCATCAGCCTCCACTCTTTGATCTTGGGCTGGCTGCACGCATGCGCCCCTCATTGGCTCCTCTGCACTGTCTGGAGTAAGTTGGATGCGCTATCCTCACTCGCATCCCGAAGCCACCTCAAAAACTGTTGCGATGGGGAGGATCAGGAAAAACCACGTTGGGATTTTGACTTTTTCCTTACTAGTGACTTTTGTCTGGGCTCAAAGGTAAAACGTTTGCATGTTTATTTGAAATGTTATCGCCTTCCATCCTGCATGTCATGTAGCCTCTGTTGAAGCGTGCCCTAGCGTGTGATATTAATAAGCTATTCTCTGCATTACACCACCTTTATTTTCTCCCCAGCGTCAGGGATATCAAAGATCCGAGCAATATGCCTCTGGTAAAACAGTGGACAGACTGATGAAAGGATACGACATTCGGTTTGGGGCGATTTGAAGGTAACGAGCCAGAGTGAAAACAGAATGTGTTTTCACGCCACTCTGACGTACGTATGAATCGCAAAATCTGCTTTAATTTACATAATCATCCCTTCACAGCCAAATAGGCCTTTCCAATTAGGCTATGAGGAATGATGTGCATATTTCATTTGATGAGGAGATAGGACAGGCTTTTTAACGTGATCGATCCCGCTCATCAGTGTTTGATTATTCCACTAAAGATGTAATTAGTAGCATTTAAGCTCATCTGCGTGTTAAACATGAGTTTTTATTTTTATTTTTTATTTTATGTTTTTTATTATTATTTTTTGTGGTGCTCAGGCTGATGATGCACAAGTCTCCTGTAGGTGGAGGGGAGCGAGAAAGAGAGAGAGAGAAGAGAGAGAGAGAGAGAGGAACCTGTGTGCGCGTCACGAATTTGTTAAATTTACATGATAAGAGAATAATTCATATGTGTTGTATTAACGCCTGCTTTCCTTTTTACAGGTGCGCCGGTGGCCGTGGGGATGAATATAGACATAGCCAGCATAGACATGGTCTCTGAAGTCAATATGGTAGGTGCATCTTCATGATTATTACCCCCCTCGCGCGCTTGATGTTGCCAAATTGCGCCTGGCACGGCTGGAATAGAGGCAGAAGAAGTGGGGGGCAGTTGGTGTGTGTGTGTGTGAGTGTAGAGAGAGAGCCGGGATAACCTGAGCCATGCAGGTTCTGAGGCATCTTGTAAGAATACATTGTACTGAGAGAAAGACAGAGAGATTTAAAAAAAGTTATTGAGACTTCCGTTCCCTAAACACATCATCGCCATCCTTCCTCTCAGTCTCCGCATTTGCAGCTCTGGCGGTGTGTTGCTGCATTTGAATTCGAAACACACACTCACTGGCGCACTCGGACGCACAGCCGAGGCAGGCTGTGCGCGTGGGGAGAGAGAGAGAGAGAGAGAGAGAGAGAGAGAGAGAGGGCAGCGTGCGCGCGCGTGCTTTTGTTGTGTGTGTGTGTGTGTGTGTGCGACTACTTCACGTTGTCAAACCTCGGTGGTGTAATTTTGTTGACACGTACCCCCCCTCCCTCTCTCCATGCAGATTACCTACAAAATAATAAACACTCTTCTCCTCCAAACTGCCATCATTTGATTTTTTTTTTTTTTTTTTTTTTTTGGAGGCTTTTAATTCGGCGACCAATCACATCATCACCGTCTACGTAAATGCCCCCCCCAACTTGTCAGATGACGTAAGCGATTTGTTAATAATAAATGTCTGGTCATACAGCATTGCAAAGAAAAAAGAGAGAGAAGAGAGTAAAGAAAAGACAGACGGCTTGATCTCTGGTGCACAAAGATGAACGTCATGTGCGACTTGGAGAGGACAGGGGGAAAAGTTCAGCAGCCCATGCAAGAGCACCACCTATTGATCCGTGTGACAGACAAGACACGAAACTGACGGCGGCTTTAACTACCTCAGTGGTGCATTCTAGCTGTAGCTCCTGCTGCATTAAATACGCTCTATTTCTAGTGTGTCTTGCTCATGGGATTTTCGGTGCATTCAGAAAAAGGAAGGAGAAAAAAACCCATTAAGGACAGTCTTTGCAGAGAATTCAGAGTGTGAGAAAAGATCATTTACAAAGCAAGCCTCTCCAAGGAGCAACATAATAGAGATGTTATATAAGGGCATGAAAAACAAGTTTGCTACTAGGAATGGAAGGAGATGTGTTTTCTATTATAAATTGAGCCGTTTTTAAGTTGATGTCTAGTTAATTTTGCATGTCAGATTTTGATTTGGCAGCCTGTCAAATCTCTGTGTGTGCGTCAGCTGGTCATTTGAAGCAGTGCTGGATAAGTTTTTAGCAGATAAATGCAGCAGCTTATGTTGAGTTTTTCTGGAAAAGCACTGAATGGTCAGAGCTTCTTCCTTTGATGGAAATGATTTATTTTGGTGGAGGATGCAGACAGAACGGAAGTGCCTTGGGGGTCCGGGGAGATTTGAAATAGAAACCCCTGGCTTGCTTTCACCCTTCTCTCTCTCTCTGTCTTTCTCTCTCTCCCTCCTCCATCCTTCCCTCCCACCACTTTGACTGGATCCCTGGCTGTGACTCTGGGCTCAGCAGCCATGTAATCCACCTCTGCCTTGCTCCAAAGGGTTATCTTACTTAAGAACTAGGCATCTATGCAAGCATTCATCTGGAAAAAAACACTGCTTCATACATCCGTTTGTGTGTAACAAAACACACACACACAAAAAAAAAAAACTGTGCACAAACAGTGAATGGCGACTGACGTCATGCAACTCCCCGTGGCTATGAGAGAGCATTCATCTCGCTCATTTCTCGGAAAAAGCTCTCCCTGCCAGATCTGCACAGGCAGACAGGCATCCCTCTGACACGACGGACGGATCTAGACGAAAAGTTTCAAAATGAAATCATCATTCAAGACCTCGGCGGACTTGTGTTCCACACATTGTTGTTACCTTCTGAAAAATCCTCCCTGCTACTTACATAAGAGGTCGGAATCACCTCCTCCACCTCCTCCCTCCTCCTCCTCCTTTCCTCTTCACGTCCAGCTCTCTTTGCTACAATGGGGGGGGGGCAGCTGACGAGATTGATCTCAGAGAAATCAATAATATCACTGTGCGCCGTGATCAGGATGGAGGATGGAGTCGGTGACCTGTGCTCGGTGCGGGGCCGCTTTGATCTTCCTCATCAGGGGCAGCTGCTTTTTAAGATTAAAGTGCTGACGGGGAAAACAACACTGAGAGAGAAAGAGAGAGAGAGAGGGGGGAGGGGGCGGGGGATGAGGATGAAAACTGGTGGAGAGCAGGGTGGGAGAGAGGTGAAGGTTACTGAGATCTCCTCTGATGATATCTACATCCTGTGGTGGAAGATGAGAAGTTACTGCGGACCCCCTGTGTCATCATGAGATCTGGGGGGAGATCTTCAAACCTGGCATCATTTAATACACATTTGTTTTCTTTGGAAACTTCAGGATCTTCACGACTCATTAAAATCATCAGAGGTTTTAACATGAGCTTCTAATGGCTGGCCCACTGGAGCTTCAGTGAGGTTCAACTCTCCAGTCTCAGGCCATAACTATTATAACTAACTAAGGTAACCATAACATAGTGACATCCTCAAGTGTCCTGTTTTGTCCAACTACCAGTAAAAATCCCAAAGATATTTGGTTTACTGTCATAGGAGACCAAATAAATCTGAAAATATTCAGATTTGACGAACTATTACTGGTGAATTTTGCCATTTTGCTTTGAAAATAACAAAGAATTCATCAGAATTCAAAAGAAGAATGAAGAGACTAAGTGCTGAGTCAGTTTTGGTGCTGTGTCGTGATTGCAGGGAACCTTAAGGTGTTACTGAAGATGACAGAACTGACAGAAAACATTATTTAGGCACTCTAAGGCAGAGCAAGGAGAGAAAATTAATAAAAGCCTTTATTGGGTGTATTGGTTAAAACGTTGAGCTCGCAGAGTGTTAATCAGGATGAAAATGGTAAATGTAAAGAAAATTCTAATTAATCGGAACCTATTTAAAGAAATAGACATGTGACAACACCAACCAGATCCACTCCAGTTACACGTGATCTCAACTGAGACTACAGAACAGGAACCTGAAGGAAAATGGAGGAATTTGCCGTGAGAAGTGAGAGAAATACGACTGGATTTGAAATCAACATTTGTGTGCAGGCCTGCCGTCACAGCAGCGAGCAGGTTTGGGTTGTAGACAGCTGCTCGCTCTTCTAATTAAAGATAAAAATGCCTCTGGTGGAGAATGAACTCTGCATTTTGGTCGGGGCTGATTGAAGCCATTGTGGCATTTTTCTTCCATGCTGACATGAAGGGCATGATGGTGTTTGAGTACGTAACAGGGTTTTGTAGATTTGTTGCTTCTTTCTCTTTTCTCTAACACACGCACATGTAAGAGGCTGGTTCACATGTGTATGTGCCGCTTGTGGAGTCTTTTTGTTGGGTTTTTTTTTGTGCATTCTTGTGTGATCCACAACGATGGGCCTGTCGAGGCTCAAAGGTCAGCCGTGTTGTCGGGCAATAAAAAATGTGCAGGTCAGTCGGCAGCAGCCTCGCCTGCATGACATTACAAATGTGCTATTTTGAGAGGGAAGCGTCCTCCGAGTCCGAGGTGTGACCACACATCCTCACTGGGTGGGCTCTGCTGACTCACTGGGGTTAGTGCAAAATATGGCACAGATATGATATCATGGCCGAGACCCCCCCCCCCCCCCCTGCCCCCCCCCCCGATCTCCCCACCAACCCCTTCCCCTATTTATCTCTGTCTGTCTGTTCAGCACTGGCATCTCGCACCATCACTCACCTCTCTCACTTAGCAGCTGAAATTGCATTTGCATAATGCTGTTTGTTTTTTTTGTTTTTTGCTGAAATCACAGATCCAGGAACCCAAAACCCTGGTTACGGCGCATTAAAAAAGTGTTTCTGCACACAGTCTGTGCAGCTGATTAAATACAAGTCGATCCTGTTGTCTCAGCGATGCATCGGTGCTGCATAATAACATCTTTCGGCGTGCCATCCATATGGTGGGTACGGCTGCACTCTGCACTCTGAGGCTGGAATAAGGAGGGAGGCAAATGAGTATTTTCACTCCTCGTCTTTTCTCCATCCCGCTCGTTAATTACATGTAAAATACCTGAGGTTGGTGGTTGTTAAGAGGCACTGCCTGTACTATAATACTGCTCTCTGAATGTTAATTAGCTGGCTGTGAATTAAAAGATTTAAACAAACCAGCTGTGGTGGCTTCTGGGATGGAGGAATTAGTGGGGCGTGAGCGTTCCCTTTATTACGATCATTATCCTGACAAGCACTGGTTTCTTTACATGAGTAAGGGGGATCTGGCCGTCAGATAACGGGAGCCCGATGACCAGGGCAGTGGGGGGTGGGGGGACGGGACGCAGGCCTCGGCGTCACAGCACGTCCGCGTGAGAGAACATGAGAAATGCAGCTTCTTGTGTCTGTGAATTAGCAACCATTTTGATCTTGTTTGTCCAAACTGATCCTGTTCCATTTTATTTTCAGCTTGTGGAAAATAAGCTTGTGTTATTTTTACTCAGTGTTGCCATGACAACGCAGCCCTTTTTTTTGTTGGATCTAGGGAAGTCAAGGAAAAGCAAATAAAGCCTCTTTTTTTTCCCAGGGACTTTTTTTTCAAGGTTTTTAACGTTTTATTATCCAGGTGAAGGTTGTTCTGGTTTTGAAGATCTCAGATTCCATTTTTGTTTGTTTTAGTTTTAGCTTTTTGTTGTTATTTTGCCTTTTTAACAAACTGATGTTCCTAGGGAGCTCCCAAAATGTTAATGGTCATAATATCTTAGATACAGCTGCAACTAACAATAATTGTAATCATTGAAATATTGATTATTTTTAGTGAAAAATGCCTATAGATATTTACCAGGGACACCATCAGAGAACTTGTTTAGTCCAATCAACCCTATAAAACCCAAATATATTCAGTTTACAGAGACACAAAACAGAGGAAAGCAGCAAAAAGCAGGACGATGTTACATATGTTCTGTCGATCTAATGACCAATAAACAGTAATTGTTTCAGCTCTGATCAAAAATATCATTGAACCATGCACATTTTTCTACAGACACACTCACAACATTTTTAACATTTAAATACAAGAAAGTCTCCTCATTTGCCCAGTGCTGCTTTGATTCGGCCCGCTCTGTTTGCTCTGCCGAGCTTTTCCGAAAAGCTTAAGACAAGAAATGCAGGTTGTCCAGAACAATGTCATTAGTTATGCTGAGTGGACACACAGAGTAACAGATTAATATGGTCAGCAGCATAATTACAGCACAAGAACAACACTTAATCCTGCAGCTTTCTTACATGCACGCTGCCTCCTTTGCTTAATGTTTAGCCCGTGGAGACTGGGTTCATTTGTAGATAAAACACACTGTTGGTGACGGAATATGAGCTTTAAAAATATAATTACACTGTTTCTGAAAGTAAAACCTGGTAAAGAAAGGGAGTTGTAGTAGGGAGTGGTAAAATGTGCCAAGCATATGCATATCTCAAACATTTTTGTTAGTGTCATATGTTTAAATGGTTATGTATAATTTTGTTAAATTAATGATTAGTTGATACATTTGTATCATCATCTGTCTGAAATGTATTTCTTCTAATGCATCTCATCAAAGCTAATCAATCAGCTTTAAAATAATGAAACAACATTCCTGTTTTTACTTGGCCGGTTTGTCATTTGCTTTAATCACCAATACTTCACCCTTGCAGAGTCCCAACTGCAACAATGAGTGATGCCAAATTTAAATTGGTGGTGATATTCTTTCATTACGGCCGGTGAGGGAACAAAAAAAAAAAGCACTGTGTCTTAAAACAGGGAGTAAGTTAGCCAGATTCATTAAAAGCCTTTAATGTGATGATGGCTCCCTTAATGATTCTGTCAGGCACTTTCTCGACTGACGCTAAGTAGCTGAAAAATGACCCATTGGAAAGAGAGTCATAAAAGTGTCCATATTGTCACTTCCCTTGGGATGGGTATGGCCAGCAACTCACTCAGAATGCACTACCACCCCCTACCCACCCCCCACCCCTCTCCCTCCCATGACCCCTAATATCTAATTTGAAGCCTGTACTTAACCGGACACAGGGAGCACAACAAATGAATAAATTCAGCTTGACCAGTTGATGCGCTGTGGCGTCTCCTCCAGCTCACAGACGGGAAACGAGAGGGGACAAGAGGGGCCGCGGTGTCTGCGGACGTGCTTGTTATTGCCCCAAATGTCGAATTGTCTCCTCATGGCGCGGTGGACGTTGCTATTATCAGCAGATTCTTCCCCTGCTTTCTGCTCTGCAGCAGGACACGGCAGATCAAAGTGTTGGCAATATGGTGGACGTCTGCCTGGTCCTGTAAGGCTGCAGAGAGGAGGAGAGAAAGGCACACACAGCAACTGTCACACCAACAGCTGATGGGTAGAATATGTTGTTTGAGCCTTATTGTACTGTCCCACTCTCTTTTGACCTCATTAAAACCCCAAATCAAGAAAAGTAAGGGAGCAGTAACCCTCCCAATGAAGGCACACAATATGAGAAATGACCCACAGTTAAGCACAGTTATGACACAGAATAAGGAAATATTTCTTCTTCATATCTATGTATTAATATAAATATCATGTGCAGATGTTTTGACAGAATTTCTTTATTAAAATTATATAAAATGAACATGTTCTCATAGGATCTCCTTTGTTTACTTGCAAAGATTACAAAAGTATAAGATTATTTTGCCAAAAGTAATTCAAAGGAATGTACAGTACAAGTACATGCTGTCCTGACTTCAATAATGTTTAGGGTCAGTTAAACCTTAGAGGTGTTGAACTCCCCGTCAGACCTCTTATGAACAAACTATAAACAAAATAAAACTCCAATAACAGAAATCCAAGCGGACTTGTTTGTTATTCTGGATGTGTAGTGATGCATAAATATCTGTTAAAAATGTGTTTACAAGCACCTCTCATAAATGCTAGGAAGAGTCACGAGGTAAGAAGCTGATGAAACAATGTGAAGTGTGTTTTCTGTACTGTAAAAGAGAGTAGGTATAGAAAATGAAAATAAGAGTGACTGCATCGCTGGATCGTGATGCCTTTCACAAACATGAAAGTCCGCTGCACATAAATACAACTGACGAGATGGTGTCATTACGGAGAAAGAGTGAATGCATTAACATCTGAATCTGAATCCACAAACGGAGCAGTATGTATTGTGTTAAGCTCATCTATTGGCAGCTCCCTCCCATGTCGCTTGTGACAGCTGATGTAGTTGTAATGGAGGTCTTGTAACAACCGTAGCCTGTCAGATTTCTCAGGGAAACACAAATGTACTCCTTGTCACTCTGTCAGATTCTTAATGGGGGTTTGTTAGCCCAGAAACAGATCTGTAGTGAGACACTGTCACTGTGCAACCAGCCTTGATGTTTTATAAGTTAGCCGGGCCTTGTTTGTATCTTCATCGCATTTATATATTCAGTGCTGTCATGCTGCTTCTATTTTTTTGTGCTTTTTTAAAATGTTGGTGCTCTCCACAAGATGTCTCCCTCACTGATGCTCACTGGGCTGTCTGTGTGATGTTAATGGAGTTTCTGGAGGAGTGCTGACAAGGAGAGTGAAGGTCGCTTTAGAGACCGACACTCCAGCATGGGACGGTCTGTCTCTCAGTGGTTATCTTTTTTTTTTTTTAAAAGATGCTGCATGCTGCAAAAATCCCTCTCACCTGCTCCATCTTTTGTGTGTGGAGGAAGAGATTAAGCTCTTAGCACATAACACTGTAAATGTCTTGTTTATTACTCAGAAATTATTTTTAGAGCAGGAGAGAAAATGTTAAATCAAGGACGACTCCTCAACTTACAGGATTCTGCCTTTAATAGGGACTTAATACTCATATTTTGTGCCAAAAGACATTTGACTGGATGGTTTCACTCTCATCTTTAGTATCAAAGCTGCACCATGTTGAGCAAAAAATTTATGTATTGCAGAGATTTGCTTCATTTGTAACATGCACATCATATTTTCACATTATATTTTTGTCTGAATCACTTTATTTACAGCTGAATACATAAAAATTTAACATGCAGATGTAGGATTTGCTTTGCTTGCATGAAAGCAAACATTCTCCTGCCTAATGTGTCTGCTGCAGAGCGCCAAAATAGTACAACACCTTTCCTCCGTCACAAAACAAAATGTACTCCCTCGCAGTACAGTAGTCTACGTTGCAGATTTGGCTTTTCTTTTAACTATAACTTTGACTGTACTGAGAGAGATGGGAAGAGGTGGCCGTGTTTCGTGTCCCAAGTGATGTCCGAGCGAAGGTAAACAGCACCATCTGTGAGGCCATAATTACGCTGCCATTTCACAGCACAGCCAGGAGGCAGCATGCAGGCCCAGGTGTTCTCTGTGCATCGCTATACTCTTAAACCCCCCCAAACGTACACAGTGAGGCAACACACACATGAACGGACACACACTGGGAAGGAGAGCAGGTTCTCAGTTCACTTCAGTAAAGACGCGTTTCTAAATGTTTTTGCGTCCAGCAGGCCTTTTTCACAAGAAACGTCACAGGACGAAAAACACCGGTGTTATTGATAAAATGAATGGAAGTTGAATTTCATTTAGCTGCTTCAGTTTAATGGTCCTGGTTTTGTTCATGCTGCCTCACTGTCACACTGTCATGACTTACTGGGACACGTGACTAGGACAGAGCCATTGTTAATGTAATTAGTAACACCTGTGTGAAATATCATCATTACACAGTGTCCTCAAAATGTCCCACAATAGTGTAACAAACAGTATTGTCCATTGCACGCACACAACTTTCTGCCAGTAATCCCACGACCATTTTATAGATGCAAAAGTTATTTGCTGCCATTGTGTGACAGGACAACAACAACATTGATTCATAATTGTCCAAAATCTCATTTCACTGCCCACTACAACGTAAACTGTTGAGTGAGGGAGTGATTTCAGACACAGCCTAAAACTGGAAATTCTACTGGTGCTGAAATCATTAGTCAGTGAATTGATCTGTCAATCGAAAGGTGATTAATTGCCGAATTATTTTGATAATTAATCATTTATATAAGTCATTTCTCAAGCAGAAAAAAATCTGGTATTAGCTTGTGTGTGTGACACACAGGACACACTCATGCTCGCTTGTTACCGTATCCACCAAAATGTCAAAGGATGTTTTGCTCCAGTCTTAACAAAAACAGCAACAGAAAAAAATACAGAAAGACTGTTGTTGAAAGTCTGTTACACCCGACAGATGAATAAATTCAGCCTCAGAACAATAATCAGATTGTTACCACTGGGCTCTAGTTAATATTTTTTCTCAGCTATTCAGAGAGAGAGGGAGTTGCAGTATCTTCCTCTCAGATTGTTCTAGCTCCTTGTGTTTCTGTGTTCCTTCATCAATATGGAGAAGGATGGTGCTAAAGTCAGGGATGTATTGTGGGAGATGCTGCCTCGGTGGGTGATGTACTGTACACCGAGCCTGCAGGCTGCGGCTAACGATCCCAAAGGTGATAGAGATATCCGATCGACAGGCTGATAATGAGGCAGAGAGGGAACGAGTGCGAGAGGAGGGTTCAGTGGGAACTCTTGTAAAACAGGATAAGGATGCGGCCGTCCTCGCTTGACTTTTCACTCCTGAAAAAATCAACATGGCAGCAGCTCATGTATTTTTAGATGCCCTTTTTACACAGCGTTGTGGTCGTGCGCACTGCATGCAATGAATGATAAGAGTTTAAGAGTGAGAGTGGCAATTGCTTAGCTGTGTCATGCCAATGTGTGATGATAGGGGGGAAAAAAAAGGCTTGGAAACATAGAAGCACTGTGATAAGTAATGACGATGGCTGCTTGGAGTAAAAGCTCAAGGGCCTCGTTTCACGGACCGTATTTTTTAATTTGTTTTCCCACTCATCGATTGCAATACACTGTAACAGAGCAGATCCAACTGCAGTGCTGTGTTTTACTGTGGCTGTGTGGGTGTAAGTCTTTTTTTAAGAGTGAGAAGCAGAGAAAAGAGAGAGAGAGAGAGAGAGAGAGAGGAGGTGGTGGAGTTTACAGCTACATCTCTGAGCATGTGTAAAAACAAACTGTACAGTATAAATGCTTTTTTTTTTCTAAGGATAAATCTGGAAAACTCTCTCCAAAATCTCAGTACTTGTGGTTGTTTATTACGAAGAATTAGAAGCAAAACCATACACATACACACACACACACACACACACACACACTCACACAAAAAGCCGCAGCTGCAGAGATCCACTGGCTCTTTGCATTAGAGGCAGCCTCGTCTCTATAAAGCAGAAAGTGGCTTCATTCGTTCTAGTGGAAGCAGATATTTTTAGCTTGAGACAATAGTCAGCCAGCTGAGAAAGTTCCCCTCTGGTTATGGTCTTAAAATTAAGTGAGGATAGTTGAATATTAACCCCCCAACCCCAGCCATCATGGCCCCTAGTAGAGGCCATGGCCTTTCAGACCACCAGCGACCTTTTGGCTGACCTTCTCACTATGCAGAGTCCATACAGTGTGTTGTGGAGTCATGTTCAGATGTTAGCGCAGAATGACATGCTGACAGAGCTTGATACGTTTCCCAGCTGAGGTGACAGTGGAAATAAAACATATTCCTCTACTTACCTGAAAGATTTAGTCAGTAGATTTAGTTATAAAGTGTTTGTTTCCTGGCTTTAAAGCCGAAGTTAATACCAGTGTTGTTGATTCTCAGTGTGAGTCCTGCACTAGCTTCACTAAATGGACCCCACCCCTCTCTCTGTCCTCCAGGACTACACCTTGACAATGTACTTCCAGCAAGCGTGGCGGGACAAGCGTCTGTCCTATTCTGAGATCGCCTACAACCTGACTCTGGATAACAGAGTGGCCGATCAGCTGTGGGTCCCCGACACCTACTTCCTCAATGACAAGAAGTCCTTCGTTCACGGAGTCACGGTCAAGAACAGGATGATCCGTCTCCACCCTGACGGGACAGTGCTTTATGGACTCAGGTAAGCCTTTTACATGTGCCCTTCCTATCGTGTCATAATTAACAACTTTATCATGATGCATAATGGACTAATGTGATTGTATCTGATGCATTGATCTGAGTGAGGCTTTTTTTTTAAATTGAATTTTGAAACCATTAAAACCATTGTGGCTCTTAATTTTCCTGCTCAGTATGGCACAGCAACCTTTAACTAAAGGATAATTACGTCTTTTTACACCTTGGTAGCTGCTATCTCACAAAGCAGCAGCTGAGATCTGTGAACAAGAAATACTGCTAAAAATAATCCCAGTGGGAAAAGAAACATGTGAGATGAGCATAAAACAAATCTCCAGGTTTGCCAAGAAAAGAGGGTGAGCAGTAAAGATATTAAGCAAATTGTTGGTTAAAAACAAACTTACCACAGTTAAGAGACTGATTTTTTTAATTTCCTGATCAATTAGAGACAATTATAGAGATTTGTTATATAAAAATAAAGTAGTTAAGATCAGGGTTTTCCAGCCCAACTCCAAATGGTTATCAAGACATCTCTGAGATTATTAACAAGATTTTAAAAAAAGGAATACACAGCAAGGCAAGCTTATTTGTGTAGCTCCTTTAGACAACAAGAAAATTCAAGGTGTAGATGAGAAAGGCATTACAACAAGATATAAAGGAAACACAAGGCAATATAAAGAGAGTAAGTATAAAGAGTTGAAAAGAAAAGAGTAAAATATGACAGAAAGTGAAATGCTAAAATTGAATAAAAGAGGTTAAACAGGACAATAAAATTACAATACAGTCACACTGCAAAGCAATACATAGATATAAAAAGTAATGTGACCCAGACTCATTGAACAGCCTGGCAGCAGTGCAGAGATATTCCTTTCTAACCAGTCAAAGTCAGGGGTGGGAGCTCACAACCGTCGATCAATACGTGAATGTGCTTGTGGTCAACTGCTCCTCTCACACCAGAGCTTCAAGCTAGCATTAGCAACTGGAAGACGTCACTACAGCTGATTCACAGTTTAGCAAGCTCCCGATTCCTGCAGAGACAGCGAACAAGATGAGGATGCAGGTAGAGGGCTGGGTGGAGCGGGGAGAGGAAGGGATGAGAGGAGCAAAGTGGCTGCCTTTGAGTCTCATGCTGGAGCTAGCTTGATTTCCACAACTTCACGTATTGTAACTTTAAGAAAAGGCAGCGGCGAACAGAAACGTTCGAAACCATCTTTCAGCATGTCTGCCGTGTTCTCAGATCTCAGAAGCTGGTTTGGTACATACAATTACAAAAATAAGACCTACAGTGTAACAAAGCGGAATTATCGTTTAACAGCTGTGTATAGGAGGTATATCCCCTTCATATTTAAGCCTTTCACGTCGCCCTGATGATCATCAGTGTCAATAATTGATCGGCTGTGATCAATAATGAAGCAGAGTGCTACAAACAGCCGAACTGAGTCTGATTCTGCAGGATGGTTCAGCCCGTCTACAAGACATCTCTTTGTGGTGTTGGACTGTGATGCCTCTGAGGAGACTGTCATCCATAATTGATAACTCATAATCAATAATGTAGAAGTTCAATACAAACACTGAATCTGTATTTGTACTGATGTGGCGTATTTGACTGCACAGGCCAGCACAGCCCATCCATCACTGTGCTGCTGCCTCCTCTGATCTGTCGCCTCCTCTTTGTGTGTGTGTGCGTGTGTGTGTGAGTGTGTGTGAGCTAATGATCTCAGATTAGTGTCCGCATTTAAAAGATGAGATTAGTGTTGCTAATTCAAGATGTTGCAGCATTCAGTCATTCTCTCTCTAGACTGAGATGCCCTTCTTGCGCAAAGACTGCTTAAAAAATTTAAGTATCTGCACTGCACCAGATTATTCATTGCCACATTTTGTTTCAACACTTGAGAAATGTAATTTATAACGCTCTGACTCAATTATATAAGCCCAACACATATTTTTGTAGAACAGCCAAAAAGCAATGGAGGCTAGGAGAGAGTTGTTGTAAAATTTGAGGGTGTGCGTGCAGCAGAGAGATGTGGTTGTTACCTCAGATACGTTGTCCTTGTCAGTGCCGGCTGCCTCCCGGCTCCTCCATTATTTGGTTCGTGGGTTTGGTCCAGGTTTTATTTGATGCTAGCAAGTCCAGACACAAGCTGCTGTCAGAGTCAGCCCGGCCAGATGCCTGTGCGCTCTGAGCACGCTGACACATACCTGTAGAGACGGGCCGGCTGGTTGCAGCAGCAGGACTTTAGTGTGGATGTGGAGGAGATGGCTAACAGAGAGGAGACACAGTGTTTTAAACAGCAGAGCAGGATGTATGTGAGCACACACATGTGTCCTGTCAGAGTCCTTTCCTGAGCGCATGATTGTGATGTTATCTGCTGGGCTACGCATTCATTTTAGTCATTATTATCAGTGTAAACATCAGCAAAGGTGGTAGTAGTATTTAGATCCTTTAGTGGAGTAAAATGCTGCAGAATGACCTTTGTCAAAAGTTATATTGTAATATGTTATATTATTTAATTATTATTACAGATGTATTCATATATAAACAGCATGTTCGTGTTACTTGAGGTGAAGCTAAATTTAACTACTTTGCATTGAGTTAATAATACATCATATTCTATTAATTGATCACATGTTTTACATGAAAAGTAACTCTGGTAACTGCAGCAGTGTTGTGGAGATAAAAGCAAAATGTTTCCACCTGAAATGCAGTGATGTATAAAGTAGCATAGAATAGAAGAACTCAAGTACGTCAGAATTGTATTTAAGTACAGTACTCGAGTAAATGCCACTGAAGGTCAGTGTATGTTCTAATTGTCACCATAGAGATACTTCTAATTAAGGTTAAAATTGTTGTGCTCTCCTTTGAGCTTTAGCATTAAAATATCTCAATATTTTATTTAATTTATGAAATTAATTTGTCAGGGATCATGTACAAAAAACATTAAAGGGGAACTATGCTAATTTCACGTCAGAGTCAGTTTACTCCACATTATACAGCACTTTTGGTTCTGCAGGACCACGACCTCCAAAAATAACCCTGATGACATCACTACAGCAACACTATGACATCATCAGGGTTATTTTCGGCTTGAAGCTTGAAGACTACAATATATTCATAAGAAAGTCTGTTGCCGTCTGGGAGTCTGGAATTTGAAAATATGGGATTTTACAGGGACGGTGAGTCTAATGAAAAGATGCTATCTGGTTGCATCATGGGAAATGTAGGATCCAGTGTTTTGAGAGCTTGACTCATACTAGAGACTAAAAGTGCGAATATATTGATGTATGCTGCTTCAGGTATGATCACTCTTTTTTAAATGTGTCTCTTTTGAGTCTCTTTAATCTCATGCAAGTGCAATACTAAATCACTGGAGTACACCTTTAAACCAAGGGTGAAAAAATACAATACATCCTAAATGCAGAGTAGACAGTTGCTCCTTTACTCTTGTTCCAACTCTACATAAGTTCAAAATTAATTCTCCTGCATTGTTTCATTACATGTTTGCCTTCTTTTAAACCTCAAACACTTGTAAATATGTCACGCCATAGGAAATGTTGTTGTCCCGCTAAATGCTTGCATAATAAGCAGTAAAAGTAAACATATTATTGGCCTCAAATGTGAATGTGGATTTGTGCTGAACTAACTGAAATTAGCTAGCACCGTACCAGGGGAACACCAATAGATTAGAGCGTTGTTTAGTTTGCAGGAGGCATTAGTTGTATGTGTGTGTGTAGGATCTGTGTCTGTGGGTGGGTGCTCGCGAGTGGGCGCGTGTTATTTTTGGGGTGCATGCGGAGGAGGAAGGGTGAGGGTGTTGTTTACTCCTTATTCCCTGGATATTTAGTGCATCCCGATCCTGCCAAATCCTGGCCTTCAATTATCAGGAGGAGCAGAAAATTACAACAGTGCTCCCAACTGTCACTTTAGAGCTCGGTTTGACTCTTGGGGAGAGGCAGTCTGATCTAATTACCCAGCCCCTGAAAAGGCTCAGCCAATAACACAGATACCGCCCAGGCTCACGAGAAAAGACACACACACACACACACACACACACACACACACACACACACACACACACATATACAACAGGAGAAAAAAAAACACCAACTCCACTTAGCTTGATATTTTATGCAGGAGGAGAGGAAAAACCAAAGACATTCAGTGCATGACTCCTGATGCATGTTGCTCAAAACTCACAGAGTGGGATTGAGAAAAGAGGGAGAGCCAGAGAGAAAGGAAAGAGACATGAAGGTCAGACTTCATTCAAAATGGAGAAATTATTAGGATTCTCCCTCTCCCCCTCCCCTCACCCTCCTCTACCCCCCTCCCCTCCTCTCTCTCTCTCTCTCGCTCTCTCTCTCTCTCTCACCCTCTCTCTGCCTCGCTTTCTCTTTGAATATTGTAGCTCCTTTTGTGAGAGGACATATCCTTGTGCTATGGAGACTGACGTCCTCTTTTGTCAGGAAGCGAGGAGTGTTCCACTCTGCAGCTCAATAGATGACATCGCATGGCCAGGAGGAGAAAGCTGCTGAGTGGAGGAAGAGAGGGATTTAAATAAGCCCTTTTTTCTGTCAATACCATCAATACGGGCTCAGCATCGCCTTCAAAGTTATCCATTTCTCTCTCAAAACTACTGATCAGGCAGGATGAGTTGCATGTTGTATGTGTTTGGATGTGCCTGTGCTGTGAAATTAAGAAACCTCTCCTTTGATTTGGCATGCTTTGGCACACATAGGAGCCTCTTTGTCGAGGCCACTGCAGACATTTTATTTTCAAATTTGGCAACAGTGCCTGAGCAGGGAGAGACAATCCTGCGTGCCATGTTTCCTCAGCTCAACATGGAAGCTCTCTATCCAAAATGGAGGGAGCTTCTCCATCTTAATTTTAACTCCCTAACTTCATTACGACGTCGATGTAATAATTTGTCGGTTTAATTAAAGGCTGCACAGGTTTGTAACCTGCTCACAGGAATCATTCGGGTCTCTTGCTGCTGTGACGCTCCCTCGAAATGAGATTCTGTCTGGGAATTCGTGGTGGTTGTGTTATGTCCGTAAACAAGGTCATTTGGAATAAAGGTGCACAGGCTGCCTTAGGGGGGGTCCACACACAAACACACACACAGAGCGCGGGCTGAACTGTGAGGGAACATGCTGGAGGAGAGAGACAGAGAGAGAGAGAGAGGGGGAGAGCAAAACGCCTTTTTTAGAACTCCACTGTCCTATTGACTCCGGCTGTGAGCAAATGTGGCGTGTTTGAATCTACGTGATCTGCCACAAGCGTGGCCTCTCCTCCGGCAGAGTTGGGATGAGAGAGGACCGGCCCTGATGTTGATGAAGAGCAAACAAGCCTGTGCTTCATGATCACTGCTGCTGCTTCTGCTGCTGCTGCGGGTGTGGACTCGCTGCAAGCGAAGATGGCGATGATGAGGGGAGGAGGGAGGAGGAGGAGATAGGCGGCAGGAGAATCCTGCAGAAATCCTCACCATCTCTTCTCCTTGCTCGTTTTTAGCTGTTTGTAATTGTTAGTTATCGGGCACTAGCTAGGCCATGGATTGTGGCGGCTCTTGATCAGTGATGCAGAGGCTCAAACAAAAAGCGAGACTTCTGCTGATGATGTAGGTGGGCTATAAATAGTATTATTTTACTTCACCATTTTGGCCTCATTTCAAAGCTTTTCCTGTGCTTCCTCTGCCACCGTGATTTAGTGGTGGTGAGGTGGGAGATGATGGTGATGAGTGTGACTTGCTGTGAGCACAACATCCCAGTAAGTTGGGGCCGTAAAAAGGGTAAGCTAGGACAAATAAGACTCTGTGTTAATCCCCCAGTGCACCATGGCCCTGCAACTGGGCGCTTATAAGAGCCAGAGAGCGAAAAGGCAGAGGGTAGAGAGCCTGAGGTGTGAGAGGAAGACTGTGCGTCTCTACATCTCCGAAAAATGGGAATCCCAAACTTGCCAGGCTGGGCCCAGGGGCTACCAAAGTCTTAGCAAGTTCAAATAAACTTTTCCTCTTAATTGTAAAGACAAAAGCCTCTTCAAGATAAGTTTGTGGATTTGAAATGAAGAGAGAAGGGCGATATTGTAATTTAGTTTTACTGCCCAATGATTTATTCTTATTTTCTGACACAGAGGAGTTCTGATTGTTTCTAAAAATGTGTACAAGCGCAAAAAGATTTTGGACTGGGTCAAGTTCAAATTTTGCTCTTCTGTTTAAACACTGCAACATTCTCACCAAGCAGGGATGAGATATACAGCAATATCCAGTACGCAGTGTTGATGTGTCATTTTATAAGGAGCTATTCCTTGTGTATGGTGTTAAAACAAACATTTCTCTCTGTTTTTCTTCTTCAATGGATGTTCCCAATTGACTTTCCGGAAGAAAACTCACTCTATCATTACATTTGAATGTTATTATAAATTCATATACTACTATTGTGTAAGTATTTTATCATATCGATCCTCTTGTCATTTTGTTTATTAACAGCCCTCAAATTCTGGTTTTCTAGAACTGATTATCTTACTACACAGAAGATAGATTAATAATAAAGACAAAGTTCTTTAAACGAACTGATTTGAATTAGAAACCTGTTAAGGTATGTCCTTAACGTGGCAGATTTCTTTCGCTTTAGTTAATAAAATAAGACATTAAGGATTCAAAATAGACTAAAATGACCTGTAAATTAGATTGAAAGTATCATGTATTTACTATTAATGACTTCCAGTGATTTGGTTGAAGGTCTGAGTGCTCTAGACCATTTTTCATCGTCATGTATGAATGGATGGACCACTAAAGCAGCTTAAAACCCCGTGATTTGATAGTAACCAACAATGACAAGAGCAAAATTGATAAATACTTCAACCTATGGAAATTTTTCCACAGGCTGCTATTATTGTTAATGGTCGCATGATGCTATCATTTTATATCAATCAGTGTGTGTGCATGTGTGTGTATGAGAGTGTGTGTTGGTTTGTCTTACAAGTCGAGGATGCTGCATTTAGTCCTATGGTTAGAATTGCATGTCCAGTCTCTCTCGAACCAGCCTCAGGGGTTTTAGCAAGGCCGGTGCCAGCCCGTCTCAGCTCCGACCAACACGTGTTAATATGCCAGAATCGTTGCTCTGGTGAACCTGTCGAGACTGGCTGGCTCTCATTCGGCGGCTCTTTATTACAAGTTGTTTGTTGAAGGGTTGAACCCTGTTCTAGATTATCTACTTCACCGGAATGAAAATAAGACCAGTACATCGTCCCAGTTCCAACACTACATACAGGGACTAACATATGTGAACTGCATAGCGCTACAAGAAAGAAATATACTTTACTGTTTTGTATTAACAAGTGATGCAACATGTGTACATAATTTCACAATAAAACTGCAAAATATTTATTTTTCTATTAGCTGCGCATTTTCTTTATGTATTGAACTTTACCAAACTCAGTGTTAGAAAGCTATAAAATGCTGTAAGCTTGAAAAGCTAATGCAGATGTTCTGTCACAGTTCAGGTTCATTCATTCATTCAACCTTTACTCAGTTACTTACTTGTTTACTGGCATTCTGTTCACTCTCAGTCCAATAAAGCAAAATCCAACATTTTAACAAACACTAAAACTTACAAAAGGTCCAAATAAAAGATGAGGATAAAATGGTGGAAGAGGTAAAAAGTAAAGGGCATCAAACCAGCAATAAACTGGGCTCTGGGGTTGAATTGTAGCCCTGGAGAAGAGAGAGGAATATTTTTTGTTTTGTTTGTTTGTTTGTTTTGCAGTTTGCAGTTTTGTGATCCGGTGCCAGGATCTGGGACCGGGGGAGGATACAGTAGAGAGGGGTTATAACATGAAGAGGGAAATGTTAAGGAAAGGAGGGATCAGCAGGAGGTTTCTTTTGAGATCCTTAAAACAAGAAATACACATTGAGGGCAGACAGAGAGCAAAGCTACTGACCCATCATTCATTACTCTTTTTTTCCTCTCAACAAGACTTTGTTAAGAATTGAACAAACTTCTGCTGAACGTTCGTTTGGAAAATGGTTTCATATTAAACCTTTTGTTTTCAGAGTTTGATGTCAGGTGCTCCAGCTTTACAGAGGTTTGTCATCCTGCTGGCGTGTACATCCTACTCTGTTGTCAGGTCAAATGAAACAAACTTGGACTGTTAGCGGCAGCCTCAGTCGGCTCTGTGTTGTCGTCTTATATTTTCCATCACTGTGTCTAGGATCACCACCACTGCAGCCTGCATATGATGGACCTGCGTCGCTACCCTCTAGATGGTGAAACTGCGCCCTGGGATGACTGTAAAATACCGTTGTCCTGGCAACCAGCTCCCCCACACACAGGCGTAGAATTAAACAGATCCCGTACGCACGGCTCTGAGTCTGGTTCTCAAAACAGTCTGCTGGTCCGGTCGGCGGCAAGGTAGAAGGAAGGTTGATAAGGCTGCATGTAAAATGCTGAGAAAGGCTGATGAGACATCAGAATCAGCATCGAGAGGAACATCACTAATGGCTCACTGACTGATAACATCAACCCTAATTAATTCAACTCCAACGCTGCAGTGGCTTCCCAAGGCGTGGAGGGCCTGATTAGGTCCAGTGTTTCAGGGTGTGCTGATTGTGTGGATGTTAGCACCTTTCTCCCAAAACTGCCTCCATGTTTGCTCTTGGTACAAAAAGAGCTCATTTCACACGGAGTTTTGTAATTGTCGTGATCGGTTCTCGGTTGAGGAGGAGGGCGTGGAGGAACATGAGAGAAAAGGCGAGTCCTCTGCGTGTTTATCTGGGTCCCCAGAAAAGGATTATAGGGCAGGATGTGGTGTGAACAGTCTTTCCGAGGTTTGATCCTGTGCCAGCAGCGTTAAGCAGCACAAAACAGTCTTGGTCGAGAACCGCCTCCTCCTCCTCTCTTTAAGTTTCTCATCTCCTTTCTTTGCACAGTCTCATCCTCTTCTCTTTTTTCTCCCAGCCTTTTATCTCTCTCACCATCTACTCTCTCTTGTTTTTCTCCTTCCTCCTCAATAGCCAACACAAAATGTACACACACACACACACACACACACACTACGCAGCCTTGCACAGCCACAGCTCCAGTTTTGATCACCAGGCAGTATCTGCTCTCTATGGATTAACTAGCGGTTTTTAACGTTGGAATCGCTTCATACCAGAGCATGCTATTTTATTCAGACTAATGAGCCTAGAACTCTCACTTCCCTTGATAAACTTGATGCATTTTTAACAGGCCTTAGGTCTTAAAACCCCAGATCCCTGATGCATCAGCAGCTCACTACTGTGGCTCAGGCCACTGGCCTCATATGCTGGAACTGCGCTGAGCCAACAGGTGATTTTACCATCAATACTAAGATCTATTGCACATGTACATGCAAATATGCACCCACAGCAATATGTGCATCTTAGAGCTCACATTGCATTGTCTATTCTTCCGTCATTCTTGTTGAACTCACGACAGCGGGATGAGTGCAGTGATGTAATCACTGACATCTTTCTGAGAACATATATAAGACAATGGTCCAGAACTAGTGGAGCTACAAAATGACTGATAGCCAGTTACGGACAGGCCATAAAATGCTCCCTTATAGCGCTCCTCATGCCAAACCTCCCTTTCCCCAAACTCCTCAACACCCTCCTGATCCGGCCCGTCATGGTTGATCAGAACTGAACTGAACTGCACATCAAAACAGCAGCATGGTGGACTTGGCCCTAATTAGGGTGATGCAGGGGGTTGCACAAAACAAGGGATGATGACGGTGCAGACCTGGAGGAGAGCTAGCTGTATCTGCTGGTGCAAATTCAACCATCAACCATATTAAGCTCCACAGCCATCAGCGTCACAGACCCCCTTTAGTAAATACCACGATTAATTTTCAACAATAAATATTTATCATTGCATTAATTCAGATAATTACGGCATACTGATGGGAAAAAATAGATGCTCTTCTACTGAAACTTGTAGCAGAGTGTTGCATGAGGGGTGTGATGTATTCAGTTCCTGATAGTAACAGAATAAGGCTGGTGATAATCTTTGCTTTCTAATGTTTAACTAATCCCACAAAAAGGCCAGAACCAACAATGAACTGATTCTATTGACAAGCATTACCTGTGCAGGAAGTCGAGCTTATTCATCTGTGCGATAGAATGTCATTGTTGTCCAAAAGCTATTAAAAACACATTAATGAGCCACACCAGTGTACTGGGTGCCATGATCCTTCATTATGTTTGACAAAAATATTGGTTTATTTTGAGTAAATCCCACATACACCATCCTGCTGCTGTAAAGACTCACTGGAGCACCAAATGTGTATTAATCCGCAGCTGAAAATAGTCCCCAACAAATGCACAATTTGCTCCTGTTTGACTAATGTTTGCTAAAAGCTACAATGCCCAGGTGTTTGGGTAAATTATTTACCCCTTTTTAGAATGGAAATGATGTATTTGTGACCTGTTTTTTAAGATTTACATCTAAAGAAGGAGCATGTGGGTGTGAAGCTGAATGCCACAGACAGGATAGGTAAGAGTACTGAGATAAAATATTGTTTGGAAATAAAGAAAAATGGCAGCCTTAAATGTCAGTGATTCAAGATGTACATCCCCAGAGCAACATCAGAGATAGAAACCTTTTATTTTCACAGCAGACATGTTAGAATAGGAAAAGCAGAGGTGATAAAATGAGTGATGGCTGTTCAGTCTTCAGTTTCAGGGTGCTGGGATTGTGCATGCAGGTTCATGTAGAACAAAGGCACTGTTGGTATTATTAGTAACACCTGTGCTTTTCCTGCTGTGGTAAGTCAAAATGTCTGTGAAAAAGGCCTGCGGGTGAAGTTAGCTGCCTGTCCAACCAGTAACAATAACACAAGCACCGTATTCTTCACCTTGAATGTCACTGCCACAGCAACAAGAAATATGTTAATTTTTAAAAAACCAAAGCTACAGAGTTTAATTATTCATCACATCTGAATAGTCACTGCCTCTATTTTTGAGTATGGGGCAGACAAAAGTAGAACTCCCGGGCGCCCAGGGAGATGGCTGCTCCTGTTTGCCTCGGCAGCTGTTCATGTCAAGAGACAGACAGTCTGCAACGCTGGAGTCCCTGACAGCTGCAACAGTTCCATCCATGCACTAGACACATCATGCTCCAAATCTCTGCTGCTCATAGTGTTATGTGGCTTTAAATAGCACACGTTGCCTTGATATAAACATGCTAAAATGGAAAAATGCTAGTGTTGAAGATGAAGGCATTGCAACTGCTGATTTTTTCTCATTTCATTATTTCATCATTCTATGATTGTAGTTTTTGTTTCAATGTAGGAAACTGATATTGTGTACTTCACAGTAAAAAAGCCACAGAGAAACCTTTTAACTTTCAAGTAACATACTATGCACAATTTCAAATTCTAATGCCATTTTGTTTTTAATGTCTGGGAGGATCATACTTCACAGTACAAAGCCATTCTCCAAAATAAAAATATTTTAAATCACTATCACCTTGCAGCTAAGGTTGATGTGGAGAATTATGAAATCAGTCTTGCGAGATAGTAATCATCACAGTGAACATGTAGCTACATTTGTTTGTGAATTTGTTGCGTGGCACATTGATGTACATATGGGTGAGAAAAAGAGGTAAAAGATCTTTTATTTTTAACTCTTCCTTCTTGGTCTGTTCAAAAGTTCAACATGCAAAAATTGAAAGATTGTTAAACAACCTTGTATTTAAGATCTACTGTATGTTGTTGAAGAATTACACCCAGGTGACAGCCAAGAAACTGATATTTCCAGGCTTCCAGCAAACACCTGAATTACACCAACATGAAGGCATTAAAATTACCACTGTTATGATGCATTGTAACACAGTAGGTAGTGATAAATAAAACAATGGCTACCTGGAAGATGGAAAATCCGTTGTAAAATCTTAAATCTTCTTCACTCCAACAACTTCAAGGAAAAAAAAAAATTCCCTCCTCATATTTGTTAATTTTTAGAGGCCTGAGATACTAAAACCATGCTATTTCACAGGAGAAAAGGCCCTTCAAAAAGGACATAATTTAACAGAGCAGAAATGTTTTTCTCTTGTTTTCCTATTTAAGTCTCTTAATCATTTTTTGACCCCTACAGATGTACTTTGGGACCATGCTCTAAAACATGGTGAGCAGTATTTGTAGAAAATGGGCTAAAACGCACAAAACCACTGACATTGACATTTAACACTGCTGCACGACATTATGATGTATTATGGACCATTAATGGATGACGATAATGTTTCTCTAAGTGTCCTGGCTTTGGTTTCTTCTCTGCAGACGGCTACACCACAGACGATATCGAGTTTTACTGGCGAGGCGGAGACGGCGCAGTGTCCGGGGTCGACAGAATAGAGTTGCCTCAGTTCTCTATTGTCGACTACAAACTCATCTCCAAGAACGTGGTCTTCTCTACAGGTAAACAACGCAGCCATCAAGTTTGTCATTGGTCCTTTGACTGTGTGGTAGCAGGTGTTTGCTGTAAAAATGGTTTATTAGGAACAGGGGGATTTACTGTAACTGAAAAATGTTCAATATAACCCAGTTTTATTTTTAACATTAAAATACATACACATAAAAACAGACGTCATATTGGAGATGGATGTGGCAGGCTCCCCAGTGTCAAGGAAAATATAGCTTTTTGTGGGCGTCATTGAGGAAAATCTATTTGTATCCCACTTCTCTATCTCCGTGTACCTCCTTCAGGTTCCTACCCCCGCCTGTCCCTCAGCTTCAAACTGAAGAGGAACATTGGTTACTTCATCCTGCAGACATACATGCCTTCCATCCTGATTACCATCCTCTCCTGGGTCTCCTTCTGGATCAACTACGACGCCTCGGCTGCCAGAGTGGCCCTGGGTAGGATTGCCTCGCCGCTGCTGAACAGTGACCCTGGGAAATAACCCAAAGCTAAATGATAACAGACCATAAAAAGAGCCATTTAACACACACTGAGCCTTTCACATGTAGACTGGCTTCACATCTATACGTTATCGTGTCTGTCATTAGCCTGGTCTCTTGTTTTGACTCTTTATTTTCCCAGCATTTACTTTTTTTTCCTCATTAGCTCTGAGCATGTGAGTGATAGCAGTGTGTGATAGGTTGCCTGGCTAAATGTCTGTTGTTCAGAGATGACTATATGCATGACTCATGCAGAGCGAGAAGCGCTGCAGCTCGACCTTGAAGCGTGCTGTCTTTCTCTCTGCCTGTCTGTCTATCGGAGCCTCTCATTGGCCGGAGATCCCGGCTTATCAGAGCCGGATCCTGCTAAATTACAGCCAAATGAAAAGTGGCAACATTTACTTAAAAGCACCTTGTACATCAGAGTTAATGTTTTTTCTTTTTTTACGCCAATGTCAGACTACCACTGATACTAAAATGAGATGCCACAAAGCTCCCTTCAGTGTTAAACTTGGGTATGACAGGGCAGAGCAGCAGAGGAAATGGCTTTGAGCTTTATGTGTGTCGTTCTTGTCACACACCATTTGTTTTCTGAAGTGGGACACATGCGGGTTGGAGCCCGAGACGGTACATTCGGAGGGTAACGTGATTTAAAGATGTGCCTGCTCTCAGCGTCCTGAGAACGTGCAACGAGGCAGCGCAGCCAATGAGAGATGAGGCTCCATGCTACAGTGACACTGCTGGCTGCTGGGTTATTTATAATACGTGTGAATCTGACCAAATGCAGATTGTGCATGCAGATGACTAATGTATCAAACACAATGCGTGTATGTCAAAAAAACAGGTGAATCGTGCTGTGACTAATAGCAGATGTTTACAGTGATGCTGTGCTTTTCATATAGCCTACAGTTTGTTTTGTGTCCATTTGGTTACATGATTGGATACAAACTTTACTCACATGAAACACACACAGACAGTTTCAGTCTCAGGAGGCTTGGAGGGATCTTTTTTATCCATATGGGTTCACGTTCTTTCAGGCCTGTCTGTTTGTTCTAAATGCATACATGTAATGTACCAGGTAATCATGGATGCCTGTGCTCATAAGCACATGCAAATATCCTTTGAAGATGAGCACCTGAACTCTGTTATTCTGATGTAAAGCAAATTTCAGTGAAACAGGACTCATCCACTCCTCCGTTTATTATTATAGACACTCAGTAGTTTGCTGAATAATGAGCAGTAAATGTAGATTTCAGACCCTTACTAATCATCAGCATTTTGTAATTTTCTTATCTTTAAAATTGCCAGCATTGCATTGTGGGATTGCTAGCAGAAAGCAGTGTATGTGCCATTGACTACTTTTTAAAAATTATTCCACTGTGAAATTTATTCAGGCACTATGTGGTGCGTAAATGTATACACTCAGAATATAGATACAAATAAAATGTATTGCATTACATTTAAATAGGCAGTGATTTAGGCATGGCAGAGCTTTAAACTAAGTAAAAACATCAGCATGCTAACATGCTACATCATCTTAGTTGAGCATATTCGCATGCTAACATGTGCTTATTATGTGTATGTCAATAGTGTGCAGCAATTTGCTCATACACCAAAGTACTGAGGACAATACTGAATCACCAAAATGAATATGATTCATCCTGAGGAAGACATGACCGTTTGCACTAAATCTCATGACGATCCAGCCAGCAGTTGGAGACATTTCACTCAAAACCACAAATGTCAACCCGCTGTGGCACTAGAGGAAAAGTCAGATGATCACCAAAATCAGCTTGACCCATCCTTTGGACACGATGAATGTCTGCTCAGAATTTAACCTTAATCCATTCAACAGCTGTTGAGATATTTCAGTGGTGGACCAACATTACCATCACCCAGAGCCATGCTGCTAGCATAACTAAAAATGTAACATAACAACGTCCAAAAACTTCACTCTCTCTCTAAACGTGTGACTCCGCTGATCTCCAGGGATCACTACGGTGCTGACCATGACCACCATCAACACCCACTTGCGAGAGACGCTCCCTAAGATCCCCTACGTGAAGGCTATTGACATGTACCTGATGGGCTGCTTTGTGTTTGTCTTCCTGGCCCTGCTGGAGTACGCCTTCGTCAACTACATCTTCTTCGGCCAGGGCCCCCAGCGGCAGAAGAAGGCGGCTGAGAAAGCGGCCACGGCCAATAACGAGAAGCTGAGACCCGACCCCAACAAGGTAGGTTGTGCGGGGCAGCTTCTTCCCTCTAGAGGCATCTGTGCTGTCGGTTAATGTGTCTGTTTGTTTCTGTGGCAGCAAATGACTTCTTCTCCTCTCAAGGTCAATGTGATGCTGTGATCAATGTTTTATGTCCTTTACCAGCACTCTGTACTCCTGCTCTAGCTCTCCGTTTCTCACTGGTTTAGCCTTGTGTATCAACTTTATTACTCAGACTAGGATCTGAAAGAGTGAATGCAGAAGCAATGACTGGCTTTTACTTTATCTCCATATTTCTGTGTCTCTCAAAGGGCAAGGCACCTTGGAAAAATCACTGGCTGTGGTGCCAAAGCCTTCCCTTTAAATCTGATTCAGCTGCTAAAGTTGCAGGAACAACAGCGACATTAAAAAATAAAACACCCTTTCCTTCTGAGTGTGGCAAGCTACGATTTCCCCCTAAGTAACAGTGCTGATTTTGTATGCTTGCAGTGGCTGGTGGGAAATGTAGTTCAGAGAGATGATGCTCTGTATGCCAGAATGAAACAGAGGGAAATTGACGCATATGACTCGATGTGGGATCCCATCTTTGTGGACGATGCCGCATTAGGACTAGGCGAGCAAAGAAATAAGGTACTGGAGGTTTTGAAAGTCAAAACTAACAATGTCATCAATCTGAATCAACCCAGATCAGAGGAAAATGCTGTAGTTTTTGTGCATTTCTTTGATTTCTATAGATTTTTAAGGCAACTTTGATCATCACTCCCACCATTGTGTTTTTCCCTCTCTTGGTTTGCTCTTCATGCATTTTCCTGACAAACATGGCTTAGCAGTTTGATTTCTGCAGGCATTAATTTAGTCTTAACTTGGGCTGTACATCTAAATTAATGGGAAATGACAAATATGGCAAGAAAAAAAGAAAAGATCAGTAGCTTCTCTTAAGATAATATAATTTAGACACAAATACTGTACAATCTCAAAGGCAATTGATGAATCTCTTAAGAGTAAGTGAAGCAATTGAGAAAAAAAAAAGGATCGTCAGATAAAAGAAAAAGATCATTTGCAGTTTGATGAATAGTGCCAACTAAAGTGGCTTCGCTTCAAAGTGAGTTACACACAAACAACAAAATACAAATAGGCTCCATTTGCAGCGGGACAGGATTGGATTATTGGGACGTTTTTTTTTTCTCCCTCAGAAGTCAGGCTATGGATGAAGAAATGTTGATCCGAATTCACTTTCCACAACGTCTTTTCCTGACCTGCTCCCCCCCGAACCTTTTTAGCCTCTCCTCCATCTTTGCAAAGTCCTTACTATTTCTCTCAACCTTCTCCTGTCACATTTTTTTCCTTTGCTTTTCTCTTTTTTTAATTCAGTTTGTCTTGTGAATCGACAGAATTTTAACCACACACTGGTTGAAATTCTGAGATGACAATGAAGATTTCTCCATGAGAATTAGTTTGTGGAGTGCGTTGTGCTCTTCCAGGAATGTTACCTCATAGTCTTGTGGTCGTATTATCACTCAGATATTTATTGACAGATGATCAATAATTTACTTAGTGCTTTTAAAGTGCTTAAATTTTTCTTCACTGTAAGTAACACACTTTTTGACTCATTTGCATTACCCATTCTAGCACCTCATCAGTATTTTTTACACAGCGAATTACTTAATGATCATTGTAGCTGCACTTGTTTTGAATAATAATTTTACTAGGCTTAGTGTGCATTTAAATACACTCTAAGATTTCCCTTTGGCAGTAACTTCTCATGGCTCCACCTGTTTTTACACCCTCACACAGATGACTCCCGACGACAACATCCTGTTCAGCACCTTGGAAATGAAGAACGAGATGGGTGGTGCCGGGGATCTGTCCCGGGGCCTGGGAGCACCCGGAGACCCCCGCAACACCATGCTGGCTTACGATAGCTCGACGCTGCAGTACCGCAGGGCAGCCATGGCCCGCCAGAACTATGGCCACAGCGCCTTGGAGCGCCACGCCCAGAAGAAGTCGCGCCTACGGAGACGGGCCTCCCAGCTCAAGGTGAACATCCCAGACCTGTCCGACGTGAACTCTATCGATAAGTGGTCCAGGATGATCTTCCCCACCGTCTTCTCCTTCTTCAACGTGGTCTACTGGCTCTACTACGTCCATTAAACCCGGCGGCGTTCCGGTGGCTGGCTCATGGCGGCCGTGCGAAGAAAGAGAGTGGGGTGGGAGGGGGTGGGGAAAGGGGGAGATGGGGGTTTCAGGGGGGACGTGAGAGAAATGGAGAAAGAGAGGTGAGAGATGATGTGAGTGAGAGAATGAGAGATGAACAGTGCACCAACTTTTTTAGCTGGTTCATTTTAGAAAAAAGTAAGGAGAGTGCAAAGACTTTTGGATGGACTGCAGCAGCACCCAACACTTCAGTCAGCAGTGACTCTTTTAGGATCTGGGAAACACCTTAAAAACGACTGACAAACACTCGAAAAAGAAGAGCAAGTTTCAAAAAGACAGAAATGGTGCCTGTTCCAGAATTTCAATATATCACTAATATTTGTCATTCGTAGCTTACTCTCTGTGGATCAAATATTTATGCTTGTGTTTGCATATACTTTAAGGATTTGTTTTGTTTAGTATCTATTTACTTCGTAGCCGAGCTGTCTGCATCCAGGAAAGCTTTATAAATGATTTTAAAGGAGTCATCCTTGATAGTCTATTTTCCTATAATTACTGTATATCAAAAACATCCTTTAAAAGCATGCTTATGTTTGATTTCATTTGCATCTCAGTCATAATGATGATGGAGCGCAAAGCATTTTAGTTTTTACTAGTTGAGGTTAGTCTGTCAGTTACCATTTTTGCAGCTTTGGCTTAGCGCAGCCCCACCCGGGCGGATATGGTTTGAGCATCGCTGGATGACAACAGGTGGACGGCAGGGGGGCGCTCTTTTCTCTGGACATCCCCGTGGCTTTTAAGTGGTGCCAGTGCTGATTGGAAAAAGGCTTCCTCTGGTTGTCGGATGGTCCCGAATTATCCAGGGAAAGAGCAGTTGGACTGTTGGACACTTACGCTTTGGCCAAGTTTATGTTTTGCTTTTTGCTGTGCTGACAGAATCAAGTCCATTTCACCACGTGGTTATTTATTTTTATTTATTTTATTTTTTCTAAAATGAACATTTGACTCCTCCGTACTTTCTGCCATCGTGTGAGGAGCTTCAGAGGCGGAGGGAGAATGGCTTTAACACGACTTTAAGCTGGTGTAAGAACTTTGCTGGTAGATGAGCTGAGTTTCATTGCAACCAGAGTTGCTGCATAAATATGGCAATCCACAATCATCATTATCAGTAGAATTGAATGATAGAAGTATGATGCGTTCCATTGTGATTAGGTTTCTGTTTTGAAAAACTGTAGATAAACATAAAATCATGTTTAAAGAAAAAGAGATGATTCATTTTTATAAATCAATACTCACATTATTGTGTAAATATTACGAATTTATTCTATTTAAATGGTCTCTGTTGTTGTTTTTGCAGTTGAATTACAGATCAAATGTTCCATTCAGTCAAAAAAGAAAAAAAGAAAAGAGCAATTTAACTGAGGAAAAAAAGAAAACACAATTCACAACTTTGCTGACTCTGTACTTTTTGGACTTTTCTCTCTTTTCTTTCTTTTTAATGGACTCTAAAAGCATCTACTTGCTGAAACTAAAGCACTTCCAGACACCAGTGACTTTTGGGTCAATGTTTTGTTCTCCAGAAACGACTTAACAAGGACCCCACTATCCAGGCATTGAAGTCAGGCATATTTTGTACAAAGTTTCTGTAAATTCCAATTGTAATATTTCATAATGACTGTAAATATCTTGTGTAATGATTGTCAGCAATTATGAAGATGTATCTAAATTCAATTAAAACTCGATTCAGTCTATCACTTCAATAACAGAGTACACGGCTGGCGGATTTATGTGTCCTGTGTGAATGTGAGGCTGATTACTGACTGTTGGGCTCATGGCTGATTGAGTGTCTGAATGAGTGAGTGAACAACTTAACCTGACACGGGGAGTGAGTAGGCAAGCGAGAGAGAGGCAAATGTAGGGGTGAACGGAGCGATGTGAGGGCTGCAGCTGGGGACTATTGGCTGCATAATGGATGGAGAGAGGAGAGAGGAGTCAGAGCGAGAGGCCACAGCGGTGGTCTGGGCTGAGATGGGCTCGGCTGGGGTCTGAGCAGGAGCTGAGCGCCGTACACCCCCACGTGGCCTCGGGGGACATTAACGCAGAGAGCCGTAGATATGATGGAGGCACTCTGTGGACTCAACTGTAGCCTGCTGGCTGCAGGGGCCAGAGCGCCTGCTACAAAAAAAAAAAAAAAAAAAAAAAAAGGCAGGAGGGGAAAGAAAATAAAGGGCAAGAAAGAGCGATACATCCATCCATCCATGCCTCAACCTCTCCCTGCATCCTCCCCTCACTCAGCAAACTGACTGCACTCTGCACTGCACTTGCTTCCTGACCTGACCGCTGTTACAGCCCTTAAATGGATGCTATTGAATATTTGATGGTGCAAAACACTGAATATTTAATATTTAAAGAGGGATTTTGTTCTAACAGGGACTAATGTGCAGCTAATGTTTGATTTTGAACTAAGAGGAGCAAAAGAACACAATGAGATACCGATGCATGGAAGATGTTTTAACTGAGGAAATATCTGATGAACAGTATGAATTAGAAATAAGGATATAAGCAGAAAATAAGAGTTTTCAGTTTGTTAGATAGTACAGTTCAGCTCCAGACACACAGAGAACCTTAAATATGCAGGAGTGGACTTTACTCACTGAGCTCAGGAAAATGGAGGGCAAAACACGTAACACAGAGAGAGCAGGAGTTTGTAAAAGAAAAGCCAAAACCGTGCTCTGAAAAAGGCTGCACATGGCTTGTGAGTGTGTGTGTGTGTGTGTGTGTGTGTGTGTGTGTGTGTGTGTGTGTGTGATTATGAGTGTGTGAGATGCTTCTGGGAGTCCAAAACTACCCCCCTCAAAAAAAAAAGGCAAAGTGGTGTAAAAATTGATGTAACCCGACACGTAACCTTGTTTCAGGTTCCTCCATGCATCGGTAAAAATCAAATCTACATTACTGTTCCACCTCAGTATAACAGATGTATTATCTCACTACAGTAGACAGATGGTTTGTGCTAAATTGGCTCTCTCTCTCTTCCTCTTTTCAAAAAGGGCATTAGTGTTGACATGTAAGAGAGGGGGGGAAAGGCAGATGCTTTCTACTTTGTAGTGTTTCCATGTCACTGGAGTAATTAGGAATGCACAGACCTCTGCTCTGCGGAATCGTGTATGTGTGTGTGTTTTGTTTCCAAGAGTATGTTTTGTTTCTTTCCATGTGTGTATGTGTGTGTGTAGTGTGGGCTCACAGCTGCGCCACTGTGCAGTCGGCGTGCCAGCCAAGCCAAACCCAGCCAGAACTGACTGGGACGGGTGAGAGGGTGAGTCTGGCACACTCGCGTCACGCCACTCCCCCTGCTATACACGTATCTGATGGAAAAACACGCTGAGCTGCCAGAGGAGATGAACCTGCCTGCGTCGGCTGTTCAAGGACAAAACAGGAAGTCATTTAAATTTCTGACTGTTAATAAATCACCTGCGAGCTCGAGCATGGCATCCTTAAAAAAAAAAAGAAGAAAGAAAATGGATGCCAATGCTTCTCCATTTGAAAACAATTTTCCAATTATGCTGTGTTTCAAATACCAACCAGGCACATGTTAGTTTCATTACTGTGGTTATAAATGTGTCTGGAATTTATATTTAACTACAATTAATGAGTGACCCAGTGCAAATCTGGCCTGTTTAAACAGGTTTGGCAGCTTGCTCTGGAAAAGACAACATATGTCAACATGAGGAAGTGGAAGGCATCCTACATGCATGCCATCTGTGCAAGAAGCTGCATTGTAGCCTGTCATACGAGGATTTCACACACATGCATATAATAACGTATTATCAATATGATCAAAATGTTAGCCCTCAGTGTGAAAATTTGACAATTTTACAAGCATCTACTTTGCTGAAGAAAGTTTCTAAGTGCGCATTTTAGGCTTCTGCAGCTGACCTCTGACTTCTCTGTGGATGAGAGGGAGGTGAATTTTCTTACATGCACTAATGAAATAAATCCAACCCTTTTTCCTTGTCTATAAACACTGTGGACTGTACTCTCAATCTGTACACTCCTGTATGGGGTGTGTATGTTCCCTCTGCTGTGCTCATTCACACTCTGCAGACTCTTCATATATGTTTGCCCCAAGCAGTCGTGGCGCTCTGCTCTGTGTTGTGTTGTCAGTTCTGATCTCCTTATGACCCAGTGCACCAATTTTCTGCTCTGCAAACATTGGATTGTCTTGTTTATACTGTATCAGTGTGTTTTTAGTGTTTAATTTTCAAGGACAACATCAGTGTGTAAAGTATTAATGACAGTAAAAGGCTGCTAAACCGCACAGGTGTCACTTGTTCACAGTTCTGGGATGTGAGGGACTGTTTCAAAGGTTGAAAACACGCTGCTGGTTCAATAATTCTGCTGAAATGAGATTAATGATGGCAAAATTGAAATGAACTGAGTCACTGGAGCACTCACAGCTAAATTTCAGCTGCCTCATTTACATGAGACTTTAACAGCTCAAGTGCGAGGAATGCAAACACACCTGTCAATGCAAGGGGCGGACTCAGAGCAGGACTAGGTGTGCTGTCACAGGTTTTAACCCGGCATTAGGCCTCACACACTCGCAGAGAATCACTGAAGGAGAGGATGGGCCTGAGGAGAGTCACTTTAACTCACTGGAGCTGGGAGTATTGAGAGGATGGGAAGGAAAAGTTGGTGAGAAGAGGAAAAAAAAGGAAAACTGACAGAGCAGCCATGACGTGGAGGAGCCCTCTGGCTGTGGTCAGGGATGCTCTGAGAGGTCAGAGGGCAAGGGATAAGGACCTACGCAGCTTGGTGTCCAATCTGCCTTACGAGGGGCTGGATAAGGCCAAGCAGCCCAACCGCTACTTCCCCAGCAATGCCATCAAGACCACCAAATACACCCTCCTCCTCTTCATCCCCATGAACCTTTATGAGCAGTTTCACCGTTGGGCCAACATCTACTTTGTGGGCCTGGCTATTCTGAACTTTGTCCCGGTGGTGAATGCCTTCCAGCCCGAGGTTGCTCTGATCCCTATCTGTGTCATCCTGTCTCTGACGGCCCTGAAGGACGCCTGGGAGGACTTCAGGAGGTACCAGTCGGACAGGAAGCTCAACAACACTCCGTGCTTCATCTACAGCAGGTAAATGACTCAAAGACAAAATAGTGTACCACCACATGTGTGAAGTGGCGAGTGGAAACACCTTCACATCTCTGTTTGTGATTCTTATCATCCAGCGTGTTGTTGATGTCTGCGTGAGTGTGTGTAGATCTGTGCGATGTGTGTGTGTGTGTGTGTTTTACCTCTGCGTTTCAGCACCCCGTGGGAATTTTTGACTTAGAAATAGAAAATGTGTGGGAGATTATTCCTCTTTTGAAGAGCCGCACAACAATATCTCTCACCATCACATTGTGCACATTTGATGAAATCCTCATCTGGGTGTTGCATCAGCAAAGACAGTAAGGTTAGCGGTTATCTATTTTTGAACTACTGGTGAGAAATGAATAATTCACAAAGGAGGATAAACACTGTCATTTTCAACCCTTTCGCTGCTGGGATTTTGGAGTAGAGTGGGAGGAGGGGATGTGGATTTCCTCTGAATGTGATGTGAGACTGGAGACACCTCTGACGATGAATCCTCACAGATTCAACCTCTGGAAAAGGTTTTATCATTAACCAGCAGATGCTTGCTTTCGAAAGGTCCCAACAAGAGTCAGCAAGGGATGCTGGGAAGTGCAGCCACAGCTAGGGGGAAAAGCCTGCATCATGTGTGTGTGTGTTTGTGTGTGTGTGTGTGGTGATAGGGTCCAGGTGGCCCTGAAGTGCAGACTCCAGACGCAGCATTTCGGACACTTCAGAGAACACGCCGGTCCCTCTGGGCCTGTTAGCGGACACTAGTCGTCTGTGCCTCACGCAATCAGATAAACAGCAGTTGAGTCATGGCGAGCGGGCTCTCATGGTCTCTCGTGGCTCACTGGGTGGGGATGCTAAAGCTTCATTTTGGGCTTGTAAAGATTAGAACAAAATCGATTGCCTGGGATTTCTTTTGAAGTATACAAATGTTTCCAGAGGAACCTCAAGAATAAATTTTAGGCTTCCACACACGTCTTTCTCCCTGCGTATCTAGGTGAAGCTTGTCCATCTGACAGCACAAGGAGAAACCAGTTTAAACACTCATGAAGAAAGAGTGCTCGTACATCTGCTGCTTGTCCTTGCAGTTCATGTAGAAGCTCACATGGATTGCGGTCAGATGGGAGGGATTTAACTTTAATTCATCAGATCTTCCAGCACGCACTCCTTTACTTCCAATCACCTGTGACCCACATGTTTCACAGAGGTGTGAAGTGTGTGTTTGAGCATGACGTGCTTTTATCTTCAGGGTCATCCCGTTTATCTCGTCTCAATCTCAAACTCTTGTCAATCCACCTGAGCTCAAACGCACCGAGCACAAAACACACCAGCTGTTAATCATGCTGACTGTGTGCCAAGTCGTGTTATTGCATCGTTAAAACATGTCTGCTTTTATTGTTTGTTCACTGTAGAGCATTAAAACCAGTCACCACACCTCACAAGCTGCTCCAGTCCATTTTCTTAAGGTTCATTTCAAACATACGTTGTATGAATGGGACTCATATCTCACGTACTATCACACCAAACACGTTATCTATGTAAAGTGTCACTTTATCTCTAAAGAATTGTTTTCTCTGCAAAATACTACATATTCTTAGGTTTTATCACAAAGGCACATCAGGAGGCCAAATCCACAATAGTGACAAATGTTTTTTCATCACTTTAAACATGAGTTGTGTGTTCAGAAAATAATGATTTAATGGTTAGACAAAGCACATGAGAGCTTTTAGGCAAAAATTTAGGAAAACATGTTTATTTGCTTTCTTGCTTAGAGTTAGATGACAAGTTCTACTTCTCTCATACCTGTCCATGTAAATATGAAGCTACAGAGAGCAGCCGTTCAGCTTAGCTTAGCATAAAGACAGGAAACAGGGAGAAAGGACCAGCTTGGCCCTGTCAAACAAAACAAAATCTACTTAGCTGCACCTTTAAAGCTCATTAATTAACACGTAATGTTTTGTTTGTTTAATCCATATGAAAACTGAAGTGTAAAAATGACAATTCACCATTTTATCAGAGGTTATAGAGTAAACTATTTTTTGGCTGTGAGCAGTTACTAAGCAACCACAGCCAAGACACAAAGCCCCATAAAATGATGAATTGTCCTTCTTACATTTCAGTTTCTGTACAAATTAATATTGACTAATATCATGAGTTCTCAGTGAGCTTTAGAGGGAATGTTAGGTGGGTTTTGTCACCAGAGCCAGGATAGCTGTTTCCAGTCTTTGTGTGGAGCTAAGCTAACCAGCTCTTGGCTGCAGCTTCATATTTATTGTATAAACATGTGAGTAGCATCGATCAAATAATTGTCTCTCAACCAAGAAAGCAAAAATGCATTTCCTAAAATGTCAAACTATTCCTTTAAAACAGTTTAGAGTGACACACATTTAAAAACATCTGGATCATGTTCTGGGACGTAACTGAATCCATGACTTGAGGACACATTACACATTTCCATGACTGGAAACTGTTAATTAGGTTGCCTGAAAACATACATACTGTAAAACATACAGGAGAGAGAATATTTGTCCAACCTGTTACGTCTAATCAACACACAACACACTAAAAATACATAACCCCCTCCTGCAGGCTTTGTTTGGGGCAAGGTGTGGTATTGTGTAGCAGCCACCCGATCAG
Organism: Lates japonicus; assembly: GCA_033238685.1. Lineage (NCBI taxonomy): Eukaryota > Metazoa > Chordata > Actinopteri > Centropomidae > Lates > Lates japonicus. The sequence goes on from BRZM01000049.1 coordinate 5,292,234, forward strand.
GTCCTACATGCAGGGCAGCATACCTGCGTCTCTTTGTCGCTGGGGGTTAGCCAGCTTGACGTACAGGTTCAAACCAAAAAGCATGTGGCTCTCTGGGAACAGCCTCAGCTCATAGTGTATTGTGTTGTGCATCTTCCTCTAAATGTTACCTTGTTCTGAAACACACAAAACACATCTGGGCTGCTCTCCAAAGATAACAGCTCAGATTTTTTTCATTTGTTTGCTTTGTGTATTCCCTAACTGAAGAAGATACTGTGATTTTTTTTATCCATAACGAGTGAGTCTATGTTTTATTTGATTGCATAAACACAGGCAAAATACACCCATGATGCTAATATTGCAGTCAATAAATATGACGAATATCAATGTAAAAGCTACCTGGGGACAACCCAGGGAAACATTGTCTGTAATGAGTGTTGATATCTGACGTCTCTAATTTCAGGAAAGAGAAACAGTATATAGACAGGCGTTGGAAAGATGTACGAGTGGGGGATTTTGTGAAGGTGCTTTGCAATGAGATCGTCCCCGCAGACCTCCTTCTCATGCACACATCGGACCCCAACGGTGTTTGTCACATAGAGACGGCCAACCTGGATGGAGAGACCAACCTGAAGCAGAGGAAGGTGGTGCCAGGCCTCTGCAACTCGGTGAGGAGTATTTACTACACCTTCATTTCTTCTCTCTTTATAGTCCTCTGTTTCCATTCCCTTGGTGCTGCCTCATCTTTGTCTTCCTCCTTTTGACTGACACTTAACACACTTTTAACAGAACAAATGTGACGTGTCTTGACATTACTTACGGTAACTGCAGCTCATTATATGTCAAAGTCTGACAGACAGAAAGCATACCTGTCGGATGACATAGCTCAAATGAATATTTTTGCACTCCACTTGTCTTTCATACATGAAATAATCATCACACCATTCTTGAAGTTCAGGTTAAGTTACATCTGAAAAGTTTCCATTCATCCTGTGGTGACTATGCATCTTCTTATTTCACAGGATTCTGAATTTGACCCTGAGAGCTTCAGCGGCATCATAGTGTGTGAAAAGCCCAACAACAATCTGAATCATTTCAAGTGTTACGTGTGAGTATCAAATACACAGATCACATGGATCTCCCAAACAGTTTCTTTAAGCCTTTCAGAGCAGCCGAGCAAAACTAATTCCAACCCACTCGCTGCACTTTCTGATGCTACCAGAGGCATTATTGGGGCTGTAATAGACTATAATCGATTTCCTCAGGCACCACAGGTCTTACAGATGGTCTACCCATGCTGTCCAGGTATAGCTGTAAAGCAGGAGAATTGCTAATGGGGTATATATAAGAAGTAATGAATATCTAACAAGATCTGACAGTACAAAGGAGGTTTCTCACTTTCTCCTGCCGCAGAGAGAAACCTGATAAGGAGAAGGTGGGCGCCGGCATCGAGAGTCTGCTGCTGCGAGGCTGCACAGTGAGAAACACGGACCATGCTGTTGGCTTTGTGGTGTATGCAGGTATATTCTATTTTTCAGCTGCTTCACTGCTATAACCTCTAGCTTGTGGTGTTTTTGTTCAGGGCCCTTGCCTTGACTTTGAAAAAAAACTGAGGTCATGAATCAAAATGCTATGCTAGGCTATCCAAGTGGATGTTGAAATATTTCATTTGATTTGTGAAAACTTTGACCTGCTGGAGGAAAAGTCATCGGATCACTGAAGGATAGGATTCATCCTCTGTGGATCACGAATGTCTGTATAGAATTTAATTGCAGATCATTTGGTATCTGTTGAGATATTTCAGTTTACTACAGTGGTGGACCAACCAAAGACTCAACAAACCATCATGGATATCCATGTTGTTAACCAGGCTAAAAATATCAGAATCAATCTTAAAAACAGAATATAGAAATATTATAGAAGTCATGACCTCAGATAGCTATGACCCTGTTTTCTGTCCTTGCATTAACTTACCCACAATGAGCACACGTTAAGATTTCCTTTGGGTGTTCAATGACTATGTGAATCAACACCTTCTGATCCCATCTTCAAGGCCATGAAACCAAGTCCATGCTCAACAACAATGGGCCGAGGTACAAGCGCAGCAAACTGGAGCGGAAGCTGAACACAGACGTCATCTTCTGCGTCATTCTCCTCCTTACCATGTGTCTCGTCGGAGCAGTAGGTCAGTGATGAAAACCACTACACAGAGTGGTTCATGATTAATGCTTTTACGTTTATGAGGAGACGTTTAATTTCCAATAAAAAAAAAAAGAAGCCTCAGTCACTTTGGCCACAGGCCCAAACACATACCAGGAGAAAAGGGAGGAGACAGGGGAAGGTGTGGTGCCAAAAATAGCTTTCCTCCCTGTGCGCCGGTCGGTGTGATTAATTCCCCTGTCCTCACACATGCAGGTCACTTCTTATGGCTGCAGGCACTGCCCAGTGTGCCCCCTTACCTGGTCCCCGACAGCAACGGTCACCTGGACAGTCCCAGTCTGTCTGGCTTCTACATGTTCTTCACCATGATCATCCTGCTGCAGGTGGAGGAGTCTGACTGTGTGTGTGTGTATGTGTAATCAGGACTGTTGGGAGTGTGTTTTTATTGATGTGAAAATCATTAAACTACTCATCACATCTTTCAATCTCTTCTCCTCCTCTTTCTTCCTTTCATCTTTCCATTTTTTCCTTTTACATCTGTTATTTTCCTGATCATCTGTTTTTCTCCACTTACTCCTTCCCTGTCTCCTCTCCTCTCCTCTCCTCTCCTCTCCTCTCCAGGTCCTGATTCCTATCTCCCTGTACGTGTCCATTGAGTTGGTGAAGATCGGTCAGATCTTCTTCATCACTAATGACATTGATCTGTACGATGAGGAGACAGACAGCCGCATGCAGTGTAAGGCCCTGAACATCACAGAGGACCTGGGACAGATTGAATACATCTTCTCAGACAAGACTGGCACCCTCACTGAGAATAAGATGGTGTTTCGGCGATGCTCCATCATGGGCACTGAGTACCCACACAAAGAGAACGGTAAACCTTCACATTGAGACGTTTTATATACAAAATGAGTAGATGACGCACCTTTCATTACTTTACTTGTCATATAGAGCCCTGTGTATTCATATATACACTCAGCTCCATTACCAGTTAAGCTTAAGGAGTAATGATGTGAATTCATCACTTCATCTTCAACAGACTGCGCATGAAATTTGGCGTTCATGGTCCCCAGTGGCACAATCTCAGAAGTCACTAGAGAATTAAATGCTTACTTTTACCCAACATGTTGGAGGCTGTGGCACTGTTGAATTGTATTGTGTTGTACAGACTTGAGTTTCTATTATTTTGTCCGCCCCATATACATATATCAATCAGGATACAGGCTAAATGAGAGTGTGGGGTTCTTTTCTCTACTGAAACACAATGTGATCAGACAGAGTACACATTAAGTGAAAACTTATGAGACTCTTATCAATATATTTTATCCCCCCTTTGTGTTGTGTCCTGATCTAAGACATCAATTTTTGCCTCATATTTGTGCTGCTTAGCTTCAATCTGATTTGGTATACTGCCTAATTGTATTACTGATCTATTTACCCTGGAGCTGAGTTCCTCTTCCTAAGGTTCATTTATTTTGTCTAAGTGAAGGGTTTTCAGGAGTCTTTCCTTCCACCTGTCTAATCTGGGTCTTAAAACACTGCAGTTGTTGTTAAGGCCCCCACATATGAACACAACCTGACCTGACATACAGGACATATACAGTACATATTGTATGTATTGTATCAACATGGTTTTGGGGTTTGTTTCCAGCCGTCCGCCTCGCTGTCCTTGATGAACCAGAGACAGAGGAGGAGGTCATCTTCAACCAGCGGCCACGACCCCCACAGACTGGATGGTCCCTGGATGCTGAGGACACCATCCCCGAAGACAGACAGCATCGCCATGGCAGCCGACGCAAGAGCAAGGTCTCGGGAAATACCCAGAGCGATGTGGCCTTCAGCAGTCCGCTGGTAAGATGATCACTCAGTCAGAAGGAAAAGGCAGATATTTAATTCAGAGTGGGTTGTGGTCATGGCTTTGCATGTCTGGATATTACTTTAAAAGGCAGTCAGTGAAGGGTCACTGGAAGCAACCATAAGCATAATGGTCATCAGTATCTCACTGGATAGCTCATGAGCCAGTAAGAATGCTTGTGCTTGTGACTCTTAAATCAAATCAGTGTCTGCTTGCAAAAAAAGAAGAAACAAAGAAAGAAATTAGAGGAAAGTCTGAAAAATAAACATAAGTTTGTGTAGCAGCAGAAATGTTCTTTTCTCATTCCCCCCACAGATATATAGTATCTTGTGATGCTTTGTCTTGTCTCAGTCTCCAGGAGGGGAACTATTAGCATGCTCAGGGATCACAGTGGATAGGAACCAGCACTGGGCAGAGAGCAGGATACAATCTAGACAGGTTAATAAGCAAAAATTGAGAGGTTTAAGTTTGTGTCATCATTGCCTGAGTAGACTAAATCTATCTATCAATGCAGCTGCTCCAACCCTCTTTCCTTTCAAACAGTTATCAGGTAATTAGCAGCATTCACTCTGTATATGCATGAACTATGAAATTTTAAAAAATCAAACTTTTAACCCTTGACCAGTTTCAAAATAAGAGACCCTTCCTTAAATATGTTTCACGACTGAAACAACACTTAGATGACCTCAAGATGCCATTTGTTTACCTAAATCTCACCCTTCCCTGTGTCAAAAGGCCTCATGGTCCCAGTCCCTGCTGCAGATGGCCGAGCTGCTAGGTGTCAGTGATGAGCACATCCATTTTGGCTCAGAGTTGCCCCTGTGTCTGTGACGGGACATATGGTCATGCTGGGCACCATTTGGCACAGACCGCTGATGTCACATAAACTGTAAACGTGCACTATAGATTAGTCACCGTCGTCTTGGTATACAGTACAGTAGCTCTGTGTTTATTTTTGTCCAGGGGGCAAAGAGCAGAGGCCTGGAGAAACAGGCTGAGACAGAAAAAGGCTGCAAGGCAGCACAGTGCCCATCTTTAGCTTTCCTCACGCTGTGCGTCTAACGGAGCATAATGTTTGTATGAATGAAAACTTCCTCCCTCCCTTCCTCCCGTCTTTCCTTCCTGTAATCTTTCCTCACAAACAAAACTGGGAGAAAAGGTTAAAAACCAAAAAACTTTTTTTCCAGTCCTGTCACATCGAATCAGTGAAAGCTGAGTGCGAGCAAGAATCAGTTTATCAACGTGAGCTTTTAATTAACAAACTGATTAACTTTTACTCCAACAGGAAACTGAGGTGATTCCAGACAGGAAGCTGCTTCAGCAGATTAGCAGGCCAGAGTGCAGCGGCGGTGCCAGCCGGCAGATAGATCCCTACCTGGACTTTTTTCTGGCTCTCGCCATTTGCAACACTGTGATGGTTTCCATGGCAACAGCTCAGAGACGGAGGGTGAGTGTTCCGTTTACTGTGACTGTGGATGGGATGTAGAGATGAAGGGCACATTCAGGAGAGAAAAGATGGACGAAGGATATGTTCTTGTGAAATTCCCAGTGCGCAAACTTATAAAACAATGACAAACTTTTCAACTAAAAAAACTGCAGAGAATCTATTAACTGTCAAAGTCATTATTGTATGATTTCTACAGCTCTATAAACCCACTGTCCAGTAATGTGGCTGCAGTGCTGCAGTGAAATCTCCCTAATTTAATCAGTGACACACACAACAATAAAGTTTAAATTCTTCTTATTAACCTCAATAATTTAGTTTTCTTAGATCATTTAGCTTAAAGTTTTTCCTCTTTCATCAGTGGTCAGTTCAAATTTTCTTTCATCTTTAAAGCCCCAGTTGTAAAGGTTCAGAGTCTTCACTAAATTAGCCACACAGTAAAGGGAGATTTGCAGGGGCAATCAGGGTAGCCTCTATTAATTTGAGCACTGGCTGCTCCTGACTGTGCTGTTCTGAGGTCTGGCAGATGGGAGGAATCTGCGTGTTTTTCCCTTGAGTTTGTAATTAAAGGAAAAAGCACAAAAAAGAAACGGAGTGGAAATAGATGACAAAGTTGTTTTGGAGATATTTGGTGTGTTATCACTCTGTGTGTATATAGGCAAAATGTCTGTGTAAAATCATTGCATGACATACAAATTCCTGTTTCAGGTGAGTTGGTTTTCACGCTCCTGCCAGACAAACAGCCCACTGGATACTGTGTCCAACCTGGTGAAAAAGGCTGGCTCTCTTCGCCATATTTTCACCTCCTGGCAGCGCAAACCAAAGCGAAATCGCACCCTCTCGGAGGACTCAGTTATAGAGGAGGACCACTTTAATCCTCCTGTAAAAACCGAGGGGACTGGGGACACCAATGGGCTCCAAACATGTACGCTCCATGCACTGTCCCGGCACGACAAGCCTGCAGCGACCTCAGATAATCTGAGCTATGAGGCGGAGAGTCCAGACGAGGCCGCCTTGGTGCACGCGGCCAAGGCATATGGCTTCATTCTGCTGGGCCGCACCCCTGACAGTGTGACTGTGAGGCTCCCGTCTGGGGAGGAACTGGTGTTTGAGGTGCTGGACACCTTGGCCTTTGACTCCAACAGGAAGAGAATGTCAGTTTTGGTGCGACACCCAATCACCAGAGAGTATGTGCTGTACACTAAAGGTGCAGACTATGCCATCATGGAGCTACTTGGTACACCATATGCAGGTATGTGCAGGTGGAAGTGCATTTACACACATTTATTATTTACATGCATTAGTCAACACTCTGGTTCACTTCATAATTCAAAATGAAACTATATCTGTGTCATATTATTTCCAGAGCACCTCAGTGGGAGTCAGAAGAATATAGCAGCTGATACTCAGCATCACCTCGACTGCTATGCTAAGGAGGGCCTACGTACACTTTGTTTTACAAAGAAGGTGCATAATCAGATATACTAATATTACCCAGCATTCCCCTATACAGCAAGAGCTCTGTTAAGTCTTTTCTCTGCATGTCCTGCAGGTTGTGAGTGACAAAGCGTATGAAAGCTGGCTAGTTAACAGAAAGAGTGCTCTGGCTGCTATAGACAACAGGGAGGAGCTCATCATGGACAGTGCAGTGCAGCTGGAGACAAATCTCTCCCTGCTGGGTAACATACATCAGCCCAACACACACTTAAATAACAAACACTTGAAGGTTTCCTGTATACCCATGTGATGAGCTCAGTGTGTAACTTACTGTACGTCCTCCTGCAGGGGCGACGGGCATCGAGGACCGTCTCCAGGAGAGCGTCCCAGACACCATCGTGGCGCTGCGGGAGGCAGGGATCCAGGTGTGGGTGCTGACTGGTGACAAGCCGGAGACAGCTGTCAACATCGGCTATGCCTGCAGGCTACTGGAGGAGGAGGACCTAGTGATTAACATGAGCTGCGAAAACAAGGTGAGGAGGCCGCTGTCGGCCTTACTGAAGGTTACCTGGTTGATTCAGAGCTGCTTTTCCCAACTGCTGGATGTGAAATAATAAATGTTAGTGATGCACTTCTTACAATTAGACTACAATTAGAATTAGTTTTAGTAAATCAAACATGAACTAAAAAATGTGATGGCAAACATATTATTATTTGATGATTTTGTGTGCTTTCAGCTTCACAACAAAGAGTGCATTTTTTCTGTTGTGAGTCTGTAACATCAGAGTTCTTTCAGAGGTAGTGGTGCTGAATTAAACCAGTTATTTTTATATTGTGAGATCTTACCAAAACTGTCAAATTGTTTTAATAAAAGGGGGGATTGATTTGGTGGAATTTTTTTTAAGTAAAGTATCGTCTCCATAAAGATGTATAAAACGGGGTGTGTTATAGCTGATGACAGGTTGCTTGTTTGTGCAAGTGGCTCAAGATATAAAGCATATAGTAAGTAAGTGAGAGGAATCCTGTTTTTAAAAACAATTCTTTACCACTTACAAGTATATGTTTGAATGTGAATGTTTGAGCCACTCAGTAGGAGGTGAGTGAATTTAGCAAATCAATGGATCATAAGGTGAAAACAGTTAAGACCCGGAACATTAGTATCTAACAAGCAACACAAACCCTGACTGAACATTGGCCTTTTTAAAAACATTAGAACAAGAAGTAGTTTATATTTCACTCATCACATACAGCTTGTTTCAGAGGGCAGCGCTGACTTTTTTTTCAGGGTCATTCGGGACAAGTCATGTGTTTCCCAAGCAGCAAGTTCAAGAGGTTTTAACTCAGAGCTTGTCTCCCTTCAGTTTAAGTGGCCAAATCTTCTTGACCACTTTTACATTTTTAACTAAAGGTCAAACCCTCACATTTCGATCAGAGGAAGATAAGGTGTCAGGTGTGGTGCACTGCTGCTTCCCTGAGGTCATTAAAGATCTAGTAGCACAGGAATGAGCCCTTCATAACAACCTGACCACGTCTAATCAACCCCGGGTCTCAGATGGACCAAAATTACCTGTCGGCTCTAACGGATACACAGGGAGACTTCTGGAACAAAGGGGCTGCCGCTGCCCCTCTCAGACGGGACTAGTCACTGATGATGAATGGAGTGAGCTACTCTCAACACAATATCTAATGCTTTCATATCTAATTACCAGTCTAATATTCAACCCTCAGAGGAAATACCCCTTCACTCATGATCCAGAGTGGAGGCATATTATTGGTAATGAACTATTTTTACCACTGTAACTCAATGACCACCTGAGGGATGCACTCCCACCATCATCGCCTTACCACCCCTAATGAAATTTAGCCAGCATCAGATAGATTAGATGAATAAAAACAGGATGTGACCCAATTTTTTCCCCCCCACCATGTCAGTTTTCCTTTTGGCTAAGAGGCTGGAGTTATTTACAGACAACAGAGATGAGTCTGGCAACTACTTATAGTCAGACATCATGGACATGACTCAACAGCAGAGTAATGTATTTTAGCAGCATATACCATAATCTGCAGAGGAATAGTCCTTTCATTTATTTATTTTTTTTAATTTACAGTGCATTTTTTGGGGATTATAAGACATGTTACGTTCAAGATATGAGCCATTCATGTCCTCTTTCATTTTGTGTTTTGTCTTGATAACCACAGACTACCTTGCATGCAACTTAATCAAATTAAATCAAACTTTGTAGCAGGACTGCAATGACTCATGCAATGACACATTTAAGACGTTAAAACCAGCAGTTGTTTGGCATTTTTGCGTGAAAATGACTTTAAAATGATTAAATGTTTATCAAAATTCTTGCCGAATAATTTTCTACATGTAACAGCAAAATAAGCAGATTTGCTGTTTTCCAGCTCACTTGTACGTCCATCCTGGACTGCACCCTGGAGGAGGTGAGGAGGTACAGCCAAGACCCTCGCAATGTGGACACGACCCCGGACATCTCCCTGGTGATCGACGGACGCACCCTGACCATGGCTCTGTCGTCAGACCTGCAGGACCGCTTTGTGGACCTGGCGAGACGCTGCCGCTCCGTGCTCTGCTGTAGGGTCACGCCCTTACAGAAGAGCAGAGTGGTGAAGGTGATACGGGAGAAACTCAAGGTCATGACCCTCGCTGTTGGTAAGAAACCTGAGCATGCAGCAATTACAAATGCACTCATCTGGGACTTTTAATCTTACTCCTATGATCAGAAGAAAACGTTTTAAATACAGAAAAACATTAAAAACTTTGTAAAATTGAGGTTATCATGATAGCAGATAATTACCACACTAAATGTTACTCAGACATCACTTTAAGTGATAGAGGGCCCTTCAGAGATTGTGGAGGGTAATTTTTTCTGCATTGTTTTATTTCCTGTTTCATGTCATGTCATCAATAAATTGATTACCATTGTGCACTGCTGAATGTTACAATACACAGGTTTTTGTTCTGTCTGTTTTGAATCATGGTACTATAGTTTGTGAAATTTAAAAAATACCAGTTATTTTAGGTAGAATATGTCGGAAAATAAAGGCAAAATATCATAAACACAACATGTTTTGCATAAATCTATTAAATTCCCAAAGAAATGCATTTTGAAATAATTTATGTGTTAATACATAACAAAGTCAGTGAATTTTAATACATTTTCAGTTGTAGGCTATCTGTGTAAACTGACTCACTCTGTGACTTGAAGGTGATGGTGCAAATGATGTCAACATGATCCAAGCAGCTGATATTGGCGTCGGGATATCCGGTCAGGAGGGCATGCAGGTCTGAACTGAGGTCTTTGGCTTTGAAAATGTTGTGTTTTCCCACTGGCCAAGACACATCACGACTCCTCTTTGTCACCTGCAGGCAGTCATGGCGAGTGATTTTGCTATATCTCGCTTCAAACACCTGAAAAAACTTCTCCTGGTCCACGGACACTGGTGCTACACGCGACTGGCCAACATGATCATTTACTTCTTCTATAAGAATGTGGTGAGTCTTGTAACTACGTTGGATTAAAGCACTCTGCTGTGTGACTTAACTTACTGCCTGAATGTGTCATCTGAGTTAAATGTGTTCACCAGGCCTACGTGAACCTGCTGTTCTGGTATCAGTTCTTCTGCGGCTTCTCCGGCACCGCCATGATCGACTACTGGCTGATGATTTTCTTCAACCTCTTCTTCACCTCTGTGCCACCCATCATGTTTGGGATAATGGACAAAGATGTTTCTGCAGAGATGCTGCTGGGTGTCCCTGAACTATATAGGACTGGACAGGGTGCAGGGGTCAGTGACTCTCCCAGACTGTAGAACCACTCTTCTGATCAGTAGCTGCATGTTTGTGGTGTTAGGGTCTTGTACTGTTTTGTGTTTCATACCTATGTGTGTGTTGTTTTAGGAATACAAGCGTTCAACTTTCTGGGTTTCTATGCTCGATGCCTTCTATCAGAGTCTGGTGTGCTTCTTTATTCCATACTTGGTAAGAGAAACATTTAAATGCTCCGTCTTTGATTACACATTGTACGATGATGCATCTGTCACGGTGCGTTCCTCTGAGTTATTTTACTCTGAGTTATCTGCCTTCTGCCTAAAATTTGACAACATGTGTTTTTCTCCCTCAGGCTTACCAGGATTCAGACATTGATGTTTTTACCTTTGGAACTCCTTTGAACACAATTTCTCTATTTACCATCCTGCTGCATCTGTCAATAGAGATCAAAGCCTGGGTGAGTGCTGAACTGATAGATATCTATTTCTAGATTTAATCATGGTATACCTCCAGTGAGCCAAAACTCTTATCATTAAATACTTTTAGTCAGTATGCATTTGAAAGTTAATATATTACACTGTTGTTTTGAATAACGTCTAGAAACTAGCGCTACATCACATTAGTCACTTGGGTTTTTAAATGTATGCACCAAAAACAATGAACAGATTTCTTTTTTTGTGCATCTGTCTTGTAGACGGTGGTTCATTGGCTGACCATGCTGGGCAGTGTGGCAGTGTTCTTCATTGTGACACTGGCCTACAGCGCCACCTGCATCACCTGCAACCCTCCATCCAACCCATACTGGATCCTCCAGAGCCAGATGGCCGACCCCATGTTCTACCTTATCTGCATCATCACCACCGTGGTGGCTCTGCTGCCCAGGTAGGATCAGTATCACCCTTCCTTTGTGTCACTCTGGAAACCCTTATATAAGCCTATAAGCAGCTGAATATGGCCTGACAGTGCCTCCTGCTTTCCTTATTTTCTCCTCACTCGTATCTCTTGTTATTCTGTATGTGCAAATAATGTTTTTTTTTTTAACTGTCAATAATTCTGACATTAGCAAGTAACCTGGTGGGGGACATTTTAACCTTTTGTAATAAATAGCTACACAGAGAGAGAGAGGTGGATTTGCAATAAATGTTGCTGCTATATGAATGTACTGTAACTAACAGGCTGCCACAACAACCCATATAGGTATTATACTGAACTACTTTTAGAAATGCCTACACAGTTATGCTGTCACAATATTTAATTAAAATGTGCTGCAAACTTGAGAGCCTATGAGAAAGTTCTCCAGTAGAGAAATATGATCATCATTAGATACCACTGTGGCCCTTTTAGGATCAGGTTTTTTTTCTGTTCTTAAAATATAGAGACTTCAAATGTCTTAATTTGTCTCATTAACAGTACAATATTCAGTTTACAGTCATATAAAACAGAGAAAAGCAGCAAATCCTCATGTTGCAGACGCTGGAATGAGCCAATGTTTGGAATTTTTTCTTTAAAATTAATTCAGGTAATTGACTGATTATTAAAACAGTCGGCAATTCATTTTCTGTTCAGTTAATCGGTTAATCTAGTTATTGTGACTAAAAGTTTAAGTACCATTTAGAACTTGAGATGGATATTCTGGTTCAGTGGTTCCCCAAGATAAATCTGGGGGGGGGGGCACGATAAGAAGGGTTAAGAAAAAAAAGTTCATTCAATTTTCCATTCAATTTTTTAAAAACTTTTCTCTAATTTTAGCTTCTTTTTTTTTGTAAAATGTTGAATACTTTAACTCTTTAGGCCTCTGCAAACCCATCAATTAAAACAATTGATAAACAATCACAAACCTGTGATGAGGGATCATAAATAGTGGGATTTTTATGGGGCACATGTCAGAAAGGTTAAGAGGCACCATCTGCCCCTGTTTAAACCCATGCAACCTCATAATTATATTATTTGTGTTTTATTTTGGAGTGTGCATTTGACTTATGCAGATCATTAACTGCTATGAAATTGTGAGGTTGTTCTGGTGCAAAGAGAGTCGAGGCTGATTTGTAATTAAATAATGTTAATTGTGAAGGTCAGGAGCGACTGCACCACAGCTCCGTCTTCCTCTCGGTTGCTGATGCGTCTGAAAGTGCTGATATTTAGAGGGAAAGCTCTGATTTACATCAAAGGGCCGCATATTTTTCACTGGCCTACTTTCTCACCACCACGCTCTCTCCCCCAGGTACGTGTTTCACGTGCTGAGGAACTCTATCGCCCCCTCCCCGCTCATGCAAGCCAGGCATCTGGACCGGCTGGACCCCTACTCGAGGGACCAGTGGATCAAGGAGTGGAGGAGCTTCAGGGGCGGAGGGTGTGTCAAACGCTCCAGGCTGTCCACCCCACCCTCTCCCACCCTGGAGACCCCTGCGGACATTTACCCCCAGTCTCCCACCACCTCTGACGTTGTGGGGGATGAATTCACGCTGAATGTCATCACTGAAAACAGTCAGAGGCCTAGACACACGAGAAACAATGATTCCTTGGCAACTTGAAGGACAGAAGCAGCATTAAGATGATTATTTATTCAGAAAACTGTAAATACTCTGAAGTGGCTCAAAAGTGCCAACATCCCAGTGCCGGGTAATGTCTCCTTTTCTGGTGGGTGGGGGAGGTGGTCTTACATAAAAGCAATCAGGGAGAAATACTCTTCTTCTCTGACTTGTGACAAATCATCGATTGGGGTGATGAGTTCATTTTGTAATAAACTGCTCCGACAAAAAGCATGTAGGCCCTCTCCTCCTTACGCTCATCATAACAAGCTGCCATAGCGAACACATAAGCCTGTTACTTTCCTGATGGGTTTTCAGAGCACGGTGGTAACCCAATTAGTCATGCCACCCACCCCTCCAAAAAGTGGCACTTCTCCAGAACAAAATGCTTAGCTGGTTTAATATATTCTTCTCACCTAGATACCCTAAACAGTCACAATGCATCCTGTCACAGAGGCGAACACAGACTTTCCATTTAACTCGTCTGTGTTGGAAAAAAATCTAATGTGTTTTTTTTAATAGGCTGGGCCTGTGACGAGTTTTGTATATTTTTGTCTAACTGTTAAATTTGCAATCAAATGTTGTTTTCCTTTGATGTGTGTGTGTGTGTGTGTGTGTAGAGCCTCATCTTATTTCAGATGCAACGTCAAACAAGCGAAAAGGTAAATTCAGAGGAATCTGACGAAAAGGCTTCTAAGCTACAAAGTCTGATGCTTTTTTTATGGAAATGGAGTGTGCACAAGCCGAATCCACTTGTAAAAAGGGCTGAGTTATCATTGGCATACTTCATTATACAGTAGCTGCTCTGCTTATATAACGTCCCGCTGCCTCCAGTTGGATCACTGCTGCCCTCTAGTGTTGAAAACAAAGAGCTGCAGAAAGGTCAAATGGGACAGTCAGAAAAACACACGATACCAGGCTTCACTGTATCAGAGCCACAAGAACATACAACATTTATGTTAATTAAACACAATTTTACTGAGAATTATCTGCAGCATAAGTAAAAGAAAGAGCAGTTACAATGAAGCAGACTTCTTCCAGACCTGAGCAAGCCTATCACTGCTTTATATACATGAAAACTGTGTAAACATGAGATGAATATTTGACATTTAACTGACAAAATATCAAATACAAGGCAAATCTTTACAATTGTTTTAATGTATCTTTATCATGGTAAAACATGAAACCCTAATTACCAGATATTTGGCGCACTGGCCTCTATCTTAAACACACTAAAGACATCAGGTCTCAAAACCGTCATCTGTTCTAGGCACTGCTCCTCAATGAACAGGTACGACCATCTATAATAAAAAATAAAGTACATCTGAGATGATAATACAAAAAGCTTAAAAATAACTCTTAAAAGTGCTGAAATGTATCTTGTGTCATGTTATGCATATTTACGATTACAAACTGTGACAACAGAACTCCCACTTTAAACACATTGTATTGAAGGATTCATTTTGTTGTTTAGCTGTGGAGGATTACTGGACACATTTAGGGGATGACAGGGGAGTTTGATTTAGTCTCATTAACTTCAAACTGTAAACATAAGAAATTAGCTTTAAATGCCATGGAAAGAAATGGAAAGAAAATCAATTTCATTAGTGAAAAAAATAAATAAATGAAACTTGTTGTCCTCAGTCTTGACCTGTCTGGTTTAATGTCTAAAATTGAGTTCAATACTTTATAGCACAATTTAATAGTCTTTAAATTAAATAACTAACTGTTACGTTATAGTTTAGGATTAAATATTTCAGTCTCCACTGACACAAACATTGATAGGAAAGTACACAAAAGACCCATTGTGTTTTATATGAAGGCGTGACTCTGACTTAACTGGAAACTCTTGTTCTGTATTATTGTTAATGCTCACTCTACCAACCACAGAGTCCAGGTGGGGGCCTAACTCTCAAATTGAATCCTTAGAAACATAGAAAATCACCAACTGAAGCAGGAGTAGATGAGCTGATACTTAAGTGAGTGAAGTGAAGTGAAGTGAATATACTTCTACCAGAAAATAAGAGCTGGAATGAGATGCTGTTCAGGTTAGTTAATGATAGTGTGATGCTTTTAACACAGGCAACCAGCAGATGGCAGATATACATCCTCTACACACAATGGCTGACAGGTTGCAGTGAGTGACTGTAAATCCAGACCTTCACAAACTGAGAGAACCTACTGCAGCCAACATTTCACATCACAATATCTATGCATAGAGAGAAAGCCGAGGGCTCACAATTTAGCCAGACAGAAATCCAGAGATGCATGTTTTTTAAGTGAGAAAAAGGTTTCAGAGGATATTATTAGTCACACATCAAATTCACTGCAGGTAGAAATACAAGCTTTAGAAATGACCCAGCCAGCAAAGAACACTGATGACAGAGAATCTGTCTCTTGTCTACTTATTGTCCAAAACGAGCACATGACATTACAAGTTTTACCACAGTTCAACAGTAAAATGTGTGACTGTGAACACACTTAAAACGACTCATACAGTTAGTATCCATAGAGGTCATGTACTTTATTAACAGCCCTCCACTCTGGTTTCAGCCTACCAGGTGGGCATCATATCAGGGAACCACATGCGGCCCAGGTGTTTGGACACTTCGCTGTGGATCTGCTCCATGTTGTAGCTGCTGTCTGGGATCAGCACCTCCTCCATGATGGACAGCTGAGTGAGCCTGCCCCCGCACATCTTCACAAACTCCACAAAGCCACTGCAGGTCACTTCACACTCACCTAGCCCGATGGCTGTCAAGCTTTTGCAGCGCTCTGCGATACGGATCAGCTCCTCATCCAGGGGCTCGAGGCCGTTGGCGCACACCACCAGCTCCACCAGCCGGGGGCAGTTCAGCCCAATGCGGCCCAGCATCTCTTTGCTAACCGCCCGGCCAAAGTACAGGTGGGTGACTGGGGTTTCCTCACGGAAGAAGGGCTCAAACTCCTCCTCGTAGAGGAAGAAGTACATGACGATGTTGACCTTGGGTGAGTGTCGGACCAAAGCCTCCCAGCTGCTCCTCTTGATGGTGTGAAAGTGTGTCTGGCCGGGGTTTTCGCTCGCCACGTCAATGCGCAGGTGCTCCAAGTGGACGTGTTTTTCAGAGGAAAGGGCGAGCAGGAGCTCATCACTCAGGAGGTGGTAGTTCAACGCCAGCTCTCTGAGACCGTGGCACTGGTCTGCCACACACAGGATACCTGTGGACAGAAAGTTTGGTCACAAGATGTGAATAGGAATCAATCCCTTAAAAAAACAACAACATGTAATCTGGAAATAATTAGCATGGCTCTATAAGGACAGTGATGGTCCCTGGAGAATGAATCCTGCTGACCTTCTGATCTTCTTCTCCTCTACCACTGTCATATTGTTAATATATTTGTAAAATGAAAATGTCTTGACAACAATTTTTTTGTCACAGACAACCGCAAAATAACAACACTCAGCCTCAGTAGTATTTAGTGTTTAGTGCTAATTAGCAAATGTTAGCATGCTAATATGCTACACTAAGATGGTGAACATGGTACACATTATACCTGCTGAATATCAGCATGTTAGCATTGGCAATGCTAACATGCAACATTAGCATTTAGCTCAAAACATTGCCGTGTCTAAATACAATTCACAGTGCTGGTGGCATGACTGCATACTCTTAGTCTTTTTTCAGACATGTCTGGCTTCCACATGCTGTTAGATAGTCACAAAGTAAAGCAACATGGAGCATTGCGGTGGCCTAGGAATTTAAGACACTGGGCATGTGCGTGGAATTCCCCATTTCAAGCCCAGCCGGGGACATTTGTTATTTGTATCGTTGCCCCTTTCTCTCTCTTCTCACTTCCTGTACACTCTCTATGTGCTAACTCCTAAAAGCAAAACCCCCCAAAAAAAAAAACAATTTTAAAACAAGTCTATTGACCTGCTGGGGAGACATGAGGACAGCTGCTCATCTTCAGCAACTTAAGGGTGTCACTGTTGTTGGCAACCAGCACCTTCAGGGACGGGTCGTCCACTGGGGTGTCATCAATCTTGATAGAGGACAGGGACTTGGAGTTGACAAACACCACTGTCAGTGCAGACACAAAGTGGGCCTGAGGAGGAACAAACAGTGCTCAACTAGGACTTGACTTTTTATCATCAACCAGACAATTCAGCGCAGAAATGTAGGATTTTTTTAACCACCTCTAAGTCATTCTCAGCAATGAGGAGAGGCAAAGACAATCTTTAGTTTAACATGCAACCGGCATACCTGATGTGACTAAACCAGCTCTTTGCGTGTAACAAATATGGCAGTGATAAAATTTTTCAGATGTGCATGTAAAACAGAGGCTGCCTCTTACCTGTGACACATCCATGAAGCTGGGCCGTGCAGTGGAAATCAGCCCCAGGGTCTTAATGGTACAGTTCACCAGCTGGGAGAGAATGTCACAGGCTGCCTCTGCAGACTCTATGCAGCTGTCCACCTGATTTACCAGCAGTGATTCACCGTTTAGGCAGAAAAAATAAAAACGCATAAAATGAGAGATGGAAAGACGGAGGTGTAAGAATCATTTCAGCCTGGATGTATTAAGCCTACTGATGCCAAGGCAGCTGATGCGTCATTATCGATTCTGCAGCAGATGGTATGGATTAAGAAGGGCACATATTGTTTTTAAGACAGCTGTGTTGTGAAAATGGAAGAGGAGGCCAGAGGAGGTGAAAGAGGAGAAGAAACAGGTGACGGCAGGGTGGGCTTTTACCTTGAAGCTGACATACTGCAGGTGCTGGGCGTGCTTCTTGATGATCTGCTGAATGAGGTCGGGGTGAGTAGAGCGCAGGTAAGACGTGGCCGGCTGATTGAGCTCGAACTCGAACTTCCTCCACAGGTCAGGGGTGTGAAACACGTCATTCCAGCGCCGGCACACGGACGACGCCCTGGCCCGGTCCACGAGGGACAGGTGCTGGAAGATCTGCAGGACGACGTGGTGGGGCAGGTTACCCCAGTCCTCTGCTGGAGACAGGGCGAAGCTGGATGCCCCCCGCTTCTGTCTTTTAGCCCTCTCCTGGGAGGGGAAGGCCTGGCAACTTGATTTGAGACCTGTCCTTCCTCGTTTCATTCTGAAACAAATCAGCACAGTGTGGGATCAGACTTGTTCAAAATTAAAAACATTTGCAGTATCTATTTTTTAGTTTTCAGTAACATATCACTTTCAGATTGTGTCAGAAACTGGCAGAATTCTGGTGGATTGTTCATTTCACCCTCCCCACAAACACAACAGATGGTGGTTACCGCAAGAGGTAAGTTATGCCTCCAATAGGCATATAACCACTGCTGATCATCTGTTCAACAGTGAATTTAAGAATAAACATCACCTCCAGAAATCCTTGTATAACGTCATACAAATTACTTACTAAACATTGTTGTTATTTTTTAAAAGATGTGATAAACACAGGTTTGTACAGACTTTATTAAATCAGATGGTGAGATCTGTTTGAATCCATCTTTCATTAAACTAACAGCTAAACTTATCTGCTCCTATGCTGATTTTTTTCTGCATGTACATAAAATAAATCTGACACTTATTTCCAAGGAAATCCAAAATACATGGAAAGCTGCTTGTTATTCAGTCACTCACTGAATTACAAAACTACTGCTGATTTATGAGGCATTCTTCTGAAAAGGCTTTTATTCTGTTAGCATGAATCAGCAGCTTGTATATAGTTTCAAAATCACGTCTCCAATCAGTCACATGAGTTCTTCACTGTATCCGACGTGTCTCACTTACAATTTACTGCAGAGCCCATCTCCATGTTGAAGAAATGGTCCAATATTGTAACACTCAGTCTATAACCTGTCTGTTGAAGAATTTTTCACATTTTTCCCAAAGAGCATTTTTAAAAGCTTATTTTAAATACAAATTGATCATCTCACCCTGAAAATCCCCACTGCTGTTACAACCTTTTCAAGTGTCTATGAGCAATTAAACACTGTACAATGAACTGAGCTGAATATAAATTGATAGAAAACTCACCTCAAAAATCCTGTAAAAAACACTTGTCAGGCAAATTAAATGTGATGCTAAAGCCTTATTACTGAGATTTTTCACAGTCTTGTGGAAGCAATCTTTCGCTCGCTCCCAGTATATACTGATGTAATTATTCACAGGCATGAATCACCAACCTGAAACCTCTACCTCATCTACTCTATGTCATCCCCTCATCAGTTAGGTTCATAACAGGGGACTCTTATTTTCCACAGCACGGCAATCTTCATCTGAATGTGAACTGACAATCTTTTCTAATTAAGAGGCATCACTGGCTCCTGCTCATTCGTTACAGTCCTACAAAAAGAGTATCATTTCATGTAACTTTGCTTCACACTGACTAAGCTTCAGCTACAGGCTCCAACAGTGAATACTGAGCTTGTACAGTTACAGACATGTTGGTCCAGCTTTAAAAAAAGAACATTATTTACAGCATATTTTGAAGTTTGAAAGTCTGTTTACTCTTGGACAGTTGTTAATATAAACTGTCTTACTTATATTCAAATGATTCCCATCTTCCCCACAGCATTATTACCATCATAATATTAACATGTTTCTGTGAAGAAAAGCTCTTCTTTCACGTCAGAGGTTGAACTGAACTGAGCCGCACTGAGCTGGAAAAACACCACCTGTGGCGTCAGGTAAACACGTTTACAGACATCTGCAGGTTTTATGAAAATACACGCACAACTGGCCACATCACAGCACAACCCTCACATTTACCACGAGTTTCCCCATTGCTCTCAGGTGATCTTCACAGACGGTAAATTAAACACATGTAAACTCAAACACAGAACAAACGTCCATAAACTTACATTAACGGCTTAAAAACACTTTCCTCTCGGATTCGTGGTCTGTCGGTGGAGTAGACCGCGTTCACTTGGAGCCATGGCTGGAGATGACTGGAGAAATGCTGGCTGCTGCTGATATAGGACAGCAGGAGCAGCTCCCATAATAAGCTCTCCTCTCGGCTTTAGAGACAGCTTGACGGGCGCTGCCGAGCAGCCGGTACACGTGAGAGGAGGAAAACAAGGATCTGCTCGGCTGCATCTCCAACCACCATCATGCAAGCAGAAAAATTAAATGGTGGACCCACATCAACGGGGGCATAGACATGTTTCTGCCTCGCCATATTAAAGTCAATTCACTTTGACTCGTGTACTTGTGACAGCTTGTTTATGTGTGTGTGTGTGTGTGTGTGGGTGGGTGGGTGGGTGGATGTGTGTGTTATTTTCGTGTCGTGACCCATGAGCAGCAGTGCACAAGATGCTATGTGCACGCACACTGAGAAAGTAGGTCAGTGTGTCAAAGTGTGTGTGTGTGTATTTATGTGTGTGTGTGAGAGAGCGAGAGAGAGAGAGAGAGAGAGAGATCTTGTAAAAATGGACATTATTAATCACAGGTGAACACGACATTAAACATATCATTTATTCTTATCTGGAATATCAAACGTTTGCAGATTAAAATACCATAATGTTTAATTGATGTATCATACATCAGGTATAGAAACATTAGTCATGTTAGTGTAAGGTTGCAGAATACTCTAATAAAAATAAAAAATTTAAAAAAAGAAGAAGAAAAAGAAAAAGAAATGGTTTAGGTAATAGATATTTTAGAGTAATACTGGATGCTCTGTGCTGTATTTTTGTCAACCTCTCCATGTTTACTAAATTGATTGGTTCTAAAGCCAAGGACAACAACTGACTGATTCCTGATTGTAGCAGTGTTTTACATTCATTTGAAATCATTCGAAAAAGGGAACTGGACTGTTTTGGTCATCACAAGTCTCTCAAATGTGCATTTGTCTTTGTAATGAGGGGTTTATGTCTCCAACCCTATTATAATATCCATATGTAATTGTCGACAGACTGTGTCTTGCAGACAGTCTGATCATGTGCTGCATTGACATTCTCAGTCATCTGAGGAAACACCAGCTAGCTGGTCAGAACCTTGTGACTTAGGCTGTGCCCCAACAATAAATTCTCTTTCAAAGTCACTTAAATCAGTGCATAGATGTCGTGCACTGTTTGATTTGTTTTCCCTTTATTAAATTAAAAAATGTCTTAAAAAACTAAACAGTTAAAACCTTTTATTTTATGCCTTTTATTCTGAACACAGTTGAAAGGGAAAACACAGTTTTACAAGTAAAATGTGTTTGTGTTTTTGCTTCAGACTTCTTGCACATTTCAACAAACTCATTTGAATATGTGATGCACAGGTAACTTAACCACATGAAATCATGTTAAGTCCACCAGAGTAGAAGCAGGACTAGTTCATCTGTCTCGACCGGTTGGATTGGTTAGGTCACTTTTGACCATCAATGTCGTTAGTAATTTTGCCTTTGCAGGGCAGGTAACGTTGAATAGACACAGCCTGAGAAGTCAGACTCAGGGCAACACAAACCCTTTGTTGTTGCCATGGCTCTGCCTGGCGCAGTGCGCGGCTCCGCCCCTTGGCTCTGACGACGCAGCCGTCAGTCACGTCGGCGTGCTAAGAAGATACGAAACCTGCCTCCCAGAGCCGAGTTTTATGATAACAGGGGAGGAAAACTCTTACTCCAGCAGTCTCTGTTGTTCCACACGGGCATCACGATGCTGCGAAGTGCCTGCGTAGCCGCTTGTAACGTAGGGTAATGACAAGAGGCTAGCTGGCGTGCTAGCTTAATTTAGCCACACAGTCTGACAGGCGACGTTCATAGCCTGTGGCTAACTGTTTACTTCCCTTTGCATAAGGTAAGAGCTGTGCATTTTCTTTTCATCCAAACTATAACACAACCTCTGTTTCACATTTTGTCTAGTAGGGTAAGGAAAGCTCACTTTAAATAAATCATACACTGTTTTGTAAGTTAGCAACACGCAGGCGACCGCTGACGTAAAGTTTAACAGTTTAGCTTAGTCAAGCTAGCTTACTGTTAGCTGCTTTAACTTTAAACTGACGAAATAAAATGCAGCTTACTTTCTCACCAAAAGTCACAAAACGTAAGGGATTTTTTGTAGATTAGACTATGAAGTCTGTAGCCGACTGTATTTAATGGGTATCTGCCTTGCCCCAAAGGAGCCCCCAAAACAGGTTTACTTACTTTTGTAATGTAAATAGTGAGTGAATTGTTGTTGACGTCCCTGAGACCGATATTTGATCGTTTTTCCAAGACATTTTGTCCTGTCTGTCCGTTAATGGCATTCAGATGTAAGGCAGTCTCAAATCTGAGGAGTTTAATTATAAGACTCGCCAGTTTGTGGTTAGATGGCTGTCATTACAACCAACTGTGCCAAAACAGTGCACGTGACTAAAATTTAGTAGTGAGGTGACATTGTTTTGATGTAGCAACTGTCAAGAGAGACTGACACTCCTCATATTTCAGATAAACACTGAGTTTACAGCTGAACTAGCTCCCTGTGATGGTTCTTTAAAGATAGTAATCTCATCTACATTTAATTTTCCCTTATATCATCTATTCTCTGCCAGTGCATTGCTGAAATGGAGGTGATTATATAGTTTTTAATGAAAGTGACACAATGTTCAAGCTGTAATCTGTTTTTATTCAACCTCAATGGTTGATAATCCAGTCATTGCATCCAAGCAAAGAAACATAGTAATAATAGCCTTCCATAGTGGTTTTACATTGTTGACATTCTTGTACATCTTGTACAAAGACGCTTTCTTTTGTTTGCAACTATTGTCAAGTCATGGTGCTAGAAGCGTGAATGTGAATTGGTCTAATTTAAGAGCATGGTTGCAGCTCCAATGTTTGTCCTTTATTTGATTCTTTGTCTGTTTTGAACCTTAATTTTCTCTAAATGGCGATAGAGGTTTGACACCATTTGGTGGAGATATCCTGTTATCTTTAAAATAAGTAGTATTAATAAGTGTTTTCTTTTTTTCCTGCTTTGGCTGTAAGGCTTAGTGTTGTAGGTACACAACAATTGATATTTTTTAGTAAAACACAAAAAAAACAACTAATGCATAGTACTGTATAACTGTATTACAGATGTATTAATAACTGAGTCTTGTATGGTTTTTCGACATTACTGTCACAATATGTTTTAAATAGCCTGTTCTTTATTTTACATTTTGAGAAAAGATCCCACCCATCTCATATTGACTTTGCAATGCTTTCAAGAAGGACAATACTTTTTTCTTGTACTTTTAGCCCAACCAACAATCATGACACAGAAAGTCAGTCTGTGTTCAGTTTCCCTCGGAGTGGAGGGTATGACTTGTGGCTCCTGTGTCCAGTCCATAGAGCAGCGCATTGGGTCTCTCCCTGGAGTCATACATATAAAGGTAAATGCAGTCTTTGCAAAGATATAGAAACACTTTTTACATTTAGTGACATCTCATAATTTGTTTTCCACGTTGAGCTGCAGTTTTTAAAATGTCCTGACTCAGAATTTCTTGCATTGCACTTCCACTTAAAATCTGAAATGATCACCCTAACTGTTGTAATGATGCAGTCAGTATTTTTAAAATATTGCATCAGAACCTTGTGGACAGGGCAGATATGTGTACATTATTATATTAACTAAACTTCCCTGCCCATCTCAGGGTAATGCAGTTTGATTAATGCCTCAGTCTTACTCCCCCAGGACCCACTGGTCAGCTTACAATAAATCAATGGAGCCATCAGAGATAGCTAAATTACAATAGTTGTGGCCTGCAGTTTTGTTTATTGTGTGTTTACCCCTCAGGCTGAGGGTAAATGAGAAGATAATGTAATAGTGTGTTCCAGATTGAGCTCTGCCCTTTGCAGGACTGTGACAGCAGGTTGAAATGCAGCCTCTACCCACAGGAAATGTCATTTGTGTCTTAAGAGCATTTAGTGTCTGGGTCATTTTATAGTAATCAATAAAGACATGGTCTGGGAGGAGTGAATAGATTTTTCTTGCTAGAATAGTTATTTCCTCATTTATAGCCTTCTCTCCTCTCCTGTTCTTAGAAAAAAAAGTTAATCCAACAGGCAGGCACACTCACTTTCTACTTAACCCACACTGTGGGTTTGTAACTTGTGGCTCAGTCAGGTGATCCCCTCAGTGTGTCACATGTTTCCTTCTTGCTGAGGAGGGAGAGTTAAGGGCCATCACGCTGACAGAACGTGCTGTAAGTTTACCAAGGCCATGGACTCATTTTACCCCATTTTTATATTGTAAAGTTCCATTGTTATAACAAGACAGAATCTCAGTATGGCAGTAACTTCGAAGGAGTACGGTCACATGTGGCAAGAATTTTCTTTGTACAGTATCTTAAGGAAGTCAGTAAAGTTGATGACTTCACAATAAGTTATTGAGATAAGCGTTCTGACATTAATAACACACTGCATTCAGCACTTTGTCATCGCCAACAAACCTGCATTGAATGCTTAATTATAGTAGTAAAAGTTTTATTAATCTGTTTAAAGAAAGGCATCTGCAGCACTTTTAGTTTTGATAAAGTTATTTGCCTCAACTTAAATGCAGTTACTGATAGCTAAACTGATATAACCTAATTTCTTTTTTCACTTAGTTGAACCCATAACTCGGCTTTTATTTTGTAGGTGTCTTTAGAGCAGAAGAATGCCACTGTCATATTTGACCCCAGCCGGCAGAGTCCACAGTCTCTGTCAGAGGCCATCGAGGACATGGGCTTTGAATCAAGTATGTCAGAGTCCATCACAGCCACACCAGTCCCTACAGATACCCAGCTGATATCCACCTCAGGCCTGACACCTGCAGCCCAAGAAGAGGCTTTGGAAAAGCTATCCCAGATTCAGGGAGTGTTGGATGTTAGAGAGAGCCCAGTCCAGATGGGTTTCACTGTCACATTTGTTCCCTCCCTGACTTCAGCGCTGCAGCTGAGCGAGTTGGTGGCCAGCGTAACGCCTCTGGAGGTCCCCACACCCAGCAGCCCTGTGAAGAAAGGCCCAACCTTGTCCCCGTCTCACAGCAAAGGAGGAGGGGCAGCACTCCTGAAGTTGTGCATTGAAGGAATGACGTGCCACTCTTGCACCACCACTATTGAAGGGAAGATTGGAAAACTGAAAGGGATTGAAAAGATCAAAGGTGATATACTTGACCTGTTCATAGGCTTGTACTCATGTGTTCACGATCTGAGCCAGATGTGATGGTGTAACACAATTGTTGCACCATGTAGGAATGCACGTCTTTCAGATCTCAGGTGTCATGTCATTGTGTATGTCAGTCCCTCTGTAGGTTTGCCACTGACAGGTTGCTCAGTTGGATTTGAACATGACTCATAAAATCCTTTCATTGGTATTGCTGTAAGAAGTGACATGTAGACAGATAGGATTATGTTTGCTGAGTACAGAAATGTCACTGTCTATAAACTGGCTGTATATGCTGCCAGCTGTATATTCTAGATACATTGTGCCAAATAGAATTTAGCATTACATTTTATTCACATAACACAGTTTTACAATGATTGAATGCGTCACGTCTGGCATGAATGTTGAATGAATGAACTCCTTCTAGTGGCTCTGTTGTGTGTCTCATTAAGTGTAAAAATCGGCATGATATTTTTTACGTACAATCACCTCCTGTTTTTGTGAAATAATTTTCTTTCCACTCCTTCATGCTTTGTGTTTGTATTTTAACTTTGTCCTGTCATAATTATCCACAGTTGTTTTAGACTCTCAGGAAGCTACAATCGTCTACCTGCCTTACCTCATTACTGTCCAAACCATCATCGACCAGATTGCTGTGGCCGGCTTCAAGGCCTATATCAAGTCCAAGCCCCGCCCTCTGCAGCTGTCCCCTGGTGAAGTCGAACGTTTCGTTGATTCTCAAAAACCAACTGCTTCATCACCATCAGAGACTTCAGAGGAGACTGAAATCTTCATAGACACAACACTTGTGATGCTCAGGGTGAAAGGCATGCACTGCAATTCCTGTGTGGTTAATATCCAGGACAATATCTCTATGCTGCCTGGTGTCTCCTCTGTGGAGGTCTCTCTGGAGAAGGAGAAGGCCTCCATCTGCTATGATCCTCTAAAGATCACAGTGCCTCAGCTGCAGCAAGCAATTGAGGCGCTGCCCCCGGGAAACTTCAAGACTCAACCCTGGGACTCCTCTGGCCTTCTCAGTCCTGCATCCACATCGCTCACACCTGCCTTATCATCGCCTTGGCCTGCGGGAGCAACCCAGGCCAAACCTGCTGCCTCACAACCTTGTTTTACCCAGCCTCTGGCATCTGTAGTTAATATTCACATTGAAGGCATGACATGCAACTCCTGTGTCCAGTCCATCGAAGGCATGATCTCCCAAAGGAAGGGGGTGGTGTCGGCCCAGGTGTCTCTGGCTGATCACCAGGGGATCTTTGAGTATGATCCCCTCCTGACCACACCAGAGGAGCTGAGGGCGGCCATAGAGGACATGGGATTTGACTCCTTCCTACCTGGTGAGAGGACAAATGGTGTGGTTGTCGAGACAGCAAATTTCTCACATGGTGAATTGACCAAAGCAGTTTTATTTGTGTGTTTTAACTAGAGAATTGCTTGTAGATGGTCTAAAGATTAACTTTGTTGCCTCTGGATGCTCCCCAGCTGTTAAAGTATCTCTTCCTACAAGTAGCTTCTGCCAGTGGGGGTACCTGAACTACAGTGTTGAGACTTTATAACTAACTGCTAATTTTGCTTCCCTTTAATAACTATAATTTGTTCTCCACAGAAACCAATTCTCTGCTGCCTGCATCAGATCCCCGTCTCTCAAAGTCTTCGAGTCTCGTACCTGTGAAAGACAAAGAGCTGGACAGTGACCTATACAAAGAAACCCACCAGGGATGCAACAGAGACAAGCACGCTAAATGCTATATTCAGATCGGAGGGATGACCTGTGCTTCCTGTGTTGCAAACATCGAGCGAAACCTCAAGAATGAACCTGGTCTGTAAAGACAAAAAAATATTTTACGCATTTTACTGAGGAGTAACTATCTCATTGCTTTCACTTGGAGCTTAAGAGAGAATATTTGATTTTGTGCAGGTATCTACTCTGTTCTGGTGGCGCTAATGGCCAGTAAAGCAGAGGTGCGTTATAACCCTGAAGTCATCGACCCTGTGAAGATAGCAGAGTGTGTGAAAGAGCTGGGCTTCACTGCCTCTGTGATGGAGAACTATGAGGGATCAGACGGAAACCTAGAACTAGTGGTGAGTCAGTGTGAGCTTGCATTGACATGTTTGTGTTGTATTAAAAAGACAAAATACATTCACTGCAATAATAAATTTCCACAATATGAAATCTATAAATAAACATCTACATCACTATTTGAGAAGAATGTTGAATACATGCAGCCTCCTTTTCATTAGATGGAATGAATCATACCAGTTCCTCACTTCATACCCTCTTTAATATATTTTTGTCCCTTTCTCTACTTGTGCTCCTCTTCACCTTCTTTCAGGTCAGAGGAATGACGTGTGCCTCTTGTGTTCACAAAATCGAATCCAGCCTTATGAGAGAAAAGGGGATTATATATGCCTCTGTTGCCTTGGCAACCAACAAAGCACATGTCAAGTACGACTCAGAAATTATAGGGCCCCGAGACATCATCAAGTTGATCGAGGTACTGCTCCTGCCTCTGACTGTTATTTCAGCATTTGTTCAGTTATTTTTTATCAGTGTTCTTTATTGCTTGTTGACTCCAGTTTATATTTGATCCAGTTTTATATCAGTGAATTAGTGAAATTCTTCATACATTTGAAGTGCTAAATCACAAGGGTTTGAGATTTGATGAGAAGTTTGACTGTTGTTTATAGAATCTCGGGTTTGAAGCATCTTTGGTAAAGAGGGACCGCACTGCCAGTCACCTGGACCACAGCAAAGAGATACAACAGTAAGTAACATTTTTTTGCATGTTGTTTATGCTTGTTTGCCTGTTTCAATCTGTTTCTTAAACTCTTACTTTGTTCATGTGGCAGGAGTTTATGAGATTTAACTGGAGCTTGAAGTCCTATCATACCTAATGTTTGTTTTTTTAATGTCGACTCAACAATTAATCTTAATTTTTCTCAGAAAAGACTTCTGTTTTTAGGCCCTGCAGCTGCTAAAAATGCTTGTACAGCCCTTCTTAACATTACTCAGTGGTTTCAGCTATTGCAACATCCGGTTTCTCCATATAGCTTGGACCATTAGTGCCAAAGAAAATATAAATCAGGCCTTGTTTAAAGGTTAGTGCCTGTTAGGCTGGTTTATAGAGGCATACTGGTACAAATGTGTATATGGATGAACTTGGGTGTCTTCAGTGTTGTATATATGCAGTATTGATGGGCTGATGCTTGATATAGTTATTAGGACTCTTCATGTACATTTGCATTGTCCTGTAATAAGGAGAATTTTAAAAGTAGATTAAAAAAATAAAATCCATTTCTAACACACAAATGTTTTCACTCTAAGGTGGAGGAAATCTTTCCTGGTGAGCTTGATTTTCTGTGTGCCTGTGATGGGCATGATGATATACATGATTATCATGGACCACCAGATGAATGTTTCACATCAGCACAATGCCACGGCAGAGGACCGCAACCATTACCACTCCACCATGTTCCTGGAGAGACAGCTGCTCCCCGGCCTCTCCATCATGAACCTCCTCTCCTTCCTCTTTTGCGTGCCTGTACAGGTAAATCAGAGGGATTAAATGCAGTTCCAACACTTATTCAGTAGAGGCAGAGGAGTCTGAATGAAATGTCTATGGTTCAGTGAACATAAGCTTTTCTGTTTTTCCCCTCCTCAGTTTATTGGAGGTCGCTACTTCTACATTCAAGCCTACAAAGCAGTCAAACACCGATCTGCCAACATGGATGTGCTAATAGTTCTGGCTACTTCCATAGCCTTCACCTATTCACTGGTCGTCCTAATAGTGGCCATGGTGGAGAAGGCTAAAGTCAACCCCATCACCTTCTTTGACACGCCACCCATGCTCTTTGTCTTCATTTCTCTGGGACGTTGGCTGGAACAGATAGCCAAGGTTGAACTCATAATTATTATCGATATCTATGACGTTTGATGTACCTTTTTAAGATGTTAAAATGAATGACCTTATTTGAAACTAATAGTCTGTTGGAAATTGTTTTGTGTGCCTACTTATTCCATCCAGAGCAAGACGTCTGAGGCTTTGTCCAAACTCATGTCTCTACAAGCTACCGAGGC
Source organism: Lates japonicus (assembly GCA_033238685.1). Lineage (NCBI taxonomy): Eukaryota > Metazoa > Chordata > Actinopteri > Centropomidae > Lates > Lates japonicus. Next base: position 5,321,581 of record BRZM01000049.1, read on the forward strand.
CACAGTGGTCACTCTTGGCAGTGACAACTCTATTCTCAGGTACGTCTTGTCCTCTAAGTTCTTGTTTACTAGAACCTTTCATATCTTTAGTTGATTTTAGATAACAACATATATAAATACTTGCTGTTGAAATGTCAGTAGAAAGGTCTAACATGGCAAAACAAAGGGTGTATAAACAAGCTGTGAGTGATTTTCCACAGTAAGAATAACACAAATATTTTTGTCCCTTCCAACTGGGATTCAGATTTAGTCCTGTGTGACTTCAGAAGACACACTAGTCATTCTTAAAATATCATGACATCGTAATTTGATTTTATTTTAGGATTGCCCAGTGCTAATATCTGATATGGCTTTGCGCAAAAATGGGAAATAAAACTGGAAATGTAATTTTGATCTGGTATTTTACGAAATCCTGCTGAGAGGAATCTGGTTTAACAAAAATGTACATCATTATTTTCTGTTTTGAAAAGTATAATTACAGTAATAGTGAAAAACATTTACATTTTTTGACACCCATATGTGTTGTTCAGTGAGGAGCAGGTGGATGTCGAGCTGGTGCAAAGGGGCGATGTGGTGAAAGTCGTACCCGGAGGGAAGTTTCCAGTAGATGGGAGGGTCATCGAGGGACACTCCATGGCTGATGAGTCTCTCATCACAGGTTGGTTGCAGTGAGTTAGAAATCAAGTGACTATTAAGTGTTGATTAATGGCACGATATAAGTAGGGTGGCAATGATATGCTAAAATGTAACTATTCAGGTGAAGTGAGCCAATATAAGAGATTCTGAAAAATGTAAATATCACCAAGGTTTCTTGTACTATAGTTTCAAACACTGTTGCATCGACATTTCTTCATTGGTGAAATCTATTGACACGGACCACAACAATTATCAGCCTTAATTTATCACATTGTTAGTATTTGATTATAAATTAACTTTAGAATATGAAATGATCATTTGACAGCACCATCAAACATGTATGGTTATTATTTGATCTGTGGTTTCTGCTAAAGCACCAGTATTTTCTGACCACCTCCTGCTGCCTTGGACCGTTGTGATTTCTGACCAGCTGTTGCTTTGTGAATCCAGGTGAGGCCATGCCAGTGACTAAGAAGCCCGGGAGCTCTGTGATTGCAGGCTCCATTAACCAAAATGGCTCTCTGCTTGTCAGTGCTACACATGTTGGCATGGACACGACGCTGTCTCAGATTGTCAAACTAGTGGAGGAGGCTCAAACATCAAAGGTGAGTAATGTGATTTGAGATCTGCACTGTGTCTGCATTCTCTGCTGGTAACATTGGACAGGTGTGTAACTTCTGACATTTTATTTTTCAGGCTCCCATCCAGCAGTATGCAGATAAGATTAGTGGCTACTTTGTACCCTTCATTGTCGGCATATCCGTCGTTACGCTGCTCGCCTGGATCATCATTGGGTTTTTGGATTTCTCGCTAGTGGAGAAGTACTTTCCAGTGAGTCCTAGTCTACTCAGTGTAGCATCAGGAAGTGACATCTATTGTAACTTCTCCTTTTTTACTGCTTTGTCACTGCATCTGATTTTGTTCCTTATTACCATTGAACTCTCTTCAGTGAACTTGGAAGAGATTGTAATTAATTAGAAACAAAAGCTAACAGCCACATTTTCCTCCCTGCAGGGTTATGACAAGAGCATTTCCAGGTCCGAGGCAGTGATTCGCTTCGCCTTCCAGGCCTCCATAACAGTGTTATGCATTGCTTGTCCCTGTTCCCTTGGCTTGGCAACCCCGACAGCTGTCATGGTGGGCACAGGGGTTGGGGCCCAGAATGGTATTCTGATAAAGGGAGGAGAGCCACTCGAGATGGCACATAAGGTGTGTTAATGATGATGCTCTGACACCCCTGATACTGTCTGTTGTCAGCCATTTATGCAACAGACCAACTGTCAATTTAAACACGTGATGAACTGGTTCTGGTTTAATATGTTGCACAACCACATTAGTCTGGATATTATCCTGATTAAATATGCTAAAACATTTAAAAATCAGTCCGATAGTATTTCTTGTTGACTCGTATCATTTCTCCTTTTATGTGCAGGTCCAGTCGGTGGTGTTTGATAAGACTGGGACCATCACATACGGTGCTCCAAAGGTTATCCAAGTCAAGATAGTTGTGGAGGGGAACAAGATGCCTCGTTCCCGACTGCTTGCCATCGTGGGTACAGCTGAGAACAACAGTGAACACCCTCTGGGAGCAGCTATCACCAAATACTGCAAACAGGTCTGTCTATACCTTAAATTTAACCCCCCACTCTTCACTTTCTGGAAATCTCAAGATGACTTGGTCCTCTATGTGATCTATATTTGTAAAATGTTCTGTCTGTGTGCAGGAGCTCGGGACAGAGTCTCTTGGCGCGTGCACAGACTTCCAGGCGGTGCCGGGCTGCGGCATCCGTTGTCTGGTCAGCAACACGGAGAGCCTGCTGAAACAGGCGGACAGCGACAGCGAGGACAACAACCAGCGCAACAGCGTCCTCGTCCAGATCAGTGACACCCGGATAACCACCAGCTCCCATCCACTTATCATGGACCCACAGCCGCTCAGTAAGCTAAGAAATGCAGCCCTGAAACATTGTAGTAGTCATGTATTCAGCAGAAGTAATGTAAAATGTAAAAAGTATTGCAATTATGAATTTAAGAGATGATGGAATTAGTAAACTTGTGCTTCATTTATCTTTCTGTGGCCTCGTTCAGGCCACGTTCAGACAGCCACTTATGTCGTCCTGATTGGCAACAGAGAGTGGATGAGGAGGAATTGCCTGCAGATCAGACCTGATGTAGATGAGGCCATGACGGAGCATGAGCGCAGAGGACGCACTGCTGTTCTAGTAGCTATAGACAGTAAGTCGTGCCATACTTTCTTACACGACACTCTTCTCTAGAACATATGTAGAGAAAGTAGTTGTATTCTTATTGTTAAACATGTCTGTTTGTGCATAGACCTGCTGTGTGCGATGATCGCCATAGCGGACACAGTGAAACCAGAGGCTGAGCTGGCAGTACACACTCTGACCAACATGGGTCTGGAAGTTGTGCTGATGACCGGAGACAACAGCAAGACAGCACGAGCCATTGCTGCTCAGGTATGAGGAGAGTGTGGGTGTGGAGCTGGGTGACACTGACGAGATCAGTGATTTGTATGTTTTTGTAGCTGGGTGTTGACAATATGACAGTTTTCTGAGTGATAATCTGTCATTTTATACCAACCTTAACACATGCTTTAAACAGAGGTGGATGATGTGGTTCCTGAGAAGAAAATATTAGTAATGTTGATATAAAAGTACAAGTCTTTGAAACCAAGAGAAAACATCATTTACATATGATCACAATTTTATGCACCAAATTCCATATAGCTTCATATTTTTTGTAAAGCAAATGTATTAATGCTGAAAAATATCCGTGTAATTTCTTCAACATATTGCCCAGTTATACCATTCGGGTGTATTAAGCTGGAAAGAGAAATCCATCATATTTTTGTGTGTCTCTGAGCCTGTCTCTGCCTCTCTGCCTCCAGGTGGGTATCAGGAAGGTGTTTGCTGAGGTGCTTCCCTCCCACAAGGTGGCCAAGGTAGAGCAGCTGCAGCAGGCAGGCAAGAGAGTTGCCATGGTGGGTGACGGTGTTAACGACTCACCGGCTCTGGCCATGGCTGACGTGGGCATCGCCATAGGAACGGGCACGGACGTGGCCATAGAGGCAGCAGATGTGGTGCTGATCAGGGTGAGAGTTTTGAATTTGGAATTAAACTGTTAACTTATTATCTTAGATGTGTGAACATTTGTGCAGGAGGGATATTACTTAAAATGTCGTTTGAATACCTTTTAACTTTATTACTAAACACAAATGGTCTGATATTACAGTTTTCATTTAACTTTGTTTTTGTCTTGTCTGCAGAATGACCTTCTGGATGTGGTGGGCAGTATTGACCTCTCTAAGAAGACTGTCAAGAGGATCAGGATCAATTTTGTATTTGCTCTCATCTACAACTTGGTTGGCATTCCTATTGCTGCTGGTAGGTGACTGCAGAAGATTACAAGATTTATTTAAAAGATATTATCACACACTGGCAGCAATCATTGAAATAATTGTGACCACAGCAGTAATATGAGCGTTGTCTGTTCACAGGTGTATTCCTTCCCATTGGTTTGGTGTTACAGCCGTGGATGGGCTCTGCTGCGATGGCACTGTCGTCTGTCTCTGTGGTTTTGTCCTCTCTTTTACTAAAATGGTAGTGAGATATTTCATGCTTTGTTTTTATCTGTGCGCTTTGTTTTTCTCCCTATGAGTAGAAACATCGAAACCATCTTCCCAATCTCTTTCTCTATATTTGTCTTTCCCTGTGTCTCTTTCTAGTTACACTAAGCCCACTGCAGAGAAGTTGGAGGCTCGACTGGGTAACAACAGACGGCAGGGCAGCCTGTCCGATGTCAGCATCCACATCGGCATGGGCGAGATGCGCCGTCCCTCCCCCAAACTCAGCCTGCTGGACCGCATTGTGAACTACAGCCGCGCCTCCATCAACTCCCTGCGCTCCGACAAGCACTCACTCAACAGCTTGGTGCTCAGCGAGCCCGACAAACACTCTCTGCTGGTGGGGGAGGCGCTGTGTGAGGAGGAGTTCTGCTGAACATGTAAGGCTCATGTGGGCCTGCAATGACTTTTTTCTATGCTGAAATAGACAGTAACTGCATTTATTCAAGGCTAGGCCACACTAAGCTGAAAGGGTTACATTGAATAATAGCCCATCCATCTGCTGTAGGTGCCTCAGGCCAGCACTGTTGACTTGAAGAGAGCTTATATGTCCCCTGTTTTCTTTCAGCTCAGCCAGCAGATCACATGCACTTCAGAGCACGCTGGGGGTGATTTCCTCTCCTTCAGTAGCAGACTATCTTTTGTTGAGGTAACTGCCCTCGGGCATGCTCTTTGACCAACCCTTTGACACTTTGATCCTGTGACGCTCTGCGTGCAGGGGCATGAAGCATCTTCAGAGCCTTGAAGCAGGTGCCCACATCCAGGAAACAGAGAGATGATCAGCTCTGCCTCTGTGGTCATTTGCCAGTACAATCTTTATCATCTATCCAAAGACATTTTCACAGTGGCACCCCTTGTATGAGTGGACACTACAGAGTTATATTTTAACAAATTTTCCTTATACGGAAAATTATAACAACACTGTTGTATTATTCTATCCAAGAGTATTTATATTACCCTTATTTATCTTTTTTCATTATATCCTATGTGAACAAGTGGTTCAATCGAAATGCCAATTCAAAGTAATTTTGAGTCTCCTAAAATGTATAATTACTGCACAAAGTAAGACAAAAAAAAAAACAACCCTAAATCGAAGAAGTCTTGTAACTTGCTGCAAACTAATGTTAGTGCAAAGCGCCGGTGGTGTGAAATGTAAATGTCAGTGTGACCCAAGTGCCAATTGAAAGTCGAACACATTCCAAAGATAGCGCTGAGCAGAGATTATCTTGGACAAAATGTGCACAAAGAGTGAACAGAGATACGGTCAACGACTCAAAGCAGAGACCTGAAGAAGGCCGACTGTGAATGGTGATGCCAGCTGTAGAAGACTGGTCATATATTTCTATAGCTGCGTCAGCCCTCTGCATCTTTGGTTAATTATTTAAGATGTCAGTGAATGTGAACATTATTCATTGCTAACTTTGAACAGAGGTTGTTACATGAATGACATTGTTTGTGCTTGGATTACTTTATGCGCTCGCTGCAAAGAGAAGGTTTGTGTTTTGAAAAGGCCAAATTGTAAATGCATTTGTGTCGTGTTTTAGCGTCTCAGTAGGCCAGAAGGTGTTACTGTTACTGTCTTGTTGTTTGGTGATGCAACTTTTTAATTTCTCTGCATTTTCACGGTTATAAACCACGCTCAAAGAAACCTCTTTGAAACCATGGGAGCAGGAAGCACAGCAGGATCAGCAGAGCAGTTCCACCTAGACAAGTTACTGAGAAACAAACGTTGATGAATTAAGTGTTAAGAATTACAAGATCAAATTGTACAAGTTGTAAAATTGAAATCAAACCAATCACATTTTGCAATTATAGACAGTGACTGTTCAGTTGTCTATGCTTTAGTTTTTCTCTGGTGAAGTGATTACAAAGATTTTCTGCTGCGTCAAATCAGGACATAATCACCACTGACCAGCTCAGCCTTGAATATTTGTGTTCAGTCTTCTCTAGTGTTTCCTTCTGCTCGTGAAAAGAATCATCAGATTTACCTTCCACTCCCCCGAGATGCATTCTGTCCTGCAGCTGTCACAGCTTCTGAGTGCTTTTATGCCAATTTGCCATTTGTGTGCATTGCTTCGTAAAGACGTCCATAGGCCTTCAGATGTGTGTGCAGTTAAATCAAGCGAGTCCATGTTTGCTGTCTTTCATAGTTCTTCTGAACATTATGTGCCTTGGAATAAAACGCTTTTATAACGTCACTCTGCCGTGTTCAGTTTAAACCAGAAGATGGTGCTGTAGAGCCAAACAACAGATACAAGATTTCATTGACTTTATTTCATCCAGTTAGTCTAAACATTACATCACCCCAGTGTACTGCAAAACAATCAAATACCATTTTTTGTCATCTTTTTAAAAATCAGTCAATGCAAACTGTAAATTACTTCTTTTTTTTTTTTTCTCAAGTTGATTTGTATCGCTTTGGCTGTAATGACATTTCATTTGATTTGGTAGTTTGAAACTTGTGAACATTTAATCTTTTTTAACACATTAGTTCATTAGACACAGTCAGAGGTTAAGGGATGCTCAGAAATAATATCTACCAAAGGGAAAGTTTAGTATTTATCATCTTCTTTTACTCCCATCAGTGATCAGCGGTTTACTGAAAATCATTGTGGTCAGGAAACAGAACAGGTTTAACAAGTTTTAAAAATGTGCAGCATTTAAAATCTGTTACAACATTGTGCTTTTCTGGACTAACGCACCGTAAAACAGCTGTAATTGGAAAAATGCTACATTCAGTCACCTTGAACACTAGAATAACAAACTTCACTTCAAACCGGCAGAGGGAACAGCTCCGACTCCAACAAATCTCGCTGGAAACACCGACCATCTAAAATAAAGTTACTTTAACAGCAATATATATTAGTAGATTTACAGTATATTAAACATTAAACACCTTACGGAAATCACACACCGTGATGAGCAAAAGATGCAATGAAATAAAATCCATGTTCACAAGCATTTGACGTCTTCAAATTTAAAATGTAAACATTTGCATTAATTGGACCACATGATTCCAACGTACACTGGGTCCCTAAAGATACATTTAAAATCATTTAAAGTCTCAAAATGAGGATAGGTTGGTCAAAGATTTAAATACTTATTGTGGGTTTTGTGGCTTCAGTCCATCTTTTTCACTCTCATCCCTGATTTTTAAAATGTCTGATGATAAATCTGGCATGTCGTCATACAGTCTGTCTGATGTGGAAACTGGCCTACAGTTGAACTTTTGTGCAGTGAAATACAGTAGCTGTTAGGCTGTCGGCTTTATACACTAGCTGAAAAGGATGGCAGCCTTCTGGATGAATGCAATCTGGTACATTATTGTCTGAATACTGACAGAACAAAAGTTACAACTTCAGACTGCACCAGCTCACCGGGCCAGAGCTCTGCGATACTGTGTGCTGACGTAACTGTGTGTGGAGTTGTACATATTTCTCACTTTCAAAGCAAAATGTAATGAAACAAAAAGCAGGAGGTTGTTGCTGATCCAAGGTTTTAGCTGGAGTTTCAACTTTTTAAAACAAAAATTAGATCATATGGATCCTTCTGTGTGCCATTCTTGTCTTGAAAAATACAACAGAACATTTTTAGCACCCCACCCCCCCAATACTGTATCTATATCTGACATAGATGCCAAATGTACTAGAACACCTTAAAAACAGTATGATAAGACCCTCACATCAATCTGAAATGTGCCACTTTGTGCGGTAATAATCAAACCTCTTCGGATGCTGCATTAAGGTACAGAAGTCAGATAACGTGAGTCTGTGTAAGGCATGAATGAGTTGTTGAATTTCAGTGGGATCAAATGCTGTGATCAGAAAATCCTGATTAACAACTAGAGATTAGGGATTATGGAAACGAGAGCCAGTGTGTTTTGCTGAAATGGTTGTTAATAACACTTCCTGCCACCACCGCTCAGCTCTCCTGAATGTAGCCTCTCGGCGTGACTGAATATATAGAGAAATTAGCTTGCAGAGAACATGTGGTGAAATCCCACGATGCTCCGTGTGCGAGGAGTGGTTTGTTCATGAGTGTTTTTTCGACGAGCAGAATAAATAGCACTGATTATTAAGACATCAAATAGCACCGTGTTGGCCCCATCAGTGGTCGCCACCGTCATAGCATCACATTTTATAGGTTGGATCCCTGGAGAACTGTTATCAGATTCATGATTTGATGTCAAAGAGGCCTCAAGACTTGTTGAATGTCACTCGTTTGGCAAAATGAACTGAATTAAGAGTGAGTTAAAGTGAGCCTCGTTCTTTGAAATAACACTGTCAAGAGATGGAGGTTGCAGTCGTTGATAGAGGTAAAAAACAAAAAACGACGTTAAGTACAGATTTGGCAAATGCATGAACTGCAGAGGTCTCTCAGGACTAATAAATGTTAAGGTCTGATTATGATCAATTGTAATGCAGGGAAGAAATAAACTGCCTGCCAACCTCAGGTAGGAGAGAATGAAAATTATTTGGCGGCAACAGACGATCAACAAGTGACCAACTTAAAAAAAAATAAAAAATACTGCACAGAAAAAAAAAGTCCCCTTAAAACAATCTTTCATGGGCCGCTATACCCGTCGTGGTACACATCATACTTTTCATCTGGCCCAGTCAGAGAAGATCTTCTCTAGCAGTTACAATAAAATCACATCGACAAAAAGCAAACAACCTTGTCACAAAGAGACTGACTGAGAGAGGGAGTCCTCGGATATCCATCTGAACGAGTGGAAGATGAGGAGACACAAACTTAACTTTGGCACGCTGAATGAGGAGGGCTGGCAGAGAGGCGAGGACCGAGCCTGCAGCTGTGTTTATGGCAGTGTTTGGATGAGGAGGAGGGTTGTGGGTTGGGGAGTCGGGGGGGGGGGGGGGGGGCACTGCACACTCATAGCCCCTTGTTGAAGTAGACCCTCTCCACTCCCGGGTGGCTGGCCCGGATTTTCTCCTGGAGCTCGGGCTCCAAGCGGCTGACTGACATAGAGCTGGAATCGTGGAAAAAATGCAAGGGGTTAATGGGTCAAACACATACACTGTAGGCGTATTATGCAACAGTTCAGGCAGAAAAGAATCATGCAAACTCTGCATACATTCAGCTAGAGGAAAAGGCAAGGTCCTGACTGGTTACTGGTTATCTCAGTGTCGAGTCTGAACGGTTCACTCACCTCTTCTGAGGGAACAACGCACAGCACAGAGGAGTGGCAAACACCAGGCTGAAAAAGAAACAAATCTATGAAACAGAAGGCACACAGACCAGAAGTCATTTTCAATTAAAATGCCAGAAATGTTCTGGTTGGTTTTTAAATGCGACCGTTTGCTGCTTTTTCCTGTTTTATTTTACTTTAAATTTAATAACTTTGTGTTGAACTGCTGATCAGACTAAATAAGACGTCGCCTGTGATGGTTATTTTCCACCATTTTCTGACATTTCACTAACCAAATAATGACTCGATTATTCAAGACAACAATCAGCAGATTCATCCATAGTGTTAATGATCGTTAACTGCAACCCTACAACAAAGTTTAATTAAATTAATGAATCAAGAAAATGATCTCCATATGAATCATTAGTGGCAGTCCTGCTGTGTTTCAACAGCAGGACACACTGTTGGCAGGGAATGTTACACGTGATTTTAATTGGTCAGTCTGAGCTCTAGGTCACTGGAGGCTAAGTGGAGTCAGGAAACATCAGTGAAACACGATGTGTGTGATTTTTAAGAAGACGAAGGAGAGGGTCTGTGTTATCTGTGGTTTGTTTAAATTATTGAAAATCCACAACGGTTGTTGCCACAGATTAAGATTTCTGAACTCGCACAAAAACCTGGCCCCAAATTATAGTGAGACAGGCTGAGGCAGCTTCATGATATAATCTGGGGAACTAACAAATCTTATGAGCACATTCCTCTAGAGATAACTCACAATAACTTAAAGAGAAACGTTTAGTGATATAAATCTTAGGATTACTGAGGGTTCATATCTTTGCTGTGAAAAAAAACAAAACAATTAGGCTGAAATTTCAAAAGGAATTTGACATGGCGGCTTATCAGGTGGACCATCGCTGACGACTCACCAGAATCCCACCAGGCTGACTTGAATAGGTGCACTCATCCATGGGAACTTCTGAAAAGACCAGGCAGAAAAAAAAAAACGAGTGAGGGGCACAAAAGCAGTGGTGAATTCCCATACTAGAGTGGCCTCATGTCCTCAGTGCTTTTCATCCCTCTGATGTGTGATGGCTAAAAGGAGCCGAGCGGCAGAGACGGTGCGGAACGTCAAGTTCCCACCGTTTAGCTTCGACCTTCACGGCGTTTAAAATGACTGATGATGAAGTTGAGGAGATTAGTGCAGCAGATGTGTTCCTCTGTAGTTTGTGTTTTAGAGGATGCAACTAATTCAGAAACATGCCTACCTTCAGAAAGGCCTTCTTCTCCAAATGGTTCATTAAAAATGGAGGGATAGCTGAAAAGACACAGAACAATACTTAACCACTTGCTGGTGGTTTTAAACTTGTATTTTGTTTTTGATGAAATGATGCCATCAGTTGCCAGAGTAGAACCTCACAGGAGGAGTCTTTAAATGAGCTGATGATACAAAGGTTTTCATACCCATTCCCGGAGAAGCCATGAGGATTCTGGAGACCACAACCTGAGAGATAGCCTGCTGTGCAGCTTTCGTCGACTCTCCTAACCTGTTGTCGTTCTCATCTGTTATGGGAATGCCGTGTTGAAGTTCTCTGAAGATAAGGAGCAAAGCAAATTAAATCAGAAGAGTCCAGCTGACCTTTTATTACATCTACCAACACGAATGGCCTGTTACAGGGACATTTTAACCATTAGTGTTGTGTCTTCTGAAGGTCAAAGCCACTATGTGTTGTGCATGTGCCTCTTACCTTTGTCTCATCAGCGGGATATTGATACAGTTAGCAGCAGCTACAGCAGCAAATGGAACAAACCGTCCAATCAGTGGTGAAACATGCTACAGCAGGAGAGAGGAGGCACAAAAACAGGAGATGAAACACGAGTCCATACTGTATCCTGACAGCATCAACCAATTTCACCTTTCTGACCAGTACAAGTCTGAGGTTATTGCAGGTTATATTTCAGATGTTGTACGTGAAGGCTTTTCTACCATAAATCAGGATGTGCGACACAAAGTCACTATAAAAGCTGGCATGACAACATGCTGATTACAGAGCATGACCCTGTAAATAATACGGCTCGTCTACAACAAAGAGGCTATTTGTGCGTGGCTAACTTCACGTCAGCACACCCATGCGGCTGAGGTCAATACATTAAAATGAGATGTGGAATGGGGTTAGATGAACTGATACCTTTGTTAGTGCATTTAGTCCTAGAGCGGTGGCAACTGCCCCTGTGGTGGCAGACACATAAGCTGTGCCAAGCTGACTGCAAACAAAAGAGTCACCGGTCACATCACACAAAAACTGTCCACACACAAAAAACTGTTGAACTAAAAAAAAAGGGTTAATATGAGCCCGTGTCAGCGCCAAAATGTGTGTCTCTTACCTGACTGTGATTGGAGCATCGCCGCTCCTGTTGGTATAATTAACTATTGCGTTGAAAGACTGGTTGATCCACTGCCAGAACAACACGGCTGGAGTCGTCCTGCAAGATTCAAAACAGGACAGTCGGTTAAGGACAGTGTAGAGGTGCAGAAGAGAAGATTAGATTGTACCAGCTTTGTTTTACAAATGGATTTTGGATTCTCCAGCAGGCTGGTTTTAGTTCAAAAGTATGAAAATTGACTGTATTACAAAACATTTATGTATCAAAACTATGGATTTCTGGGGTAAAAAACAAATCTTTTCCTTGCCAGATGAAATAAGTATTAATAGATTACATTTTTTTTATTTACAACTGTGATTTTCCTGCTGCAACATGTCAAAATATCTTGTATTAAAAAACCTGTTAGTAATAATAATGTGTTACAGTCTGATCACATACTCCAAAAACAAGTTCTCACTTGTAAAATGTCATCATGCATCCAGTGATCGTCATGTTCATTGGAACCTGCGCTGACATGCGGCCGATCAGGATCATCTTCTCCCCGGTATCGGGATGGAAAGCCGAGTCAAAGACATATTTGGCTCTCCACAGCTCGTCCTCAGTCAGACCTGGAGAGACTATACCTTGCCTGAAGGATGACAAAGAAGCAAACTCAATCTAGTGACAGCACTGAGTTATATCCAGTTAATGGCAAACTGCGACTGACTTTGCGGCCGTAACCTGGCTTTTACCTGTAGTCAGTGATGATTTTGTGTGCGTGTGCTAGTTGTTCGTTGGTGAGGAGGATGTTCCTGGGGTCTGTGACAGTGAAGAAATGTTTAGCCCGACCTACGAATGTGCTCTGGTCCCACCGGGGCTCCTTGATGTTTATGGAAGTGGATAGCTCTGCTGCCATGTTTATCTGGGGAAAGCGAAATGTTACAATAATCGTATCAGGTTTATGTCAATGAACAGTATATGTATGGATGATGCTTTACGGTTCAAGGATTTTCCAGTTATCTTCCTCTGGAGTAAATAAATCTGAGACAATCATGCTGAATTAATGCACAAATTCTCCATACTGGATCATCAACAGCTGCAGATTCTTTATTTAGAGAAACATTTTCATTTCATAACTCCAGTGTGTTGGGTTGATTTTTACTGATATCTTCCCTGGAGTCCAGGGCCCTGCTCCAGCACTCACCCCAGGAGTTTACAGCCCTTCAGCCCTTGTTTTCTTTTGCAGACACAAGTCAGTGGAGGAGGACTGGTGAAAAAAAAAAAAAAGCTTCTTTCTGGATTGCCATGCTGCTAATTCAGCATAATGTTGCTATGGTGATGGCTGACCTGACACAAGGGTTGTGAAGCGCTAAATTGCAAAGCCCTATTATGGGCACACACACACACACCAACCCCCCAAACTGTGGCTGCAAAGCAGCTCTTGGAAAGTGACAATACCCCTCTGCGTGGACGTTGTGAACAATTTTATTTTCATCAATAGACCATAGACTGTTGTGAGTTTAGTACAATAGGTTATGCAGCATTTGGGTTTTACTATCTCCACCACTACTGAGCATTTCATTAAAAACTTTATGCATTTATGATTCCACAATCTGGAACCAGATAAGACTGGCCTGCGATGAATAGACAGAGCACTATCAAAAACATCAGCTCTGTGGATGTGCCTGCAGCATGCTTGTTCCTCCCAGTGTGTGGGGGTCACTGTAACCCAGTCTGATCTGGTTTTTAACCATTTGTTCTTTGGCCCAGTGGGAGACCGGGGACACGCCAAAGTAACAGCAAGTCTGTGCAAGGATCTGCAGCAGCAGCAGCAGCATGATGATGAAACTCCACCTGAAATTGCACCAAAGATGGCTGCTGGATTGACAACAAAACAGAGAAAAGAAAACCTGTCCTGTTCTCGCTGGAGGCTGTGTATAGTGCAGGAGGCGTGCTGTCTCTTTAAATTGAATTAAACTCCATGGGGTTCTCACGAGATGGCAACAAAACAGCCCTTTCTCTGAGCTTATCCAATAAAACACTAAGTCACTGCATGAGTTGGTTCTCACAAAGGCTGCAGGACACTAACCGCTGTCAACCCTCTGTTAATAGCATTAACACTGATGCAATGATAAATTAGCAATGAAGGTGATATCAGAGGACTGAACTTTGGACTGACACGGCCTTTGATCTATAAACCCTCAGCTGCTTCTGCCCTCACTCTCAGCCAATCAAAGGCGGCCTGCGTGGTAACACATTAACCTGCGATTCACAACAACCCAGGACTTAATCAAAGATATCACCTGAATACTACAGGCGGCATCTGATGACAGGCGTTTTAACCTTCATTTCTTGTGTACCTGGCATCTCTTTCACTGGGAAAATGCTGCTTTCTGTCTGTGGTAAACACGCTCTGTGACTGGATACGGTTAATTGTTCAACCCGACGTAGACCAGTCAAATCTGGACTGTGACTGGAGGCGTGTTTCTGCGTCTGAACAAACCTTGATCCAAACAATAAGAAATACAAGTGTCATCTTTTTTTTTTTTTTTAATTTTTCTTTTTTTTTTTTTTTTTTAAACGGCTAATTGGAAACGGCATCTGTCCAACCCCGATGATGGTCCAGCTGTGCGCCCCAGATTCAACTAGTATCAGCCTGCCACATCCACACATCCAGCAGGCTGCTCAAGGAACCAGACACGTCTATTCAGTGTCCCCTCCTCTCAGACACGAGTGCACGCTGGTCTGATTTTAAAATCGATGTCTTGATGGATTCAAACACAGAAATAAATGCAGGGTTACTTACTGCACTGTGGGCTCCGGCGGTCCGCAAGAGGTGTCCCTGAACGGCTGCAGCCAGCTAATTTTACATGCAGCAGCGGCGGCAGCGTCAGCACAGCACACAGAGGCACATCCCCCCCCCCAGTGTCAGGAACCTCACCGAGAAAGTAAAAGTCCCGTGTCACTGCGGACATTCACACTGGAGATCACTGGAGTGGTCGGTGGAAGTGCCTGAAAGAAAAAGTTCTGAAAATGCGTGGTTTTCCTCTCCTCTATAAAACAGTCAAATATAGGAGAAACATCTGAGGTGACGAATTAAGTTTCATTTCTGTTAGTCCTCTAAATGAGGCTTTTATTTTTAGCAGCGAGCTGAGCGCTACATCCGTTAACGCTCTGACATTTTCGCTACGTTGATTCACAGGCAGTAAATCATTAATAACCGGTAAAACTTTGCTGGATTTCCACACACACACACACACACACAGGACTCTGCACAACAGCCTGACATTGATAAGGGACACTACTGACTTGTGAAAATGTAATTACTCCTTAAACAAACCATTTTTGATTGATTTTTAAAAATAAATAATAAGAAAATAAAGAGATAACACAATTAAAAGCAAAATGCGGTGCTTACGGCTTGGAGAGGTTCAATTCAAACCAGCAGTTTTGTTCCTTCATATATGAAAATCATGATAAACCAAACACCTGCAATAAAAATTTCATAAAAATAAATTCATCAATAAATAAAATTGCCCAATTTCCCGCACTCACTCTCACTAATTCTGCTTATCAGCATGCTGATTATCTGAGCTGATCATCCTCTGTTGTTTAGTGTCTGTTTCCATCTAGTGGTGACTGTTGAGAGCTCTTGGAAACAATGTCACAAACTGTCCCTAAAATAAATAAATGACGAAGCAACTTCAGTCTTTATTTCATATAGCTGTGGCTGCAAAACATTTATTTATCTATTTATTTTACAACGGATGTCATTTATACCAATATTGCCTACTTAAATGAATTACATTAACTCTCATAAGAGACAGCAGAGCAGAAAAAGAGATACTTAAACTATAATAGGGTATAAAAAAGAACGTATTCTGTCAGTGCCATGTGATAAAAATCAAATACAAAAGTGCAAAGAGAACATATTCATTTCTGACATCTAACCCTAATTGTCTCACTTCACAAAATAAACTGTTGCGCTTCAATTACAAAAAGAAAAGAGTTCACATTATATTTACTGCAACCTTTGATTTGAGGCCATGCCAAGTGAAAGATGCAGTGTATATACTGTACATGGCAACACACTCCAGTCATCATTAACACCCTAACACAAAGATTAGTTACATTTAGTCTCAGCATTAGTTCATTCATTTTTCCTGACAAACCAGCAGGTATTGTGACTGTATTGTTCATAGTAGCAATTGTTTCTAGCAATAAAAACGTCATGCACAGAGAGAAAAAAGTTAAAAGGATGGTGGTCTTTTAGCTAGATGTGACAGTTTCCATTTCATTGTGGTTATGGCACACATTTCTTTTTGGTCCATGGGGTAATGAATGCTTCTTTTCTCTAGCCTGTTGCCATCGTCACCATTGAGCTTTACAAGAAATAGTCTGGAGTACGCCGCGTCACATGGGGTTCTCCTCTGCGTGGTGCAGGGTCGAACTGTAGGCTAAAAGAAAACAAAAGCAAAGGTCAGGATTCCTCAGAACTCACTTTTGAGATTATTTGTCATTAATAATCATATTTAAAGGAAGTGTTAAAAGTTCATTCAAAAAAAATAAACACATTCATATTAATATTTTAAAAAACTTTACTTACAAGGAGTATTTCAATGTGTCATCAAGTTCCATGATTGCTGCCTGGTTTCCACAACGATAACAATAGTTTGGTGCACTGAAGATTGTCACTACATTGCGGTCGTGACACCAATTATAACCCTAGATAAAGAGATTATTTTCATGTTACGTGCTTTAAATTCACAACATGTAACGTCACAGCTGTATCTGCAGTATCTCCAGGGAAAAAACAGAATTACTTTCAGCAGATAAACAAAGTTAAAGTACCTCCATCACCAGCTGGTGGGCTCTTGAGACCAAAGTTAGGCCGTTTGCGTGGTTGAAAGTCTCTGAAATGTCCTGCCCGAAGGTGTAACCAGCACCACGGGGTGAGATGCCCCAACCACCCCGGTCATCTGGGTCTGACCATAACAAGTCACACATGGGACCCTGAAACAGGAAGGAAATACAAATGCTGTTTATTGAATCAAACATGCAGAAAATTGTCAGAGAGTTGTGAAAAATGCCACCCTTGTGGCTCAGGGGTTAAATCATTAACCATGAACCACAACATCTGATTCACATACTTCAAAGGTGCAGCTCTCTGGTATCTCTAACCAGTAAAATAGCCATTAAAATACTTGCTGCTGATTAATTTCCTGTGGATCAACTAACTAATTAACAGACTAATCGTTTCAGCCCAGACTTAATAACTGAAATTGACTACTTGTGTGTGTGTGTGAAATTGTTAGAGCATCCTTTCTGTTATAGTCCTACCTTTAATGTAAATGTTTTTTCATATATCCAAATGTCATGACAGCAAATTACACTGTGGAATTTACATGGAGTGAATTTACCTCATGAGGAACCTCCTGTAAGCGATCCAGCGCTCTGATGTGTTCCAGTGTGTCTATTGAAGGGGACAATCCTCCATGGAGGCAGAAAATCTAAAGGAAGAAAGGAAAAATAAAAATACATACATGACACAAGGTGTGCCGCTGGTGTCACATGTGAATACAACCATCTCACCTGGTTATCTACTAGTGCAGTGAGGGGCAGATAGTCAAACAGGTCTGTGAAGTACTTCCAAACATTGGCATTTCCATATTTCCTCAAGCACTCGTCGTAGAAGCCGTACACTTGTGTGATCTGTCTGCTCTCGTGGTTCCCTCTGAGAATTGTGATTCTTTCACGAAACCTTACCTACAAGAAAATACGTTTATGAACACAATGCAAAAATAATCTGCCATTATACAAGTTTTAAACAATATTTTTACCTTCAGAGAAACCAGGAGTGTAACTGTCTCCACAGAATAGTAGCCTCTGTCAACATAGTCTCCCATGAAGAGGTAGTTAGTGTCTGGGGACTTCCCTCCGATCTTAAACAGCTCCATCAGGTCATGAAATTGACCGTGGACATCTCCACAGACTGTCACTGGACATCTCACCTCCTGCACGTTGGACTCCTTTGTCAGGATCTCCTTGGCCTTATTAGAAGGGGGACCAACAAAACACAGGATGATGGTTATTAACAGGTAACACACAGTGTGGTGCAGTGTAGGAGTGAACAGTGTTTAAAACAAGCCAGGGTATTAAAGCCAAACAATCAATATTCATCAAGGATACAGCAGACTATAATACAGTTTGCTATGGTAGTGCCAGTGCACTCCAGTGGTGAAGAGGCACCAAGAGTGGGCGTAACTAGGGAAAACATATTTTCAGGCATCTCCCTCCATCTTCTTGCCGACTGGGCTCCCTTAGCAATGTACTGCATGCAGCTGCAGCCAAATGGTGTGCTCCAAAGCAAGGCCACATGCATTCGCTGACGTTAGTCCAGAAAACAGCTACAGCTCTAAGCCTAAGGGGCTGTAACAGCTAACGGTCCGGTAGCATTGACGAAAGCAAGAGACTGGCACCAACAGCTCGTCCGCCTCCCTGCGCAAACCTTACCTTTTCGCAAAGGACTTTAACCTGATTCTCTGTGAGCTGTTTGCACTCATTCAGTTGTTCAATCCATCCGTCCAACTCCTTCGTGAATGACTTGTCGTCCATGCCTGGTTTGCCGTCAGCTAGCGAGCCGACCAGCTTTAAAATTCCTCGGGAAAACCTCTCCTTGCTATTTCGTTACGTTTTGATGGCCCGGTTACGTCTTAGCAAGCTCTCTGGTCATTCGCAGCTCGTGTGAGTGGATGCGTGCGTGTGTGTGTGCGCGCGCGCATGTGTGTGTATGTGCTCCGCTCAAACGAATGCGTCAACTGCCCTGCGTCCCTGCAGTTTGGTGAAGACTAAAGTGTATAAGTTCACATGATACAGAAATACACTGATCTTCGTTAAAGAGTAAAAGAGTGGCTCACAGATATCGTAGACCCAGCCCTGCCGACTGTGGCCCTAATCCAAAACGAGGCTAAGCAACAAATCGTTACAGACGTCATCACATCGCTGGTGGGCCCTTTAAGATGGATTTTAAAAAATGTCTTGTTTATTTGCAGACACGGATAGTTTTATACACGATGCATTTCATTTTACATTTATTTTGTTTTATTTGATTTTACTTTAGCCTGCTGTTGTTGTGTAAGCTTTTAATAAGTTAAATTGGTGGTTGAGCTGCCCTTTGTTAGAGGAAACCGTCACAGGAATGCTTTTCTATGGAAATGGAAATATGACTATTTTAACCTGAATCACTGGCCATAACAATTTTATTGGGTGATGACATGACAGGGTTGCAGATCTGTTAGCTTGTTGGGGAGTTTTCTGCCCCCCAGTAAAGATTAGTTAAAGCAACTTTAAAGAGACACTTCTCAGCCAACTAGTTCTCCCAACTTAGGTGCTTTAACATGGCTAAATTACCTGTTTTTGCACCCATTACTAACAGCTATTTTCTGCCTTACTTGTTCTCCCACCCAGCTACCAAATCAGTGCTATTTTTTAAAAGCATTTTTCAATGGACATCATAACTCTGGATGGAGCTTGAACTGGAACTGGTTGTCTTAACAACATTTTTCTGCTTGTATTTGTTAAATTTTACTCATACAATTGCTTTATCTCAACTTGTATCAGCATTGTTCTCCACCATAAACAGTATTTTTATTTGATGTTAAAATATAATAGGATGTTGAACCAGACCATGCCGTGATTTTATTTTTAATGTTGATCATTTATTCTATAGACTGTCCCCTCATGCTGGATAGATTGGATTACATTGTGGTTACATGAAACAGCTTCAGTATATGAGCTTTTTGACTAATACAAAGTTTTTTTGAGCCAAGCGGAAATGTATTGTGTAGAAAGTATATCAGCCTGATAAACAGCTTAACAGGTCAATTATAAACTCCATAATGCATTTCCCATAGCAGCATTACTCCACAAACCCTATGGTTCAGTTAGGATTGTGTCCTATAGTAGTAGTTGCCGGAGTGTAAACGAATTTTGGAGCTTATGTTCTTAGATTTGACATATAAGCCAAAAAAACTATATGGCAGGACCAGTTGGATTTAATCACAGATTATAGTTATTTTGAACGAATGTAATCTACTCTGTAATGTTTGCTCACTAGTTTCAGTTCAATGCAGTCAGTTGATAATGCAGAAAAACATGCCAGCAAGGGATCTCTCTCAAACGGATCGTGCTTTTTGTTTTACAGATGTTTTGGCAGATAATGGTCGTCTCACTCTAACTGGTGATGTTATCACTGCTTTTGGTAAGATGATGAGCGCTCATCGTGGAGAGGTCATCTGCTCAGTCACTACTGCTCAGGTATGATATGGATGGTCATGCAGGATGTGTTCCTGCACAACTGTGTTAAATCCTCTACACCTTGGAACAAATCACCTCGTATGGACATCCCCTATTATGTATCAGTCACTGAAACATTATTATTTGCATTATTGTTTACTGCAGATACAGCAAACAGTCATGAATGAATATTTATCTATTTCAGCCTTTGGATGAAGCTAACCTCACTGAATTGAAAGTGGCTCTCAAGGGATTTCTCCAGAAGGGTGAAACTATCAAGCTGGAAACAAAGGTACTGTGTAAATACATCGGACACATACAAATTCCATTAACATTTTTCATTTGGTGATACATAATCCTGATATAATTAAAGGTGAAACAAACCAGTTTAATGGCAATTTAGTGAACCAACAATGATGTAATTTTTAGTTATCTTCATTTTCAACTGTGGTCACCTCTTCACAGTCGGATCCTTCAATCCTGGGTGGCATGATCGTCAGTATTGGAGACAAGTACGTGGACATGTCCACCAAAACAAAGGTTCAGAAGCTGACCAAGCTCATCAAGGAAACTTAAGTCCTGTGGACTTAATTTAGCAGAAGATCGGAGACGACCATCGGAGGAAATGCTGATAAATGTATATTGCTACCTGTTCTAGCTCTTGCACTTGCTCCATAAATCCAATGTCAGTGCTTAAGTTCATATGGATGTTAATAAAAACTACAAAAGACAGAGAATGGTCTTTGTTGTCATTATTGTTGTTATTGTTACACTTGTGCTCATATCTCTAACAATGACCAGTGGTGATGTAGACACAGGTTTAGTAAGTAGAATAGTTGGGAAGTTGTTGACAATATGTCAGTTGTGTAACTGCTGCAGTAGCTTCAATTTGAAATATTTATCACTTTGTTACTAGTGGTCCACCTTCCGCTAGTAAGTCTTTGTTTAACATGGTCTGGTTTGGTTGAACCACACTGGGTGACACAGATGATCTGCTCTCGTTTCCTGGAAGCCGTAGTGCGCATGCGCGGTCGGCGCATCCTGTTTTATTAAATTTTTTTCCAGGCGAAAATGGCTGCCTCTCTCATCTAAACCTCTGTGTAAAGGATTAAATGAGCATATAATAGGCAACAGAAATCGCGATCCCGCTTCAAGACAATACTCATGGGTGCCAGGGCGTAGTTTGTGAAGCGCCTTCAGGAAGATGTTGTGGCTGACAGAGAAGGAAAATGTATGCGATTCGATATTAACCCTTTCCAGCCCAACATCCACCAACAAATGAGGTACGAACAATTAATTTTGCGCTCTTACAGTGGTTAAGCATTTTCGGGGGAACACAATTGCATTTCATTTTGTGCATGTCATCTCTTTTTGCAAACTATAACTGTAGTTTACCTCGCTTTGTCTTGACATCACTTATTTTTAGTGTTGCAACGCTAAAAGGCCTGTTCGCTCCACCAAAAGTAAGCTATGATAAATGCATTGTGTTTATCAGGGTAAACGTGCGTTTGTTGTCTGTTCTACTTCATGTTCATTTCTCTGCACTCCAACAGAAAATGATGCATCAAGTGACCGGCAGCAGCAGTGACTATTGTATGAGTGGACTGGCAGAAGACTGTCATCCAGCCAGCCACTTTGATTTATGTAGCACTCAGTCCAACAAATTCTACCCCTCTCAGACAAACCCTGGTCTGCAGCTGTCTCTTGCCGGCCTAGCCCCTTTGCCACAGGGCATGCACAAAGCCATGGCGTGCCAAATGCAAGACACCCAGAACGACTTCCAGACACAGACAGTGAGAATCAGGGGCAGTGAGGCTGCAGGGCCTGATGCCTCTAAGAAGAAGAAAGGCATAGTGAAGTCAGGGCGGAGAGGGAGACCGTCAGGGACCACCAAGTCTGCCGGTTACCGCACGAGTACTGGGCGTCCGCTCGGAACAACCAGAGCAGCTGGGTTCAAAACCAGCCCGGGGAGGCCCCTCGGTACCACCAAAGCAGCAGGATACAAGGTCAGCCCCGGCAGGCCCCCCGGCAGCATCAAGAGTCTAGCCCGGCTCAAGAAGCTGGAGTTTGGTTGTGACAGCGCCAAGAAACTTGACTTTAGCAACTGCAGTGTTCCCAAGAAACTGGACTTCACTGCCTGTGATGTTCCACCTTTTCCATACACCATGATGGAGAAAAGAGACCTCTGTGAGCCCAGTAGCAAAGTGGATGAAACCAGCGAATAATTCTGCTTGAAAAAACATTTGGGTGCATCCAGAAAGAGGACACTGTGGAAAACATTTCTCTCAAATGTTTTGTCATTTAGACATGGCTCTGACTGAGTTTTCACTGTACAGTGTTCAACATTGTCTTCATCCTCTCGTAATAAATGACTGAATCAGAAGTATGTTACTCCAGTTTGGCAGAGATGCATGCATATGAATTAATCACACCAATCAGTATAGGCAAAAAATGTGTTTATCAGTTTATGTTCTCACTGAAGAGTGGATCCTTTTTCCCCCCTCAAGCATTTTGTTCCTCCGTTCTAACATTTCTATGGCCAGGTCCTTGTAACATTTTCTACATTTATAAAAAAAAAAAATTGTATTTCAGTTCAAATAACCTATGAAATCAGCTTTTTCCTGAGGATTAGTATGTGGATGTGTAATTGTCCTTTCTGTGTGTTGTCCAGTTCAATATGTATTTTTGTTTTGTGATATTATCCTGCATCATACCCCACGAAGGGAACACAGCGATACATTTTTAATTAGCTTGAACTGGTAAAACTCAACGCATTATATCCTTTTGAACACAGTATTTGTTATCTACACTTTGTGAATATAGTTTTGATTATGTATTGTATTGCCTGTTTTCGTCCCCCAGACTCACTTGATAAGCACTTACAGATCTACATGTATGTTGTTATGCTGTTCATTAGGAAGAATAATTACTTCATAAAACAGAAAAAAATGCTTTGTGGAATATGTAATAAATGCTTATGTGCTGTATGTGAAACCAAAATAAAAGAAAGAAATTGCCTTTTCCACATAACTTATCTTCTGTCAAATCGAAAGCATGTAATTCTCCCTGTGGACACAAGGGGGCTCGTGTCCCAAGACAATAGTAATCACCTTGTAATAATACCAAATTTACCCCTATTAAATTGAATTGCGGCGTATTTACAGTCATAATTTTACTTTCTGAGCGTGTCTCTACGCTGTGTGATAGCAGAACTGGTCTAGATGACTACTAAAGGGTCTTGTTTGAATACAAACGTCAGGCAGCTGATCTTTTAGGGTGGGTGAACAACTTACTTCTCGAATCTGGTCTTTCTACGGGACCGTTCACCTTAAAACGGTTGTGGAAACGAACCACCCAAAGATCTGAGCCGACAACCCTGTTATACACTAAAGTAATCTGCACAGAGAGGTAAGCTCCTCTGCTGTCAAGTCGGCGTGTAACAGGATGGTCTTTGTTTGATCTTCAAGGACTGGCCCACTGCAGCGAGCCTATTGTGCACTCTACGTTTGCGCGTTTGTGGATATTCATCAATTTGATTTTACAACGCGCGCAGCAAATCCTCATAAATGTCATGTGAGAGCAAGCTGGAAGACAACCACTGGTGTGTGTGTGTGTGTGTATTTTTTTTTATTAATCGGAGCTATAAAAAAAAACCCCGGGTGTTATGCACGCTTTAAGACACTTAGATTCCTCCTTTCTCTTCTTTTCCTGAACGCCTAGCGGCCTGTTTCCTCATGTCAGAGGACTCTGTGGAGAGAGAGGCAACATGGCGCACGGAGTTTGGTTTGACCGGAGAGGCCGTGCGGTGTGGCTGTTTGCGCATTGCAATCATTTTTGCTTTCTCGATCTCCCCTGTCGCTGCGCCGAGACAAACAGAAACAGGCCTGCGCCGGTCAGTATAGTTAAAGTCAGAAAGCAGCGGGCCAGACGCGCAGAAATGGGGCAATTTTTTAAAAACGGGTCATTCATTCATTTGCGATTATTATGTCACGTAGGTGTTATTATATACCAATGACTGTGAGAAACTTCACCTGGATGTGCAAGCGCGCGCGCGCGTGTGTTAGTGTGCGTGCGTGCCTGTAAGTGTGCGCGTGTGTGTTTCGGAGGGTGAGTGTCACGGCCCTGTGCAGACGGGGGGTTGGGTAGCAGTGCCGATTGGTTGCTGCTCACCAACACAGTCAGTCTGGGCTTGTTTTAACATAACCGGGGGCACTTCGACAGCAGGCAAAAAAATCATGTAGTAAATAAGCCGCTGTGGCTGTTAGGGGACCGGTTATGGCACACTGAATTTCGCCGCTGTGTTGTGTTGCAGCGTAATGGAGATTTACTTGTTATTTTGCATTTAAGGTGACAGTTTTTTTTTTCAGAGGGCCGCCGCAGATGAGGCGATGAAGTGCAGAGAGAATGAGAGCGGTGCCTTGGCCTGCTAGTGCTGCTGCAGCTGGGATTGTGCAGATCCGCTTTCACAAACCGAGAAAAACACTCGCTTTGTGCCACATTATCAAACATCCATTGTTGGTTTCACGGTGACCGACCTCCAAATGGTGAGTTTTTCGCGTTTTTCCACGTGTTGACGGTGTTGTGAACTTAGTGCCGATCAGCACCTTCTCCTTTTTTGTGTGGGTTAATAGTAGCTTCCTATCTCGGTGTGTGGTTGTAGCTTGTTTGTGTGAGCCACTCACTGTTTCTGTGATGGCTCAGTGTCACTGCCTCTACTACTGCCTCAGCGCTCCTCCATTGACTGTGGTATAGTCAGCGATCGCCATGACCCACAACCCATCAGACAAAGCGGTACTATTTTCAGATAGTTAGTGAATGAAATGTGTGAACGGAGCGGGCCAGCGATTGCGTTCTGTCTTGTGCCGTCCGACCGGCCTCTAGTATGGAGGCCATGCAATGTCGGCTTATTAGAGAGTGTGTGTGTGTGTGTGTGTGTGTGTGTGTCTGTGTACGAGCAGTCCATTGCTGGTTTCTGCCGCTCTATTTCCGCAATGTTTTTATGTGATTGTCAGCATGTTGTATTATATTGTATAGTATACAATCCTCTGTAGCCCTCACAGAGTGTAGTTATGGAGGAACTTACATGGCACGTTTCTCTTATCTAACCTGCCTCTTTTTTTATTTGACAGGATATGGCCATGACAACATGAATCAGTCATACAGACAGGCTGTTAGGGGCTCAGTGTTTGGTTCAGGCCAACCAGAACTGAGGCCCCGCAATGGTCTTGTGAGCACTTCCTATGGAAACCAATGTGGCATTGTGAAGCGTGGGTCAGACCAACCGTCACCTGTGCAACTGCCATCCTCCAGTCTCAAACAGCCAGCTGTACTGGGGTACAATCAGCCAGACCGAACTCACTGCTACAGCCCGCTGAAGAGGCTGCAGGACCTGAACACTGTGGTCAACAGGCCTGACCTCGAGAGGGACCTCCACCCAAGGAGCCACTTGCACTGTGCAAGCCCAATCAGTGACGACGATGACGACGAGTTTGAGGCACCGTCGGTCCAGCTGCCCCCTTCCCCGGGCAATGATGACATGGAGCCCTTTGAGACTCTGCAGGACGTGAACAGGAATGGCTTCTCGCCTCACAGTCCTGACAGCTTGGAGCGCTGCTCTCCCATCCCAAACGGCTACCTGCATTTTGAGTCCACGCTGTTTGACAGCAGTGACATTAAGGAGGAGGAGGAGGACGAGGAGGAGGGGGATCACAACAGTAGTGAGGACCTGACACCTTTTCACCACTCTCAAAAGTTGAGTCAGGATCGAACTGTTGCAGACAGTAAGACTACACGCGATGCAGGGGTGGACAGAAGAACGTACAAACCCACTGTCTTTAATCTGATGTCCAAAACTATATCTGAGCTCAACCCTACACTAAGCCCCAGTGCACTGCCCGAAATCACTATGAGAGATGGGTGGAGCTTGGGTGAGGAATCAGACAGTGATGGTGAACTTGCTTCTCCTGTTGACCCTGGACTTATTTCGCCTGCTGGCACCAACTCTAATGTGAGTGTGAACACCTGAAATACTTAGTTTCTAAAGTTTATCTTGGTTATGTATTTCTATGGAGAAAGTAAGTAGCAGTGTCTATGTATTAAAGTGATAACTATGTATAAATTATTCAACCTGTACATCTGCCAGATGTAGACTTGTAACAGCGTCACTCAAATAATATTTTTATTGATCCTTTAGGAAGGCATTACACCATGCACAGGGACCAAAGATTAAAAATATGAACACAAAAGAGCAGTTCAAAGTCAGTGCTAACACAACAGATAATACAGGTTCCTAACAGTGTTATTATTATACTGGGATTCACAAGTAAATAATACAAAAGAGGATCTTCTTAAATCGGCTATCACTCAGAATCTGAGTTTAATCATGACACAAATTTTGATTTGATTCTCACTTTGTGACATACAGAACCATAGTTTTCTAAATTAGAGTGTTTTATTGTCCTGGTTAGTCCAACAGCCCAAAGAAAAAGCCTCCTCCTACAGTGAAATACTTGGAGGGGGACTTGGTGTGGGCAAAGTTCAACAGACGGCCCTGGTGGCCCTGCCAAGTCACCAACGATCCAGACCAGGGGTCCCACACTAAGATGAAAGGTGAGGTTTGATTTGCATATAGATTCATTATCTCATTGTTTCCCCTCAACTTGACCTTTACGTGACAGATTAACACCCACCAAAGGGAGTCTCTTGTTTGTAAGTTAATCAATAAGTTGACAACTCTTTTACTTTGTTGCAGTTCCCAGTCCCCGTCCTTGTCGGATGTATTTCCTGGAGACGATCGGGGAGATTGTAGAATGTTCCTGGGTCCCAGGGAATGTCATTCTCCCTTTTGAAGGAGGCCATCAGTTTCAAGACTTACCCGTGCTTAGACGGAGAGGGAAGCAGAAGGAGAAAGACTACAAGTATACGGTAAATATATGAAATAACTTAAAAGAGCTAAGAACGTACTGTGAGCACTGAACATTATTTTGAATGTTAATTCTTTTCTTGGCAGATACCCAAAAGCTTACTGACTGCGTGGAAAGTCAGCGTGGCAGAAGCTGAGTATCTCCTTCCTGGTCGACAAAGGAATACTGAAAGTGTGCTTTCAGTATCTATCAACGGAGAGGAGCGTGTACCCAGCCCACTCCCCACTGAAAAGCCACAGGAGCCCCCCTCTCCCTCTGTGGACGCCGGCCAAACCCCATTACCAAACATGCCCCCCAGTGAAAACGAGCACCATCTCTTAAAAAACTCTACAGTTCAGTCCAATAAGAGCAAAGCTTCCAGGAAGAAAAAGAAATGTTTGTCAGACATATTTGGCCATATAGTCTGTGGATCAAAGGAATCCTCCACTGGCACGAATACGACGGACCAGTTTCATACAACAACTTGTGCACTGAAAGAAGAGCCAACGGACTCTCCTTATGCTGATCTGGATTCAGTTCCAATGCTGCATCGTCCTAAACGCACAGCAGTGTCTCCGATACAGGAAGTAGACGGATCGGTCCGAAAAGAACAGGGTTCAACAAAAGCTAAAACAAATTTCACTGAAAAAGTGAACCAACGCACAGATTCCTGCGATAGCATTTTAACAAATAAATTGACGTCTAAAGATACAAATTCTGAACAGAGTTTGGGCAGCTGTAACAAACGGTTGTACAGTTCGACTGAAAAGCACTCTATGAATCTCCCTGCCAGCAGCCGTCTGATGACGAGGGCTCTGAAAGCAGAGGAAGAGACGGATCTCAAAGATGCACTGGCCGCAAGCCAAATCTCTACAGATGCCCACAGCGAGGATTGTCCTAATAATATACCTGCTAATGCACCCATCAAAACTGAAATGTCTCCTAGCTGGGAATCCCCCAGCAATGCATCGTCCTCTGCTGATCACAGCTCTCCGAAAAGGCGTGCAAGGAAACCCGATAAGAAACTAATTCGTAATGGCTCATTGATAAAGTCTAAGTGTGCAGGCTCAAGTGTTCCCACTGCGCAACCTGTTAAGGTCAAGACAGAAAATGTTGTCCCAGATGTTTCATCTTCTTCTTCCCCATCTCTGTCTCCAATGGATGCCTTTCAGGATGTCAAGGAGCTAATGTTTAAATCTCTTGTGAAGGAGGACAGCAGTGACTCTGAGCTCACTGTATTTCGACCTGATACCAATTATAAATTCAGTACCTTCCTGATGCTGCTGAAAGACATGCATGATATCAGAGAGAAAGAGGGCAAACCCCTGACTGTCCCACCATCACCAGTCCTGATCAAAGAGGAACCCTTGGTCATCCCTACTGCTACAGGAGGTTCCTGCGATGGGTTCGCTGATGGAATCAAAACGGAGAATGGCCAGTTGGGGAAATCCACGACGCCCCACAGCACGGCAGTGAAAAGCAAGAGCAGGACCAAAGCTATCATGTCAGCTGACACCTACCACTGTGAAGACTTTCCTGGTCGCTCTCAGATCGGGGGCTCAGACAAGCAGCGTAGAAAACAAAGACTACCTGCCAAACTGAAACTCAGCATACCTGGCCTTTCTTCAGACCTGGCTGACTTGGCTTACGGCAGAGAGTTTGTTAGTGGCCATGCCGACTTAGCGGACCCTAGGTCTGGTCCTCCTGTTGTCGCCGCCGCCAATCCCCCGTCCAGCTACCTCAACAAGAACTCGGAATCCATGGTGGCTCCAAAGAAGCGCTGGCAGGTGGTTGGAGAGTCTGCTGAAAATAAGGGTGAGGTTATGAGTGAGGCGTCTGCCGGGGTGAATGGGTCTTACGCCACGAGAGCATCACCTGATCTCGATCTGGGAGTTGAGAAGCAGGAGGAGAATGATTCGCACTTCCTAGAGACAAGCAGCGCAGCCGGTAAGACACAAACTGCTGCCTTTTAGTTTGTCTGCCAAGATGGTAAAATGAGTAACCAAATGATACGTATGTCACATGTTTTTACACAGGACATTCAGAGAACAAACGTCTCCGGAAACCAACTAAAAGGCTCCTGGAGTCAACTGAGGAGTATGAACAAATATTTTCCCCAAAAAAGAAATCAAAGAAACACACCTCAGAATCTTCCAAAATGGTAAGAAGTTCATCTTTGAGTTTCCTTACAATAGAAGTACATAACTACAACTGACTTAAACATTTAGTATCTTTTATTCACTTGATTCTTGAAAGTTCTGTGTTTGAATGTCCAGGTGTGTATGTGATCTTAAGTGTTGACTGTGCAGCCTACAGAATAAAATGTGTCTCCACTGAAAATATTCTATATTGTGTACATATTGTGTAAAGAAGGACTTATCAATTGGCCTTCTGCATAAATATAAAACTTCTTGTACTTTCCCAAGTCTAAATAAGATCATTCATCACGTGTGAATAAATTGCTCTGAAATATAGATTTAAAGGAAATAATTAGTATAACTATGCATCATAATAACCTCACCATTCTGATTATGTCTGTACAAACAGGCGTATCATTCCATCATTTATGGTCTTACAGCTGGGTTAGGTTGATGGACTTTTCATCTCTGGAAAAACGTAACGTTTCTCTCTTCTTTAACCTGGTACCACCCAACACAGGTTAAGACACCCTGTGTATTTATTTCCAAGCTGCGTATCTGATGTCTTTGTTTTTGTGTGTGTGCACAGCAGACATCAGGGATGACAGAGCTCCACGATCTCAGTACCACACCAGGAACCGTTACCTCAGCCTCGTCTTCTGTGGAGCCCGCCGAGGCTCTGGCAGAGTCTGATCAGAGTCCGTCTCAGGATGAGCTTTCTCCTCTGGCTTCCTCAATATCCCCAGCCCCAATGCAACCCCCCCTTGACACAGAGACAGCAGACGAAACTGATCTACCTCCTGAATCTGGTAAATACGTTTGATTAAAGGCGTCTTTTTTTAAAAACTGAATATCATGTTTAACTCAGAAAGTAGACCAGCGGACCAGCGTTTCTGTGTGGAATATTTGAAATCTTTTGTTGTGCAATAACCATTTTTGTCCCTCAGATAGTATTATTACATTTGAATAGATAATGCATTATTTATTTATGGTTTTTTTTACTGTAGACATGGGGTTATTATCTCAAGAAAGAAAGAGGCCAAGGAAGCTGTCACATAAGGTGCTGGAATGTACCATAGAAGAAGTGTCTGTGTCTTCTTCTAAAAAGAAGGTATGTTAGGACTAAGATGGCAGTGAGCAAGTGTACCTGTGTGTGTGTGTGTGTGTGTGTGTGTGTGTGTGTGTGTGTGTGTGTGAGTATTTTGGACCAGCACTGAAAATGTATGTATGGTCACAATGTGTTATCTGTGTGTTTTCTAGGAGCAGAAGCGACACAGTGGAGTTACCTCAGAGGTGAAGGTGTCAGTCAAGAAATCTCAGGTTCTTCAAAAGCAAATTCTGTCACTATCCTCATATCCCAGCAGAAGTATGATGTTAAAATTAATAGATCACACTTTATTTAATCATCTCAAATAATCTCACGTTTTATAGGTTGGGTCTGTGAGGAGAGAGAGAGAGAAGCCTGGTCCCAGCACATCCTCGGCCCCTGTTGGTGCCTCCCAGGACTCGGATAGCAAAGATGTCCACGGTGACCTCACTCCAGACAGACCTCCCAGCCCCCAAGGATCCAAGACCCCCAAGCAGGAGGCAGAGACAGAGGCCTGCAGCACTGAGGAGAAACAAGATGTACACACTGGAACACTAACTCCCAAACCTGAGGTGAGCATGTTGTAGTGTTGTTCAGCTAAAAAGTCATAGGTCATCCATCAAAAAGGAAAGGATCTGTGGTCCTACTGAGCATGGGTAACAACAGCTCTGTCTTCATTTCTGTAGGTGCTGTCTGTTGGTTTGAATGACAGTGTCTCTTCCCATGTGGATGTAAAAGGGAAAATAGGGGCTGCATCCTTAAAGGAGAATGTTTGTCAGGTGAGATAATCAATCAGGAAGTATATGTATTTTTGCTTTGTATGGCTGAGTTTCTGACACATCGTCATTTGTAACAGGCAGCTCAGTGGCATGTTTCTTATTGTGTATTTGTGTGTATGTAGGTATGCGAGAGGACAGGAGACCTGCTGGTGTGTGAAGGCCACTGTTACGGAGCCTTTCACCCTCAGTGTATTGGCCTGTCTGTGGCTCCCAAGGGAAAATTCCTCTGTCGTGAATGCAAGACTGGTGAGTACACTCTGTCTGTCTGACGGGTTGTGTTCTTACATACTTGAGTTTAGAAATACTTATTAGTTTGTGTTCCCCTCCAGGTGTCCACACATGCTTTGTATGTAACAAGTCTGGTAATGGGGTGAAGCGCTGCATGATACCACTGTGCGGGAAGTTCTACCACACCGACTGTATACTGGCCTACTCTGCAACCCAGCCTCATAACAAAGGTTTCCGCTGCCCTCTGCATGTTTGTCTGTCCTGCCACATCACCAACCCACTCAACGTCTGCAGCTCTAAAGGTAAGCACCACATAATATGATGGCATGTTAGAAATGAACCATGTGGACTTCAGGACCATGTGGACCTCATACATTTCCTAATTTTATGAGCTAAGATCACAGATTCTCCACATCATCTTTGGTTATTTGAATATCACGTGTGAGTTGAAAATTGACCATCTCCTCTGAGCTCATTTAAAGGCTTTCAGTTTCATAATGGGAGATGTTAGGAAGTGTGCTTGGTGCTTGATTTTTTTTTTCATCGTGAATGACTCACTGTTTAAGTGTAAACCAGGAGGAGGTATGCCTATTAATCAAGTGGCTGTAAGCGATAACTCTTTGGCATCTTTGCTTATGCGTCATGAGAAACAGAGCCAGTAGCCTGAGATGCTTTGGTCATACAACAACCTTGAAACAGCTCTTGTTGCTGGCAATGCAAACAGTGTGTGTAATCTTGGATTTTGGCACTTTGACCCGGCTCTGTAAAACAGTCGCTGTGCAGGATTTTGGCACAGTACACTTGGAAGTTAAACTTGGCACATTTAGATGATCTCCTTCTTACGCACTGTGGTGCCACCTCCCCTGATAATTCTGTAAAACTGGATCAATTTATGTTAATCGAGGTGAGAGGGGACAAGGTGACAGTGCATTTAAAGTGATCAGTGGTCTGAGAGCACAGTCAGGTTATTGTTACAAAACTTCAATTAAAGTTCCACATGTGCATGGATTAAGCTGCCTCTGCTCCCCTGTGTTTTTATTCTAGGTCGACTGGCTCGGTGCGTGCGCTGCCCCGTGGCTTATCACGCCAATGACAACTGCATGGCAGCAGGCAGCTTAGTGCTGGCAAACAACAGTTTCCTCTGTCCGAACCACTTCACTCCCCGCAAAGGCTGCAAGAACCATGAACACATCAACGTCAGCTGGTGCTTCGTCTGCTCTGAAGGCGAGTCTGGTCTTATTTAATGGTGACTTTAATTTGCCAGGCTTTGAAACACTTTTACTACTATGATCATGTACACTATACATTTCCTTCTATGAGTTCAGGTGTGGTGTTGTCTTTTCCAAACTGTCTCCGTGTTTCAGATGATAGTAATATCCATAAAAGAGCCTGCATTGGAAAATGCACTTCTTCAGGAGAGCATAATGACTTGTAAATTAATTTTTATGCCCCATCCCACTTTCCACTTAAATGCTTCCACTTGGGAAATTTATCTGTAAAACTGGGTTTTCTTTCTAGTTGTCTGCTCTATCCACGCACAATTCTGATGATAAAAGCCCATCGTTCCCCGAAAGAATATGTCATAACTTAACACTAGCACATGTTTTCAGTTTAGCACCATCATTAGAAACACTGATGGCACAAATTGGCATAGTTTATTGTTTCTTCATTATTGTCATTATGTGTGCTTTCTGTCAGTTGTCATGCTGAAATAACAGTCAACAAGAGTTCAGATCATGGAAACACAACTGATGACAGCTGCAATAAATATTGTGGTATTTAGTTGCTGGTTATACCTCAGATGGTTGTTAATTTAAAAAACTTGTGGTTTATAGACTGTTGACACCCCCTTTGGGATCTGGTAACTTGCACTGGCTGTTTGTCATTGTTTGTAACATTAATAGATCCAATAATAAAATTGCCAAATTTATTTAGTCAGTAAACTAATTCTGATAGCATCTTAGCCTTAATCAGTGTGTTGTGTGTTTGCTGTGATTTCACAGGGGGCAGTCTGCTGTGCTGCGAGGCCTGTCCTGCTGCTTTCCATAGGGAATGTTTGAATATGGAGATGCCTCAGGGCAGCTGGTTCTGCAACGACTGCAAAGCTGGAAAGAAGCCTCGTATTAAGGACATACTGTGGGTCAAATGGGGACGTTACAGGTAAGGGTGCAACATCGCCTTTCCATACACACAGAGGCTCTATGGATGCAGCTGACGTACCCCTGCATTTGTATCTAACTGTTTAGGTGGTGGCCTGCAGAAGTCTGTCTCGCCAAAGATGTTCCAAACAACATCTTGAGGATGAAACATGAGGTTGGAGAGTTTCCAGTGCAGTTCTTTGGCTCCAAAGATTTTGTGTGGACATACCAGGCCAGAGTCTTCCCTTACATGGAGGGTGACACTCACAACATTGAGAAAATGGGGAAGGGTGCAGATGCTGTGTACAAAAAGGGTGCGTGCTGAAGTTCACTGACTGTATTTTCCCATGTGCTCGACTGAAAATACTCTCTTATGCACCTTTTTTGTTCTAGTCTTACCCCAAGTTTGTGCTTTAATAGTCGGAGTAAAGATCATGTCTGTATTTGTAGCCCTGACTGAAGCAGCAGAGAGGTTCAGAGAGCTCCAGGCAGAAAAGGAAATGAGGCAGCTTCAGGAGGACAGGAAGAACGACAAGAAACCTCCTCCATACAGACACATTAAGGTACTGTGTGTCACCAGATATATGTCTGTGCTTATCTAGACTGACCTCAGACCAGTTCACTGAGATGGCCTCTCATCTCTTAGGTAAACCGGCCAATCGGGAAGGTGCAGATCATCACGGCTGACCTGTCAGAGATTCCACGTTGCAACTGTAAGGCCTCCGACGAGAACCCCTGCGGCATCGACTCAGAGTGCATTAACCGCATGTTGATGTATGAGTGCCACCCTCAGGTGTGTGCGGCGGGGGAGAGATGTCAAAACCAGGCCTTCACAAAGCGCCAGTACACAACGGTAGAGATTTTCAGGACACTGTCCTGCGGCTGGGGTTTACGTGGCGTGTCAGACATCAAGAAGGTAGGTTGGAAAAAGATTAGACGCAAGATTTTTGAATTGTAATTACTAATAACATTATAATTATTCCCCTATTTCATCATCTTTCTTATTTCTTTTTTGCTTTGTTGCTTCTCAGGGAGCCTTTGTGAGTGAATACGTGGGAGAGGTGATAGATGAAGAAGAATGCCGAGCCAGGATCAGACACGCCCAGGAGAATGACATCTGTAACTTCTACATGCTTACACTGGACAAGGTGAATTTGCGCTAAATACCTGCAAACGTGATCATGTGTGTATGGTACAGCTTAGCAACCCACTTGATTCACAATGTAGATCAGATGCTTGGTAGAAACCTGCTCATATTTATTTATTTTTAAACTCCAGGACCGGATCATTGATGCTGGGCCCAAAGGGAACCAGGCTCGCTTCATGAACCACAGTTGCCAGCCAAACTGTGAGACCCAGAAGTGGACTGTGAACGGGGACACCAGGGTGGGGCTGTTTGCTCTACAAGACATCCCAAAAGGTTTGAGTCTCAGCGTACACCTCACTCTTGGTGTTTTGTATTGTATTAATCTACACATGTGCAGCATTAATCTACCAAGTGCAGCGTAGAGCTAATGTGACGTGTACTTTAGGTGTGGAGCTGACTTTCAACTACAACCTGGAGTGTCTTGGTAATGGGAAAACTGCCTGTAAATGTGGAGCACCCAACTGCAGTGGTTTCCTCGGTGTCCGGCCAAAGGTAAGAGTGCACAGTTGAACATTTTTAGCGCCTAATGAGCACAACTTACACCCTTCAGATGATGCTCTGACCACCCTTGCCGAAATGTACAACTTAAAAGAAGAGCACCCTTGTAATCTTCCCGCTCTTGTTCAGAACCAGCCGCCTGCAGAGAAACTGAAACTGAAGGAGGGAAAAAGAAAGGTCCCCATGAAGAAGAAGACCAAGCAGGAAGTGACCAAGGAGAGAGAAGACGAGTGCTTCAGCTGCGGTGACGGGGGACAGATAGTGTCCTGTAAGAAGCCAGGCTGCCCGAAGGTCTATCACGCCGACTGTCTCAACCTGGCCAAGAGGCCTGCAGGCAAGTAGAGGTGGAGGGCTGTTACTGTTAAAGTAATTGTTATTTAGTTCACGTTAAACTGCCAAAGAGCCTGACTCAACTTTCAGATATCCTCAAACAGCTCCCCAAAGAGGGAAAAACTTCTTTGCAACCCATATTAGATAACTAATATAGGTCTTATTTTGGTGGAAAGTAATATAATAATAGAACCTTTGTCTTTTACTTTTGCCTATGAATTATAATAAATGAATTATTTGAGGATTTGATACTTACGAAACCTTGATGTTATTGTCAAAATGTTTAGCAGCTATGTTTTGGGCTGCATAACAATAGGATGGATTGGATTTATTTAACTAAACTTTGTCCTTGAACATGTGCTGATAACATGCCATTTCTGTTTTCAAGCTCACTGCCAGCTGCATAGCTGCCTTCAGATTTTAATAGTCTCATTATTCCAATTTTCTAAACAGATTTTAAACAGACCTCTACGAGCTTCATAATATGGAGCTGTTCTATGAAAAACTAAGTGGTTTGTTATGATTTTTAACCTCTTTTTGGTGAAAAATGTTACTGTTTGTGCCTTTTAACTTAAAAAAAACACAAGATATACTCTTTGTTCTGACACTAATCTTGTCTGCAGGGCGGTGGGAGTGTCCGTGGCACCAGTGTGACATCTGTGGAAAAGAGGCGGCTTCGTTCTGCGAGATGTGTCCCAGCTCTTACTGTAAGGAGCATCGTGAAGGCATGCTCTTCATTTCCAAGCTGGATGGCAAACTGTCGTGCAGCGAACATGACCCCTGTGGGCCCGACCCGTTGGAGCCAGGGGAGATCCGTGAGTACATGCCCAACACGACCTCTGTGAGGCCCGGGGGCATGGCCTTGCCCGTCGCTCCCTCGCTGCTCTCAGACTCCAGAAGAGCCGGTTCCGCCGCGGCTCCCATCTCCTCCCCTGTGGGCCAGGCCGCGATGGGCAGGCCAGAGCCGCCCCGCTACATCAACACAAAGACTGCTACTCTCGAGCTCTGTCCCCTCCAGCAGGTGATACCTCACAGACAGGACTGAGGGGAAGGCGTTCTCCACTCCTACCTCCTCCAAGGATGAGAGAGAGGACGGTGAGGTGGAAGACGGGGAGGTGTGCGGGTTGGAGGTGGAGGAGATAGTTATTATTGCTCATAAAATGGAAATCTAGATTTTGATGCAGGACAGGGACTGTCTTCAAGACAGGACTCAAGATCAGGTGCTTCTATCTGTTGATACTGTGCATTTTTCCAAAAACCTTGGACTGAATACAAACATAGTAAACCTGAGCCAGGCCCCTAGAGGTCTGGTGCCCTAGCCTTGTATCCTGATTTTCCTGTTGGTAATTGAGCAGGGTTAGGTTAGTACCCAGTTCCCGAGTAAAATTACCAGTACAGTGTACAGAGTAGAGGTTCAAAAAGTATTAGCATCAATGGCCACAATTTCAGACTAATATGTATATTACTGGATTAAGTGATTATTAATCTGTGATGTTTAATTGGCAGCTGGTATAAAATGCAGCTAATTTTAACAAGTTATACTGCTTGGTAGCTAAATACAGGCATTATAAGATTATTGATTATATTTTGTATAAATAATTAAAAATCTGCAAAAGTAAGGCTTTAAAAATTAATGTGGTGGAGTAAACGTGCAATAGTTGCAATATTGTGTTTGCACAAGCATAAAATAGCATAACAGAAAGCAAAGTACTAAGTACATCAAATAGTAATTAGTAATTAGTTATTTTCCAAAAATTGATTTACTGGTGAAAGAACATTACCTACATTTCGGAGGAGTTGTGAAAGTATTACAACATCAAACACTGCACAGGAAGAAAAAGTTGTGATTAAATCCTCAGAATGTAAACAGGGTTGTGGTTGAGGCTTTACATGAAGCAACAGCGAACAGCTGTGTCCTCTAGATGTCGCTGTTTCCCACAGTCATGATGTCAACACCACAGAGGAAGAAGAGGACGTGACGTAGCTGTGCTTGATGTAAACAAGGACGATGTTACGTTAGAAAGAGAGAACAAGATTTAAACTTAAAACATAACAAGCTACAGGGGAAATTGCTGCTTTTACAAAGGAAACACCAACACTTGACATAAATCGGATCTTTCGTAACAAAACTTTCTTCTCATCATAAGCTATTGATTAATTCGGTTTGCAAGAGATAAAACACTTCTTCGACGTTCAAGTCAACAGCTAGGTTACTTTGGCCTATGGTTATGATTTATTTTAACTTGCAATCAGGAACAAATGCTATCGCGCTTAAGTTAGTATGAGTAAGACGATCAGGAGGGACTATTTCCCGACATTTATGTTTCTGCTGAGCACTTCGCTGTGTTAGACGGCTGTTGATAATTTGCCTCAGGCATTTGTGGTGGCAGGTTCAGACATGACAGAGCAAGCCAGTCAGCTCGGAGGGCATCAGGCCTGATGAGCCCAAGAAGATGACCAGAGAGGACTGGAGAAGAAGAAGGAGCCAGAGGAGCAGAGGAAGTTGGGAAACGCTCCAGCTGAGGTGTGACGAGGAGGAAGCAAGTCTTATGTCCGACAGAAAGGGATCCTGTTATGTTAGAAAATGCTTCAACTTACTGTGCAGCACATTCATGCAATATTTACAGTGAATCTACTCGTTGACCCTTGTTCTGCTTTTTTCTCCTCCCCTAGGACATAAACCTCACATCCCACAGTATATTTCATCAGTGTCAGGTATTGGACCCATCCAAAAGGCCCACACTAAAGCATCAGAGACCAGGACTGAAAAACCAGAGGTCGGTACTCAGCCATTGAGACTGGGTATAAGAGAGGAGAGTACAAGAAGAGGTGAGACTGATTCTTGAGTTACTTACAAGGCAGTAATAGATGAGCACAGCATCATTTTGTGTCCCTACAGAATGCTGTTGTCACTAAATTTCGTAAGGGGCTAGAAAAACTGTGGCGCCATGACGCATGTTAAGAAGAAGGACTGTTTGGAGGTAAACACTAAAGCAGTCATTCATCTTACAACAGAAATAAACCGCCTTGGCCCTCCTAATTCATCATCAGTTTATCTAGATACTCTAACCTCTCAGCTTTTACTTTGTCCCATCAGCGACCCAGAAAAGTTGGGGCGAACACAGGCACAGGCATAGCACCAGACGAACACAGTCAGGTTCAGCTCTCCATGGACTACGACGGAAGCGGATCGCTGAACGGATAAGCACCCTGAGGAACATCAGCGCATCGTGGAAGAGTATGCCAAAGTAGACCCAGAGTAGT
Organism: Lates japonicus; assembly: GCA_033238685.1. Taxonomy (NCBI): domain Eukaryota; kingdom Metazoa; phylum Chordata; class Actinopteri; family Centropomidae; genus Lates; species Lates japonicus. The sequence continues at coordinate 5,360,173 of BRZM01000049.1, forward strand.
TCAGTAGTAAATTCAGTGTGGCTGACCCTGAGCGCTATTGTTGGAGAGGAAACACTGTCTTTTTAATTGTGTTATCAGTTGTAGTCCACTACATGAATCTGACTTTGCATTTGTTTCTGTCTCTCTACAGCTGTGCAAGAACTTGAAGGCACAGAAACTTCAGGATGAGTTGGCCTCCGGAAAACTGGACCAACTGTAAGTGTGCGTTCAGTAATGGATTTTATTGTTGTCTTAATTTAAGGCAGACCTGTCCAGAAAATTAACATTTAAATGTTTTTTTTCCTGCAGGAGGGAACATGACAAGAGGATGAGGATGAAGATAAATATGCAGATGACATTGACAGCCCGGCCAGAACTTTGACTCCAAGAGACGAATCACTGTCAGGAATCTTCGTATCAGAGAAGACATAGCCAAAGTAAGAGACCCATTTGCATATGTTGAGCTTTTACTCTCAGCTTTCTCCCACTGTGGTGGATAATGTTTGCTGAATGAAATTAACACAGAGGAGACATGGTTGCCTCTAATGTCCACTGTTATAGCTGCCACCTTTAGTGAGAGTCAAGGGAACATTATAATAATCAATGATCTGAACTTTCATCGCTCTCACAGTACTTGGAGGAATCTTGATCCAAACTCGGGCTCACTACGATCCAAAGACTCGAGCCATGAGAGAACCTGCATCTAATACTGGCATGAATCCAGATGAGTAAGTTATCATGCTGCATTTCCTGATAACTTACCCTCTCTGCCTTACATTATAAACATTGTTGAACTGTTTTTTTTTTTTTTGACAGAGTGGGGTACGCTGGAGACAACTTTGCACGCTATTCTGGGGACACAATCACCATGGCTCAAACACAGTGTAAGTCAGAGAGATTTTTTTTCCCCAGCTCTCCTCAGCCTCTCTCCATGGAAACAGTATTTTCCTGATATTATAAAAAAAGACAAGTATATTATGGCCACTTCAGTGATGAAATTGTGTTATGTTTCCTGGGATTATTGGTGTGTTGCTTCTGTAAAAATACTGCAGGTAATGCAAACACATTGTGCTTCTTTGAACAATGTGACAATTGTGTTGTCAAGACAAAACAAATTGTCTAAAATAGTACACTAAAATGAGTGAGGGAGGAAAAGAAGATACATCTCTAGCTATTTTAGTTGGTCTGTGCTTTTGTCTCATGGCCAACAAAACTGATTTGAGCAAGATCATAAAAGGAAATATTGCACAGAACAGTAAATCAAACACGTACAGTAAACAAATCCAGTGTTATCCTCAACATACTGAGGGAGTATCAGTAAGGCCATAACCATATTTTAATGAAGGTAAAGTCTGTTGACACCAGTTGTTAGTAGTTTTACACTGCTGAATGACCTGTAATTATGAGAGTTTTAGCTACCTGAAGTCACCTTGCCTTAGCTAGTAGACATAGCTAAAATAACTAATTTCGCTATCAAAGTATTTCTATAATTTGCACAATATCAAATATTGTGACTGTAAATTACAGTAAAATTATTTTCCTAATGAAAATATGTCTGCTGTTCTGATATAACAAGGTAAGTATGAAACAAGACACCAAAAGCCAGACTGATTCAGTTTTACTGGATAGGACCACACAAATTACATTCACTCACAAGCAGCATGTATTTGTATTTTACCCCTGTACTGATTGTCAATGTGTCATCATGTGACAGTGTTTGCCTGGGAGGCCTATGAGAGAGGCTCAGAGGTGCATCTGCAGGCCGACCCCACCAAGCTGGAGCTGCTCCACCGGTCCTTCAAGGTCAAGAAAGAGGACTTCAAAGAGCAACAGCGGGAGAGCATCTTGGAGAAGGTGCATACCTGACATCTTTTGTTTTAGAACACTGGCTGGTAATGAAAAGGCCCATGCACTCTGTGAGGTAGCAGTCTCGCAGGTTCATTGCATGTCACGATGTGCAATCAAGGACCTAATAAAATCTTGGTTTTCCTGTGTATCAGAATGTACGATGTCAATTTCGAGGCATGTCAGATTGTACATTGATAAATCATGCAGGCAGAGACAGTGTACACATAAATTGTATTTTGTGCCTTTTAATGACATAGAGGTTATATCTCTGGATTGTAGCAGAAGTCACATTGTCAGAATTTAGCCCAAAATGTCTGACAGAATTTTGGCAGTGATTGAATTTGGTCACCAAAGCTCTAAACATCTGTTGTTATATCTTACAGTGTGATCTAAGATCACTGTTTTGGATTAACAACCAAGGATTTTAATACATTTCTTTCATCTCAAAATGGTGTACAGGGGCCTACAGGTATCCATACTGGCTGATGGCTTCACTGACTATGTTTGTGCTTTTGTGTGTGACAATCAGTATGGAGGTCAAGAGCACTTGGATGCTCCATCGCGGGAGCTGCTGTTGGCCCAGACAGAGGACTATGTGGAGTACTCTCGTCACGGTGCTGTACTGAAGGGACTCGAGAAGGCCGTCGCCCGCTCCAAGTATGAGGAGGATGTGCTCATCAACAACCACACTGTGAGGATGGCAGAACAGGCTACGGCTCTTGCTCATTTTGCAACATTTCATTCGCTCTGTATTTTTAAAAATCCCTCTGTGTTTTCAGTGTATTTGGGGCTCTTACTGGAAGGACGGCTGCTGGGGATACAAGTGTTGTCACTCCATGGTCAAACAGAGTTACTGCACAGGAGAGGCTGGAATTGGATTAGTGAGTACATGTACTAACAGTGTTTAAAGGCTCGGTTTGATAGGCAGAATATAAGTTTTTGTATGATGTTAGATTTGTAAGTGACACAGTGTTTTCATTATTTTTAATAACGTGCAGAACAATTCAGAATGTGTTCCATTTGAAGAGGGAATCACTGAGCCACAGGAGGAGGAACAGCCCAAATCTCTGCTGGAGGTAAGTGACACTGAATAGATTTCACTTTACAGAAGTTTTAAATAGTAAAAAGTAGATGTTTGTGGGGTTTTTCTCATTGTATCTCATTGTATGTTCATTACATCTATGGTTTCCATTACCAGATGCATCGGGATAAGATGATGAAAGAGAAAAAGAAGAAGAAGAAGAGTAAAAAGAACAAGAAGCGTGGCTCTGACAGCAGTGACTCAGAGGATGAGGAGAAGAAGAGGGAGAAGTTGAGGAAGGTAAAAAAAAAAAATGTTTCAATTGCGAAATCTGAGTCTGCATTCATCTTTCTGTATCTCTGGTTTGGGTCATTTCTGTGACTGACACTTAAACCTGTTTCTTTCTCTCAGGCCCTTGAGGCAGAGGACAAACGGGTGAAGCACATAGAAGCAATAATGCAGCTGGATGAGAGGAAGAGGCCGTACAGCAGCCTGCAGGAAGTGAAGGCGCCCACCGAGGAGGAGATGGAGGCCTTCCGCATGAAACGCAGCCGGCCAGATGATCCCATGGCTTCCTTCCTGGGACAGTGACCTCCTCCCCTATCCGTGCTGGCCCCCCTAAACTCTCCCCATGGACTCTACCAGAGCAGTTGCTCGGTGAAAAAAAAAGTCTCAGACTCATAAAACTCGACTCTCATCTTGTAAACTTTGAGCAGGAGCCTGCTGTTTGGTTGCAAATGCTACAGAAACTGTGTACAGTATTTTGTTAATTTGTTGTTGTTTTTGAAGCCACAGGTCGACAAACCATAGGACAGTAATGATGTGTGATTTAGTTTGTACTTAACCCAGTTCAACAGAAAATTAAATGTAAAAATGACAATATTCAGAGATACTTTTAAACACATTTCAGTCAAATACAAACTGGAGCTGTCCTCAGTCTTTACAGTGATTTTAGCAAGTACTCTTAGTAGGATTAATGCATTTTTATAAATAAAACATATTTGTCAGAATACATTGTGTCATTTAAAAAGATTTTCTTTTACAGGGACAATGCACACTTATCCACACCACTGTAAATGTGCCAGAATTAACCAAAAGGCTAATTGTTTTCCTTTGATATTTAAAAACCCCTCCAGACTGAGCTTTGAGTTATAATTTGTGTCTGGTATGGTTTTCCTACAAGAGTTCAGGTACCTATTAAAAAGGTCTTAAAATTACATCTACGCCGTATTCCTAATTTTAAAAATCCAGTGTCTGTCAATATGCTAATATGTGCGCTTTTAAAAGTTGACCACTGTATGCAACATGTCTCCCTCTTCACTGTAAAGTCTGTTCTCTGTGTTTATGAACTGGAAGTTTTGTGTCGGTTCCATATTGGACAACGATTGGCTTCCAAACCAGTCAGTGTTTAAGAGATCACTGGTTTTTAATATTGATTTTTTTTTTTTTTAATTTAGTTTTAGTTTCAATATGATATTCCAAATCATTCATAGTTTGACAGTTAAAGCTAAGTATACTGTATAGATACTGTAAGATTTCTGTGTGATCACATGTCTTTACTTGCTAAAGTTGCGTCGTTCACATGGTTCCAGTGAACACAGTGCATTACTAAACACAAGGCACTGCCTCACCCAACAGCTGGAACATTTTTATTGGTCTCCCAGCTCCTGGCTCTGCATCACAGCGATAAACACAAACACATCTGGTAATATTCACAGTACACTTTATACACTGCTGCAGACCACCGTGCTGGTCTATTGATTTTGATCTTGTAACTTTAAAACACTAACAGAACTATTATTATTTAAAATACACAAAGCTTGAACTTTATCATCACTTTGTACTGTACTTTTCACAGTGTCTGTTATGTAATATCCCATTTTCCCATAGTATGAGTTTGTGAACAAGTGATGCGTCACCGTTTCAGCTGTGCAATGCTGTTGCTCTGACTTGAATATGATGACATCATGGTGAAAGTATTTTTTGGCAGTGTACTTGCTTAAACAGGGCGGATGTTATGGACTATGATTCACTGGGCTGCACATTTCTCTGCAGCCTTTCTCTTGGAGAATGCTATCTCACCCGATTATTGGAAAATTATGTAGGAAAGTTTGTGCGCTCCCATGCAGAAAAAGGACTTGGATCAATCTGAAAAATGCCCATGGGTCATAATTTCTCAACTGGTGAGTTGTTTATCTGAGTTTTTTTCGAATGTCTGATAGACTCCCTTTGCAGAAAACATGCTGAAAGCTGCATTCCTTGCTTTTATTTAACCTGTGCACAGTTGAGGAATCATATTTCTCTCTTAGCATGCAGTCATAGCATAAAAACACTATATACACACTATTAAGATAACTGTGTACATGCTTTCTCACTGGATTACAGCTGTAGATTGTATGCTTGTACAGTGCCATGGTTTTTATTAAGGCAGTTGCATCACCCGATCGTGACTGGCACACACAACTCAAATCAGATTTATTGTCATGAACAGCTACACTGCCCACTCCTCTCTTGACTCCTCAGTGACCAACATGCTCCAGATGTGCGTGATGTTCTTGTTGCTGTCAGTCGTCGTCTCCCAGTCGACCAATTCCACGTCCAAGAGAGGTCGCAACATCACCATCCACTCCTCTCAGCTGGTCTGCAGCTTGCCAGGCCCGGCCGGGCCCACGGGGAACCCGGGCATCCCCGGGTCGCCGGGGACACAGGGACCCCAGGGGCCCCCAGGGAAGGATGGCCCGGATGGGAAGGATGGGCAGAAGGGAGGAAAGGGAGACAGAGGTGGTTATGTTTGAATCAGCTCATATGTTTTCTTTTATCTGTTGGTATTCTTCTCTGTCAAACATGAAGTCTGGCTTGTATGACAAACAGTTGTTGAAGCATTTCCAACATCCACAGAGTCAGATCTTGCCTTCTGGTTCCCTTAAAGTCCCAGTGTCCAAGACTAGCAGATCTAGAAACTCTTTCATGAGCTCTGCTGTTTGCCCTCTACTTACAACCACTTGTTTTATTGTTGTTTGGGCACAAATAAAATGGTGATGAATCCTTATATTCAGTATTTGTGATCAGTAATTATGAATAAACATGTCATAATATTTCCACTGTTGTCAGGTGACCCAGGGAGGACTGGGAACCAGGGCAAGCCAGGTGTAAAAGGCCGTGAGGGGGTTATTGGCAAGGCTGGACCTCGTGGACTGAAGGGGCAACGTGGGACACCGGGGGTGGCTGGAAAACGGGGACCAAAGGGAGAGCTGGGCGACGTGGGCCAGGAAGGAGCTCCCGGAGGCTGCAACTGCGGCAGCCCAGCTCGCTCTGCCTTCTCTGTGGCGGTGACAAAGAGCTACCCCAAAGAGCGAATGCCCATCCGCTTCAGCCGGATCCTGCTGAACGAGGGGAATCACTACAACGCCAGCAGTGGGAAGTTTGTCTGTGCCATCCCCGGAGTTTATTACTTCACCTATGATATCACTCTTGCAAATAAGCACCTGGCCATTGGGCTGGTGCACAACGGGCAGTACAAGATCAAGACATTTGATGCAAACACAGGGAACCATGATGTGGCGTCTGGTTCTACTGTTCTCCACCTGCAGCAGGGAGACCAGGTCTGGCTGCAGATCTTCTACTCTGAACAGAACGGACTCTTCTTTGACCCTTTCTGGACAGACAGCACCTTCACCGGCTTCCTCATCTACGCTGACCAGGAGTTTCTCAGTGAAGCTGATAGGAAAGCAAATGCTCAGGGTGACAGTTAATACAGTCATCCTGACATATCTTCGTTTTGATTTCATAATTGACTTATTTTCATTTCAAAATGTTGTTTTAAAAAAATCCATGTTGAAAAGATTTTATCATAGTTGAAGGCTTCAGGAAAGTTCAGTTGATGAACAAGTTCTAACACCAGGGGGCGCAGGAGCAGAGAAGCTATCCTACAACATTAGAAAAAACAAACACTTACTGCAATATCACTCATGGTGCAATAATTCTGACTTCTAAATCTTTTTTTTTTTTTTTTAATGTCCAAGAACTAACTCTTCTAATAATTTATCTATGACAAGTTAATACTTAGTTTAGCACTTATTGTTTTTGGGGGAACTTTTTAGGATACTGTAATTTATATATTTACATTTTTTTGGACATACAGTGGTGAATTTAAATTTTGACAAAACTAATAACGATTTACATGTTCTCAGCATGCATCACTACAGTATTTCTATTAGTTACCACCTGATGATTGTGACAGTTTCCTGGTTTACCACTGAAGAGAGTTTAATTATATCAAGTTTTAATTAGATTAATTAAAAACAATAAGAGGCCTTGATGGAAGGGATGGACAGAGAAGACGGGAAAAGGAGAGACATAGCTATGCACTGCATCTCTTGTGTTGTCCTGCTTATGTAGCCTGATTTATTTCATCGTTTGGATGCTTCAGGCGTTATACTTGTGAAAGCTGCAGCACAACATCTAGCTTGTAAACTCATTGTGATGTCACAAAATCACTCTCATTCTTAAAATCTTAAACTGGGATTTAAGGAGCAGCACAGAGAAATGTTCCACCTTCAGCAGATGGGTGTAAAAACAGCCTTCTACTTTCAAGCTCTGCACATCCGTCGTACATTTTTGATATGCTATTTAATTAGCCTACAAGTACTGCATGAAATAAGAAATGGTATAGTATTTTTCTTCAATATTTGTAACAGTTGGATAATTGTCTTTTGTTATTTTGTTATTCTGCTCATTGTTGTTACCTTCCCCTCTGTGTCTTCGTTTTGCAATTTCATAGCCTGTCTAGAAAAATAACTGAGGAAAGTACATTTTTTAAAATCTTATTTGTCCATGTAAACGGTGGTCCTGTCGATCAAACGTTTTCTGGTGAAAAATAGGCCTACGCAATTTCAGAAATGTGCTAAAAAACAAGTGATAAAATAAACAATTGCAGGACAAAGTAAATAAAAATATAATTCACACGTATATAAATAAACTGACCATGTTTTGCTCAAATGTGGGTGTTTGTAGTTCAGTCACTAACCTCTAAAGGACTACAACTCCCAGGCTGGAGGAGGGCCCTTCACGTCGAGCGCACGAGCCTCGCACCGCAGCAGCAGCAGCAGCAGCTGGTGCAGCCGAGGAGGCGACTTTGTTACCGCGGAGCCACCGGAGAGGAAACGGCTGAGCGAAATCTCTCGGAAAAAGAAGTGTCAACAGTTTTAGGGGAAAACGGCTCGACTGAACGTCCGTAGCCAGGATTTGGCGGTGGCAGCTGCTTTACGAACTTGTCAGCGGATTTGAACTTTGTGTTTTCGGTCGAAAAAAAGAGGTCTTTCTGAAAGTTGAGCCGAAGAGGAGTTCTCTCATTCAGGATGTCGGACTGAGACAAAGGGGTCTGGGGGGCATTCCCGTCGGAGCGGTGAGTGGCACATGTAATAACCACCGAGAAGAAAAGTTTACCGGGTTGTTGTTCTGTAGGAGGAACGAGCCGTATTTGTGCTAAGATGTCTGGTTTTATCACAGTGTGCTGTTTTTTTGTTTTTGAACGAGGCGGCTGCTCGGTGGGCAGTTAACTTGTGTAGCCTCAATGTTTGTCCGCTGTCTCGTGGTGTACACTCGTTTTAGATGATAACTAAAGTGATGGATTTGTCAGCAGTTTGTCTTTGCAGTGAACAACCGTGTCAAAAAGTGGCGTTATTGAAAGGCTGCTTTGATTCATTTGACCTACAGCGTGGTCGAGCGGGCATTTAACTGAGCCATTTAAATTCCCGAGCAGAGAAAATGGCCTATGCAGGGAACGAGACCTCTGCTGTGGAATCACCAGGATGTTCAAAAACTTTATCAAAACCGTTGGATTTCTCCTTAAAAAAACAGTTTTTAACAACAGCATTGCTCTAATTGAGAGTTCAAGCTTCTAGTTGATGAAATCCTTTTTATTTTATGTATGGAATTACTTTTGTTCAGCTTGATACTCTCTTATATCTGATTTTTACTCAGTTTGAAAACTATACATCTTCCGGTTATCCTCACCTCTCTCAGCCCAGCATGGCCCTCTGTTGAAGTGTTTGAACTTTGTCTTGATTTGGACACATCTGTCTCAGCAGGTAAATCTTGATTCTTGGAGTCTCCTCTGGATGGGAAAGATGGAGAGGGAGCTGCAATGGTGGAAAGGACAGCTGGCTGCAGATATCCATCAGTCCCTCCGCATCAAGGTGAGTCTGTTATTATTAAGCTGCTTTATTTACATGAAAAAAACAGTAAATGATTTACAGTCTGTCACCAAACAACATTGGGTGTACATTATACTACTGTATACTTAAAACAACAAAGTAAAACTGTGACTATTGACTAATCTGTTAATAAGAGCTGCAACATTTCCATCATTAATTGAAAAACTTCATCTGCAATTATTTTGATTTGTGATCAAAATGGCTAAATATGTTGTTTCCATCCCCTGGAATGTGAATATTTTCTGGGTTTTTTTTGTTCTTTTATTGAGGCACATTGAATAAAAGTCCCCATGTTTGTTAAAGCTCAGTGTTTCAAAAGAAACTCACAGAAATACATGGTACAGTTAATTCTTTGTATAACACAATTCACTGTGAGGGCAAAACTACAAACACTGTCAGGTTTACACAAACAGACAAAACTAGACATCTAAGACATCTGGGCTCTGGGAAAATTGTGGTGGTTATTTTTAACAGAAAATTGAGAAGTAGTTGATAATGAAAATAAATGTTGCAGCTTTAAGATTCAACAATTGAGAGAAAATCAAGAGACTGTGAACGTTTTAGTGATTAATCAAGAAGAAATAAATAAGACAGTCTGAAGCAGCAGGCCTTGATAGTCCACATGTACGGTACAATGTATTGAAAGTTGGGAGGAAAATATAATTACACAGTCCTGTTGTCTATTTAAACATGATCTAAATTAGATTACATGGAGGAGTTAAGGCTCATTAATTGAGAATGTCTTAATTAACCTCGAAGCGTGATCATATTTCTCCCCATGTGTCACTTTAATGGAGACATCTGTCACTTCACTGGCATCTTGGAGCTGAGGCTCTCCTGCCAGCGTCTCACCGAGGGGAGGTGAATACAGATCAGGTTCGGGACATCAGGTGCCTGAATGCGCGAGAGGTTATGTGTATATATGTGGAGAATGAGGACTGTAGTGAATCAGATGTTTGTGAATCTCACAGTGAGTCACTCACTTACACACAGTTTGATTCAGTTTGTTCTTGCTGGACTGTGTCTGACTCAGAGTGAGCTGTCAATTAGACTGAAGATCTGTACACAGAGCTGGAAACTGAACAACACACCCACTCTCTTCTTACGTACTGTAATGAAAGAGGGAGATCCCGTCAGTCTAATGTTAGGGTTTGATCTCCTTATATCAGCATTTTTGGTTAAATCCCAAGCAGCAGTCTCACCACAGTATATACTGTGTGATGTAATGTCCTCATTGTAAATTTTACAAAATGGAAATATCTGGGACATATGGTGACATGAGAAATTAGACACTGATTTTAATAGAAACAGATTTGAGTTGTTCACTTCATTCGGGAAGCTTTAGCTGACAACGTACTGTGTGTTAGTTGAACAACTGACTACTGCCTGTGTTTTAAATTACAGTCAGCCAGTCAGGCCTTTTTGAGTTTTTCCCAGATAGGTATCTAGATAGGAATCTTTTGATAGTGTATGACACAATGTGAAAAGACACTGCAAAAATGTTGGCATTTTTGCAAGAGGACATTTTTTTCATACCTCACAGGAATCGCAGCTTGACTTTCTTCTGCCACAAACTTACTTTGACTTCCTTACGGTGACTGGAGAGTGAAGTATTTGTATTTAAGGACTTTAACATTGGCAGGGTCATAGATTTTATGATATATTCTTTTTTGGAAATGTAGTGCAGTCAATTAATTGATCAGTTGATGGACACAAAATTAGGAAAACAATTGGAGCAACTAGGTGATTTGTGTCGCACCGTTCAACAACAAGGCCAGTCAAAGTCCTTTACATAAGGCAATATATATAAAAGCAACACAACACAATATTAAAAGATGAATAGAATTTTAAAATTCCTTTGGGTTTTAGTCTGTTGGTCAAATGAAAAAAGAAATCTAAAGAGTGACCTTGGGCTCTGTGAAACTGTGATGGTATTTTATTTTATTATTTTTTTTACACATTTTTCTGCGTTTTTTGGACTTAACAATGAATGTAAGAAAACAACTAGATTAATTGCTTACAGCTGAAGCAGGCCAAATATTTTCACTCCCCAATTATTTTGGCTGATATTTTACTAAAGCGTTCACATGTATGTTGTTAAAAACATACAGTGAGTAGAGGCCGATGTTTTCAGAAATGATAAGTTGAAAAACCGAGTAAAATTTATAATGGAAGAGAGAGCAGAACCCAGTGGTCAGAGTTGTTTGTAGAAAGGCCTCTACATTAAGTGGGTTCAGGATTCTCTTGCATGAAAGCTTGTTCTCAGCCTCATCCAGCCTAATGACGCCTACGCAGATAATGCCCTGATGTGGAGATAGTGGTTGTGTAGCATGTGGCAAATTATCAGACATGAAATCAGGCGGAGGCAGCTAGGAATCCTTAATTATGGTGCGGTCCCCACAGCACCTCCATCGGCACTCCACCCCTGAGCCTCCCAGACTCCAGCAGCAGCTCCCTCCTCCCTTCCTGTTGCCCTTACCTATAATATAGATGGACCAGAGGCAGAATTTGCCAGTGGAGAGAGAGCTTGAGGAGGATTGGGTGGCATGGTTGGTCAGGCACTGGGGTGGAGCTGCTATATGTGGATTTGAGAGGGAAGGGGGGTTATTGTTTATTTTTGGATCAATTAGTGTCAGTCTGAGCATCATTGTTGTCTTAGTTACGCTAAATAATAGTTGACAGTTTGAAACTTGACAGTGCTTAGAAGTTTTGCTCCCTCACAGTGAATTGTGTTACAAAGAATTAACTGTACCATGTATTTCTGTGAGTTTTGAAACACTGAGCTGCAACAAACATGGGCACTTTTAGGAGGGGAGCCCAAGGTACGGACCTTCCTAAACAACAGTCCTAACATTATGTGATGTTTTCTGTATTTCTCATCTCTGTAAGTGACCCCTTGCTGTTTGATCTTAAGGAGATTATCTGTTAACCTCAATCTCTATTAACCCAAATGAAAAGTTTGTTTTTACCAGATTCACACAGAGCTTAAAACATTTTAAAATCAAAACAGTTTCTATATAAGCTGGTACTGAGAAAGTAACTGTGCAGTTTGTACATCCACACAAATGTTTGTTGTTTCCTCATCTGAGGTGATTGAAACTGATCCTTGTACTCCCTGTTCTCTGTTGATTGGGAAGATACCGTAGGCTGATTCAATGCTAATGCCTTCAGTATCTTCCTTCACTTTGAAACACATGGTTAATTGAACATGAATAGAGATGTGGTGAAATCAATCCTATTCACCACCAACCTCCATGCCCCCACCCTCTTCCCAAACCACACACACACACACACACAATAATACCCCATCATCATTCTCCACCACCCTCAGCCCATTGCGCTCAGAGACCCTGCAATGACTCAAATAGCTCCAGTTCTCTGCAGCAGTGTAGAATTAAATGAAATTTGAAATGAGTTGCTAAGCATAATCAAGATTTTTTCTGTGTTAAATTGAGTTTTATTCTTGATGTGAGTGTTTCAGACCCTTGGTTCTCCTGGACAAACAGTTAAACCAGTCAGCAGGAGACATGTATGGCTCACTATTATTATGGGCATATTCTTACAACCCCTGCGCTTCTCCACCGCTGCTTCCTGCCCACCCAACCCTCGCCGCACCCACCCCACCATTTACACCCCCTCTTGTCTTTCTCCCCTTAGGAGTCAAAGGAAGCAATGGGTCCACCGGGCCCACTCCGCAGGAGTTGCATGACGGTATTTCTTGCAGACTTGCTGGCTTCAGTAATCAGCTACCAGCTATGTCCTACAGCACCACCTGGCCGTGGTACCTGCTGGACTTGTCAGTGACCACCATGATGTGTCAGTCACAGCTCTATGTGATCGCCTCTCTTTGTCTGCTCCTAGCCAGTAGTCTATGAACAGCCTCCCAGCTTTTGTCCCTAAATCCATGTGTTTAATTTGATCTGTGAATCTGTATTTTTAAATTCAAACCAAAATGGAATATAGAGGTGACTTTACTAAGACTAGGTTTTGTGTTTTCATCTTGAAGAGCATTTTGACTTTACCTGCAAATGCTAAAAACTGCAATGTAATTATTCTGAGCCAAAAGATACTCAGGATATGTGGGTTTCAGTAATATGGCACAAGGTAAAATACTTCCTGCACCAAGGCTAATTTGAGCTATGTTTAAGTGGGACCATGATGTTTTTCCTCTTCCAGCTACACTGTTCAGGCTGATCTGATGGCCCGTAATGACACTTACTGTTAGCTGCGTTTAAAAAAAAAAAAACAAGGTTACTCATTGTGGTGTAGCATGATCAAACTATTGTTTTAGGAGAAACTGCTGGGGGATTACACTTGTCTGCAGAGTTTATCATGTCCTGATCCTAGCTGAAATAATATGTCTGGGCTGCTGCTGTTACTTTAGCCTTTGCAGTCCATTTGAGATGAACCAGTTTTGGCTTCTGTCAAGGTCACAATATCCACTAATCAAAGCCAGGTTTATTTTTCTTTCTTTTCTTTTTTTCTACTCAGTCAGTGAAAAATATATATTGCAGAGTATCTACCAGCAACCTTTCCAGCAATTTTAAATGGCACTTTTCTCGATTCCACCCAATATTTTCATACCTGAATGATTGATTCCATATCTAAACGTCCTGTGGAGCCAAAGCCTAATGTTGTTTATGCTTCTGTGTCCAAAAAATCATTAAAAACACATGAGTGTGCTCTGAAAGTGTTTGAATAAGCCATTTATGTTTAAATACTGATGATAGATTCTACATGGGAGGCCTAAAGGTAAATGTTTACCACATCAAAACTTATAATCAAGTGTTAAAAACAAAAAACATCTGTCTGTATTCTCAAATATTGATATAAGCCTCAAACATTCAGTATCTAGCGAGCCATAGTTTTGGGAGTGAATTAGTTCCACTTTAAGTCTGCACTGTGTTCCCACATCGTTCTACTTAAAGCTGTGTGTAGTTGAGGCACATGCTTTAGAGCAAAGCCTGTATCAGTGTAACCTGACACCCACCTCCTCGCCCTCATTCTTAAAGTTTGAGCAGAGGCCCGTTGGACCCATGGATCAAAAGCAGAATCACCCCTCTTCATTGGCCACATGGACCCCCGAGGCCTCAGGGCTGTTGCTATGGAAAAGAGTATGAGTCTTGGGAGGTGGAGGGGGCTCACCATAATGGCACTGCTGTAATGTCTATGAGGATCCTGGAGCAAGTGAGAGGGACAGAAACATCAGGGATCGAGCTGACTCGCTTTTCCGTAGAAAGTGTTAGGCCTGTATAATCCACAGAAAGTGCCCCACACTCTGTAAGCTTATAGCAACGCTTCCCTAGGCTTGTTAGTGTAATGGCTTAGCTTTATGGCCAGATGTTCAGTAATAGTCAACTTAATTGCTAATGCTTAGCAGGCACTTGTTAGGTTCCGCGGAAGCTAGAGTAAAGCTCTTAAGAGCTGACCATAAACCTGCTGCACGTGGATACAGATAATATTTACTGTATAAAAGAAATAATGCAGTTAACAACCATTCTTTTACAAAGATCTGTCATCGCCAACCCATATCAAGATGACTTGGCTTAGCTTTGGGTTTCCATTTTTTCTGCAGAGATGTTAGGATTCTACATCTGAGGCATGTTTTTAGTAAAAGAATTGTATTAATCCATGTAGTCATTAAAATGTCAGGAAACTGAAAATAAAATCAAGATTTAATCAGTTAATTGATTATCAAATTGTTTTGGCTATACAAAATGTTATTTTTTCATGGAATAATCACATATAGATATTTTTCAAAATCTTGATCTGGAAGAGCAAATGAAAAATACTGTTTACGTACTTTTGAGGGATTTTAACTCATGATACACATCCGGGATTCAAACACAGCATGTCAGCTGCTGTGATACCACTTTTTAAAAAAAAATCTTGTTCACATCTTGCAGGTCTAGTACAGCACAGAGAAAGCACTGATAGATATAAATGTAAACTGTCATAGGGATGAAAAGATCTGTGATGCACAAAAAATAAATGTTAACTGTGTGTGAGGTATCATGTCATAAACTATCAAATATGGTGCTGCAGAGTGATTTGCACTAAACACCGGTTTGTTTTTCTCCAGGTAAATTTGAGGAGAAAGAGGACCGGGTTCCCAAACTGGAGCAGCTGAACTCTTTGGGTTTTATGTGCAGCCTGAACCTGGTTCTCAACAAGAGGGATCTGATCAAAATGGAGCTCCTGCTGCTGGAGACCTTTGGCTGGAATCTGTGCATGCCCACACCCGCCCACTTTATTGACTACTACCTCCATGCCTCGGTGCAGGAGGGCGACCTATACAACGGCTGGCCCCTGTCCTCCCTCTCCAAGACCAAGGCTTTCATGGACAAATACACTCACTACTTTCTGGAAGTCTCGCTGCAAGGTGAACTACGATTTGCTTTATTTGCTCAATAGGCGTTTGCACATTAATCGATCAAAATGTAAATTTGATCAAAGAATTCATGAAACTATTGTCGCTGGGTTCTTCTAGATCACGCCTTTCTGAGTTTCCGACCATCCCAGGTTGCTGCTGCGTGTGTGGCAGCATCTCGCATTTGCCTTCAGATTTCCCCGAGCTGGACGACCGCCCTGCATCTGCTAACAGGCTACACCTGGGACCACCTCACTCAGTGCATTGAACTTATGCTGCTGTAAGACACACACACACACAAGTAGAAAAAAATCTAAACAGAGAGCGAGAGCCTCTTGAAGTGAAGTGGGCAACTCAAGGTAGATGACATTAAGGCCCCCTATCTCTCTGTATTTTGTGTTGCCATGGTTTTGGATTATAAGATGCCCGTCACTTTCACCGGTAGAGGCTCATATTGTTGTATGCTATAATGTGGTGTGTAATTTAACAACTGTAATTAAGTTGCACATTTCTTGGTCAGCGGGTGACAGTGTGTGTTTGTTTGTCTACATCTGTGTGAGTATAATTGTTTGCACATGTTGGGACTAATTGTGTGGGAGTAAAAAATGGTTGTTTCAGACTGATCTCTGCTCCTGTTAATGGATTTATTAGAGAAGCCATTTTTCTGGACAGATCTGTCACACACTTTGTTTTGTCCCTAAAATACAATGTTGAGTTTAGGTCTGATTCATCATTCAATTTCTGACATATTTGTATATATATTTTTCACCTTCTGGTTGTGATAACAACTGAAATATGTCTGCCTTTCACTTCCACAGTGCTCATGACAACGATGTTAAGGAAGCCAACAAAACCAAATCCACTCCTCCTCACCGACCCTCCTCCCTGCAGTCTCAGCCCCAGACCTCTCACCTCTCTCCAGTGTCAGCCATCCAGAGACCAGCCTCCTCCTCCTCATCCTCGTCCTCCACCTCCTCCACACCACAGCTGCTCTTTCAGCCGGATGGCTTCCCACACCTTTCCCAGCATTCCCCGTCCCTGTCCCAGCTGCAGGCGCTAGCTGACTCCCAGGCTCTGGGGCCTGTGGTGAACATGTCTCAGGACTTCCTTCAGAGTCACAGGATGGGTCTGCTGACCGGGGCTCCCTCCATGACTCCTGGGGGTGGCTTCCCCTCCTACCCGAGCCTGACCTCCGGTCTTCAGCCAGGGGCTCGCGCGCTGCCGCTCCAGGGCCCCATTTCTGTGCAGATGGCCCTCGCCGCAGAGCCACGACACTGTCTGAGTATGGCCTACAGCGGGGGCTACCTGGGGGCCCATCACACCTTCACAGCCGGCTGCTTTGACAGGTGACGCCAGGAGACGGAGAGGGATCGCAAACCCCCACGGGAGCGCACTACTATGCTTCCATCCCAGCTCCCCACCCTGAAACATCCACTTACAGACCTCCTCTCTCTCTCCGTCAGCTCCGCAACACCTTCAGCATGTCCAACTCCCCCGTCCCTCTCACAGAGACGCCTCAAACGCAAGCAGAGGTCCAAAGGCAAAACAGACCCGGTGGAAGTCATCACACTGACGTGACAAACGCTCCACTGACTCATGTGAAACACTGAGGCATTGCAAAAAATGTTACTGCCATATTCTGAACTGGTTTTTATAAATCTGTGTTATTATGAGACTGACATCACTGTGAATGAGATGAAAGCAGCAGTGTGATCTAACACCCACCTCATTCAGTGCCTGTTCTCAGTTGTGTGATAGCTGAGCCAATTTTAGAAGTGCACAGAACACAAAGTATCTGTGATAAGGATATCTTGCTGCTTGACATATTTTTTTTAAAATTTCTAATCCCAAAAAATGAACACGTTTTAGAGAGAAAGATTGGCTGGTATTGTTTCTTGAGCCACCATTTGAGAGAGACAGAGGAAGAAACAACAGAGGCTTGTTGCTGACTTGGCAAGACACAAAAAAGGCTAATGTACGTCGGTGAACATTGATCTATTGCCTGTAAGCTCTGTTAGAGCTGAAGGGCCCCTCTGGGAATTCCTCACCACACAACACCTCTGAGGGGACGAAGAATTCATTGTTTTGTGCACAGCAGGTGAAGTCCGCAGCTCGAACACACCTGCAGTGTTTCCGTTTTTTTTATTTTATTTTTTTATTTCCTCTCCTCTCTGTCCTGCTCATCTCCTCTCTCCCACCTCCAAAGTCAAGCCTTGTGGCAGGGCCGTCACGCGCCCCGGGTGGCTCTCTCGAAGCTGCAGGCTTTGTCGTACTAAAGTTTTAATTTCTCCAGTGTCCACTGCTCAAAGAATTGAACGCAAACTGATGTGACTGGACCAGTGTGGCGAAGGAGACGTGGACGTTGGTTGAGTATTGTACATATGAATTGCTGCTGCCTTCTAATGAACTGTTGGTTCTGTGTCTGTGTTAATGACTCCAATGTTTACATGAACCACTAAGTATCAGGGACTTGAACAAGATTACTTGAATAT
This sequence comes from Lates japonicus, assembly GCA_033238685.1. Classification (NCBI taxonomy): domain Eukaryota; kingdom Metazoa; phylum Chordata; class Actinopteri; family Centropomidae; genus Lates; species Lates japonicus. Next base: position 5,378,098 of record BRZM01000049.1, read on the forward strand.
GATGCCATTGAAACATGCCATAGCTTTTATTTATAATGACTCATCTTTTTCTTGTTCTTGTTTTTTAATTCATTTTGTTTGATGTAGTGTAGCTTTTTTTTAATACAAACTTAGAAACATGGGTTGATTAATTATAGTTTTCTTTGTACCTGTTCATATAGAAACTGTATATTCAGGCTCAGGTTTTAAGGCTCAGACTAGCAGCCTTCTCATTACTCTGTGCTATTATGCTTTAAAGAGGATGCTAATGCAGCATCTGTGGGGTCTGAAATGTCCCCCCCCTCTCTTCATCACTGGACCATACTCCACTTACAACTCAGTAACTAAGTGCACAAAACAGTCTGTTTGCATCGCAGTGGAACAACCTCGTGGTCACTGGTTCCACACAAACATCTGCAGCCAGTCGGCTGTAATTGCCTCCAAGGTTTCTCAAGCTGCGATCCCCAATCTTCCACTTCCTGTTAAAGTTTAAACACATCCAGATTCCCCAGTGCCAGTTGCCCACTGGTTACCATGGTGACACCTTAACTGACCACGGAGCCCAACTTGTTGACTGAATTAGGGCTGTAACTACCCATTGTTTTTATTGATGATGAATCTGTCGATTATTATCTTGATTCATTTGTGTTGTCTTTAACATTTCTCAAAGTGGTGAAAAATTTAAGTCACTCTCCTCTACCCAAACAACAGTCAAAATCTCAAAGATATTCAATTTATCAGATTTGACAAAGCAGAGAATGAATTTTTCACATCTGAGAAGCTGGAACTAGGAAAAGTTTTGCATTTCTGCCTGAAAATGACATTATTTAAAAACATTTGATTAATTGTCAATGGACAAATTCATTAATAGTTCCAGACTTCCAGACTGAACTGAAACCAGCGCCTACTTGAGAATTTTTGAGCTTGGTCTTGAAGAAATTTTTAATAACTTTGACATAATTGTTGCAGTTTCCTAGACAGACTGTAAACTGCCTGTGGTTTGATTGTTCTGACTTTACATTTCAAGGTGTTTTTGCCGTGGACAGAGGACTTCTTACTGCGTTACTGCCTTGTTCTCAGCAGCTGCCACGCTTGAGCTGTGAACCCTGAATTCACAGACTTGTGCATCTCGCAGATAACACTACATGAAGCCTTCTGAATACTGTAAACACTAATATGACCACAAATTACCAGATCTTGTACAGCTAGACAACTATTTGTTTTCCAAACCACTGAAAGGGACACGCTCATGTGCTTTTCAGTGACACAAACTAAGATACTATGCCTTTCTTTTGCTAACGTTCATGTACAGTTTTGTTATCTTTTTTTACATTCCCTTTGTTTTCATTGTATTTTTAGTTAAAGCTTTTTGTGATTCTCTTGATGAATGCTGTTGGTGTGAACTAGATTTTTTTTCTTAGAGTTCAACTTGCTCTTTTCCTCATAATTCATGAGCAACTTCTCACTGAGGTGTCAAAGGTGCAATATGTTGTTTTTGTTTCTGTTTAAACTGACCACAGCCATCACTGTCTCGTGTACACCACTGGTTCATCTTTTTGTAACTTATTTTTGATAATTGTGTGATTTGACTTGCTGTAGCTTGGTTTCCTCTAGAGGGCAGTGGGCTCTGAACACAATGAATATGTTGCATATTGCAGCCACTTCCTTTGAGTGATAGATATTACTGAATGCTTTTGTCCTTTAGCTAGAGTTTTACTGTGCATTTTTCCGTCCCGTGAAAGGTGCTGATGTCACTCACACCAAACAACACTTTGTCTAATGTGATAGTAATGAAATGACACCACAAACTTCCATTTAATATTTTTATATTATTTTGTACCAATCTGTAGTCTCCGTTTATGTGACACTGAATGATAAAAGGCAATATTTTATCATAATGTGCCATGGAAAAATAAACACAGAAGTGAAATGAGTTTCTGGGGGGGGGTGTGTGTTTCTTGAACTGAGAAGGCATGACTGAGGTGCCTGCAGCTTTTAAGGAAACAATGGCTCCCTATGCATGGCTCCGGCTAATTCAGAGGGAGGATAGATGCAGCAGCTTCAGAAATTAGCCCAGCAGGTTTTTACACATTATTCTCCAGCCGAGACCACATGCTACAGTAACTACTACAACTATTTAACCTTTCATTCCCACTTTCCTAATCACGGGTGGAATATTAGAACCATAAGTGATATTTTTTATCCTACAGACAAAGTTCTTACTCAACATTTGACAAACAAGTTCAGTCTCTCTTCTGCTTCTTAACTCCGCCTGCACAGCTCAATCAGAGCTTTATGTCATTTTGATATATAGAAATCTATTCAGTGACAGGGCTCTCTCTCACACACAAGACATTATACTCTTATGTAATTCTTGCAAATAGACCGCCCTCCATTTGTTATACCCAGCACAGTGGACTCTCAGAAACTGCTGAGCCTCAGCTCTGTTCTCTCTGATGCTGTAGAATATTTGCTCTATTATGAAACTGAGGATTTTTTCCCCCCCGAGTTGGAAATCTGTAGTATTACCACGTATACAAATGCCCAATTATATCAGCTCACAGATCTTTAATTAGCATTAAGTTAAATAAAATATGACTTAAAACACAATGTTCCTCCACATAAGCCAAATGGAAATGTAATTAACTTGGCATACAGATTAAAGAGCAATCAGCATTTGGCAGTGCTCTCATGCACACTATTTACATGATTTGTGTGTTTTTTTTTTTTTTTTTTGGTAAAAAAAAAAGAAGCATGTATTGATGTTGAGTCTGAGGGGAATTCTTTGAGATCTCCAGTGTTCAGTGGCCCATCTGTAAAAGGGGGGTGTAGGGGGTGGAGGAGTGCTCTGGGCCGTCAGTTTGATAATGGATCATTCTCACAGCCTCCTGTAAGCTTTTGTGTGGAACTGAGGGAGCAGGCTGTTGGCTTCCTTTAAATGTGTCCTCGAGGAAGAATTTGGAAAAGTGTCGAGTGGGGGTGCAGAGTGGAGCTGCTCAATTTATCCCTGTAGTGTAGTAGTCTCAGTATATGTGCTTTAAAACCAGGGCACTCATATCAGGATTACTGAGAGTAAATCAATATATAAACAGACTTAAGCTTTCATTCATACTTACTGCATGTGGCCAGATTTTCTGTTTGTTAACGAGTTTGAGCTGATTTTTAAAAGTGTATTTTATTGGTAGGGGAATATGTACCATTAAAACACACTATCGACTGATATGATAAGTCTTAAGGTGGGTCCTGTTTTTTAACCTTATCTTTTGATTATGTCAAGTAGACTCGTCTCTGTCAAAAATCTAGACCTTCACTGTCTCAGTTTTGTGTTTATATGCCATATTTTGATAAATTAATTTGTTTAATCAAATGACCACACAAATCCAGAAAGTATCCCAGCCCAGAAAAACTGTAAACAACACACAAAGAATTGAAGGAGTGGGGGATTTAAAAGGGGCCTGGCAGCTTATTTTTGCCCCGGGGCCCCATGACAGGTTTATTCAGCCATGCTTTCACATAATTTTCTTACATCCACTGGCTTGTTTAAATTTGTGCCACCTTCAGCTCAGATGACACTCTTTTTCACTGAATAGTAAACTTTTCATACTGAAATGCTGTGATCAATGTATTAATCCCTCTTGTTGTCACCAGGCTCTATAGATTGAACTGTGGTAACACCTTATCACCTGGTAGTGAAATGAGATCATGTCAGTTTTCAGCCACTATTATGATGATGATCCAGTGAAAATCAATAACACAAATTTAATTCTGTCTCTTTAATATTGGTTGAAGTTCATGATTTAAAAAGGGCCATTATCATACCATTTGAAGAATTGTGTGTTTAAAAATTTGTGCTGTTGTTTCTTTTTTTTCTCCGTTCATCCTGTTTTTCTCCTTATCATCATGGGTTTTTCCCACCCCCTCTTATATTCAGTCAGTGGTTCAAAAGTAAAAGCAGGCCACTGATCCTCAGCTTTGAAAGAAGTCCAGCTTGTATCATGAAAATTCAGATTTATTCCCCATAAGAGCACATGACAGAAAAAGCGAACATCCCTCCTTGTGATGTGAGATGTCACACATTAAAAACACGTCTCCATGACAGAAACCTTGTGATTTGATACCATAAATCACACAGCTGCACTACAAGCAACAGATGCTTTGATGAGCAAAGTTCTCCACTTTTTCTTCTTCATGGTGAAATGCAGCTTGTAAAATATAAAGGACCAATGGGTGAATGTCAGCAATACTATTACTACTACCATTACTATTTTCCAAGTCTGAATGTATTTCAGTCATTTATCTGATTACATTTTATATTCCCCTTGCAAACAGTAGAGATCCATTCACTTCCAGCAGTGTAACAGATGAAGAAGGGTTTGTGTTGAGGAGGTGCTCTATAGAGGAATGAGGATGCCTCTTAGTGGTGACAACGGAGAAGTGCAGTTTTTCTCTTCTCCAGGAGCAGAGTGAGCGGTAATACGGGAAGAAGGAAGAAGAGTGTGACACTAATCTTTCACATCATGGTATATCGCCATAGTAATACATCCATGACAACACAGGGTTTTCTCATTGGGGGTAAACTTATTCGTCCAGGAGAAGCCAGTGCTGTTTTGGGGTTTTATTTGAAAAATAAATAAACATATAAATAAAGTTGAGATGTCTAGACTGTCTGTATGATACCAAGGTGACCTTTGCTTTTTGGTTATTTTGGGAAAACTTTCACCTCACTGTGAAACAAAGAGGCTCAACAATAGAAGTTAGTAGAAGCAGTAGAGATATTTGAAAAAGAGGACAATATGAGTATTATTGATCAAAAGTGTTCTCTTCTCACCATAATAAACTTAAAACAGTGTTTTACTTTAAACACTTCGTCACATTTCCATAACTGTCAGTTTTCTTTATGTCATTTAATTTCATCATCACTATTTTAATTGCTGAAAAAGAGACATGAGGTGATTCAAAGATCGGGAACAGGCTGTGTACACGCTGCATTTGATGCAGTGTGTCATCAAAAAGTGAACAGCCATGTTCACACACTCAGCAAACAATATGTTTCACACTGGTACTTTTTCTTGCAGGGCTGTGGTACTGTTACAATTTGCACAGGTGTTCATGATATTGTGCTCATGACACCAGAAAACCTCCCAGGGCACAGTTCACATTAATCAAATATCTATTAAAATATATTCTACCTGCCTGGGCTGAGCTGAGCCTCAGCCCCTGCTCGGCGCCTGTGCCTGCAGCAAGTCATTTTTGCTTTGTAATATTGACAAAAGACCAACATTCCCATCAGACATTTGGTTTCATTTAATTTATTTGCATTTTAAAGAACAAGACAAAGCCGCAATAAGAAGAAGTGTGATTTGCCTGTCCAGCATTATGTAACTTTTGGATCTCGCTAATGCATTTGCTGTGGTGTGTGATTTTATGCAGTGTCACTCTCAATCCCGCCTTCTCTTTCACTAAAGGCTTGTGATGCTTGAACATTGTAGAGACACATCTGGTGTCTCCCTGTAGCCACACAGTGCAAAAGGCCTGTGATGCCCAAGTTGTGTTTCTGCATGTTTCTGCCACCAACACCCTCTTGCTTGTCAGTACAAATCGAAGCGAGTGTCAGCCACCGATCATCTGGTGTGTCTCTCAGTGCTGTTGAGTTTCATTATGGAGCTGTGACATTCTGGCTCCCATCCTTCACTGCAGCATTTGGTCTTTGAATGGCAGCTGGCTTCAGTATGAACACAGGCAGGAGTGCTGGCGACATGACAGCAGGAGATGTATGCAGACTGTTAACTTTCCACACAGAAACTTCACATTCACATTCACACCTACAGGCAATTTACGGTCACTAATGAACCAAGTTAAATAAGGGGTAAACCGAAATGTAAATGGATATGGAAAACATTCTGTTATTCATTTTCTCATGAAGCTGCATGTCAAGACATTTTTTTTTTTCAAGTTTAAATAAATTTGGTTAAAGTGGTGAAAAACAGATATTAGCCCTACCCAAACATTTGCATGAAGGGAACAGAACAGAAACAGCATATAAAGTGGTCCCAGCTGCTGATTTAGTTTAGTTAAACTGTCAGGAGTCGACAGCAGAGTGTTTGCTTCAACATGGCTTTTACAGGGAAATATGTCCTGGAAAGCCAGGAGAACTGCGAGGAATTCTTCAAGGCTCTTGGTGAGAGACCTGTATTTACCTACATAGATACATTTATAAGATATATTGGATTAGAATGTGTTGATCAGTGCTAACAATGTTTTTTTTTCTCTGTAGGAATTACAAACCTCAAAGACTCCAGCAGTGATGCGATAATAACAGACATCTATCAGAATGACGACTTCAGATTGACTAAAACCTGGAACAACACGTTCCCTATTGGGAAGGAGGCAGAACTGGAGACTGTGGATGGCAAGACATTCAAGGTCATTTCACATTTATTTCATGCAATGTTTTAAGATATTTTAAATATTTAAACACCGACTTTTCCCCCAATTTCAGTTTGATCATATTGTTTTGTTTTCATTTTTAGACCCTTGTGACTCTGGATGAGGGTAATCAAGATTCAGTTCCCCAAATACCTCTACACTGCTGAGGTGGTCGGTGACAAGCTCGTCGAGGTGAGCACGTACAACTTTACACTGGTGTGGTGGTGAATATGTGTTTGTGTAAATTCTTTCAACAGCAAAGTATCATAAAATTTGAAAGGTCTTTCTGCAGAGATATATTTACGTCTCTTCCTGTAGCCAGGCAACAAACAATTATAGAGTGTTAACAGGTGGCGAATCTAATGCAAACTGTAGATTTTATTACCATTCACTCGTACAGTGAGGAATGAGGAAAGCTTTGATAAGACACTGCATTCAAGTGATAATTATTATATTTATTGGACCTGAATCAATAAACCACATAAGGTAAGCAGAATCTACTGCATTTGTATTGTTCTCTGAAACTGACATATAATTAGAAAAACTGTATTTTCAGCTCATTTGATATATATATAAAAAAGAGAGAGAGAGAGAGAAAAAAGAAAGAAAGGATGGAGGGGTAGCACATTTGCTCAGCAGAAACTGTCTGGGTGAGTATGTGTAGAAGTTACATAGAGAGATGTATCATATATTTATGTAATTTTTATTGGATTGAACATGAATACTGTTACAATTTCAGTTTCATCCATGTAGAGATACAGTACGTAGCAAAATCTAGTCTTTCAATTTTCAGCATCAGCAAGAAGACACCGCTTGCAATAGATGGTCAAGTTATTGTCCTTGCTTCAGTAACCGCAGGAAGGATTTTCATGGTGTGTTTCACCTCTGGCAGCCTCTTTTCCATTAAAACGTGTTGAGTCTCGCAGATTTAGATCCTCTTGCTAACTCTTTTGAGAGTCACACCCTTCTCCCCTGGAGTTATGCAATTCTACAGAACAGAAAAGACAAAGATACAGATGAAAAATACAACAAACTGCAACTTATATTTAAGTTACCTAAGTTATATTAAGTATGAGGTCATGGCTTGAGTGGTCTCTTACAATTACTAGCTTATCCTCAAGGATCTCTGCTGTGAAGTGGTACTGGGGAAACTGTATTGAAATCTTGTCGCCTTCCATAGTGACAGGAGCCTGAAGGTCACAAAGACAAAAGGTCAAAGAGGGAAATGTGGAGTGAGCTTGATTACGTTAAAGTTTTACGACAAGTTGCGGCAGATGTGCAGGCGCCTGTTGTGAACTCACCGTGAATTTGGAGCCCGTCATTGTTGCCAGCTCACATTCCTGGCCAACAGTGAAGCTATTGGACCAGGTCCAGTTGGGGATAGTTTGCGTCCAGGTGAAGTTGTTCCCATCCTGAACCACCTCTGTCACCACTTTGTGGTCTGTCTTGGCCTTGAGAAGTCCTGTGACAGAGAAGGTGATATTCCAAATACAGAAATTCAACTAATTTTAAATGAGCTCACATTTATCCATATACAGCTTATGTATCAGTAAGAAAAATGCTCATACCAATTGCTTCCAGAAACTCCTCATAGTTCTCTTGACTCTCCAGCTCATATTTCCCCGTGAAAGCCATGATGGTGAAAGAGAAGAAGTGAGGAAGGAGTGTAATAAAAAGAGGAGTGACCTGCTACAGATACAGTTTCTGTTCTTGTTGAATCACTGCCAAACCTGCCTCTTCCTTTTTTTTTCACATACTTCAGCATGTGTCATCCCCACGTGTGTGAGAAATGTCAGCTGTGTTTTTCCAAGACAGTCTTTCACATTGTCTAAAACTACAATGTTTGAGTTACAATTTGGCAAAAATCCCAAGTATTCCCCTGCTCCTGTCACTATCAGGTTTTTCCAGCACTTGTGTTAACATGTGATGAGAGTTGGTTGCAGGTTTGATCATGTATGGTGCAGTAAAATGCTCAGAATATAAAATCCAGGATGTCTATGTATATGTAACCAAAATAACTACACAAATGTTAGGAATCTGTGCACCTTCACTATTGCAACACTTATTCCAATAAATGTACTGCAAAAACGTAGCACTTGTGGCTGTGGGAGTGAGGGAGCAGATCAGAGGTGGGAGGGTGAGTTCAGCAGTCTTATGGCCTGTGGGGTGAAGCTTGGACCTGGATGCTGCCGTACCATTTGTGGCCGGGCTGACTGGGGTCTGTGATGATCCTGTTGGCCTTCTTCCTGGCAGTTCGATCATGGCGATGTGCTGAGCAGTTTTCACCACCCACTGTAGACAGTTGAGAGCGGTGCAACTGCCATACCAGGTGGTGATGAAGCCAGTCAGGATACTCTCAGTGTGTGTAGAAGAGTTCATGTTGAAGACAGTATTGTATTTATTTTTGAATGTCCATTTCATATTGTTTATGTTATGTTGCCTTTCCAATATATATGAGGTGTGTCCTATGTGGTCTGTGTAGTGACACATTTTGGCACTGGGTCACCTGGTATAGAAGCAATTGAAAAAAAATAAATCTTTCCATAAAAATATTCATATAAAATGGATGAAGCACTGAAATCCAATAAAAACGTGCGTCCCATTTTCCAGTGTAGCAATACGATTCAGTATTGACTACTCTGTTCTCTCACTTCCACAGCCACTAGTGCAAGTTTTGCAACACATTTATCGGAACAAGTGTAGCAAAGGTCAGCGTGCACATTTGTCACGTTGTGATGCGAGAGAGCTCGTCTGTGAAGTTTCAGTCAGCGATTTGAGAGGTTGTCATTACCGAGTTGTGGTTGTACTGGAAAATGGACTCAAGAATATGAAAATATCAATCCACACATTTGTGAATATGTTTTCTGTGACTTCACAGTCAGGGCATGGGCATGTGAATATCTTATACAGGTGAAAATTCCCACGTCAAGTTCAGATTTTGACAAATTGCTCAAACACTTATTGCTCAAGCACATACTGTAATTGACCTTATGGTGGTTATGACGTACTGGCTGAGGTATATTAGTTAGTTATTTGATTTTTTTTTCAAGCAGTAACATTAAACGTCCTCCTGTCTGTGTCTTGCATATGGCTGCAACTAATTATTTTCATTTATTCTGCTAATTATTTTCATGATTCATCAATAATCATAAAAGATTAAGAAAAGTTATTAAGTTAGTAAGTATCCACATTCCTCAGTTTTTGCCCCCTTGTACTGAAATGCAGTCTTACATAAAGGAATCTATGCCACAGTGTTTGCAAACCACTGCTAGTTGTTGCTCACTGACTGGTCTTTCACCTTGCACCACAGTGGCCGCCTCATCACTTGTTGTAAAATGAAATGTGCCAGTGGAAAGGGAATATAGGAGGTATCTGAAAAGCGCTGTGAGATGAAAAGATGAAGTGCTCTCAACTGAATCATGGTTTGGACCTTTCTAGGGGAGTCACCTCCCTTTCAGCTGGAATGGGGGAGAGAAACCGAATGAATATTTGTGAAAATATTGTGCTCTTATTCAAGTATCAGTAACCCTGCCTCTTACAGCACCTTCTCACCTATGTTATCCTCCAGAAACCCTCTGTTTATTTACTATTCACAACACAGAGTGGAATAAACAGTCTGTTTCTCTATGTGCTGGATAGAAAAACTCAAAACTTCAAAATATCTCAGTTAGGAACACATCGAGGAGCCTGGTTCACATGAACACAGAAATATTTGTGTGTGTATATGTGTTCGTACCTCCGTTCACATCTTGTGGAAGACATAATTAAATGTTAAAGGACTAGCTCCACATTTTGGGAAAAATGCTTACATACCTGCAACCAGCCCCTTGTTAGCTTAGCTTACCATAAAGACTTTGTGATTTTTACACTTAAGTTTTTGTATGGATTTAACAAATGAGATTTAATGTGTAGATTTATAAGGTTTAGAGGTGCTGGCAGGTGGATTTTATTACCTTTGGACAGAGTCAGGCAAGATGTTTCCAGTTTTTATGCTAAGCTAAGGTAATCTGGTGCTGGCTGTTGCTTCATACTTTGTGTACAGACATGAGAATAGTTTTGAATGAATGGTTTTAAAAATGTATTATTATTATTATAGTGTCAGGAGTAGTTTTTGTTTAATTTGCACACATAAACTACTCTCAGTACGTTTTAAAGTAACTGAACTTTTAAAATTTCAACTAAAGATGAATGAAATGAAAAAAATAAAAATAAATAAAGAATAAATAAATAAATAATGAAAATGATTAAATAAGCCCCTGCAGCTACAGGGAACCTTTGACCTGTGATACTTAATGACACAGAGCTGAAGTAGCTTCAGCCTGTGGGCCCGTCCTCAGTCTGCGCTCTTCTCTCTACTTGTCTCTTGCCAAGTACACATCAAACATCTCAAGTGTTCCTACTCCGCTGTAGTGAGGATACTTTGGGAGCAGAGTGTGTGGACTTCAGGCTGCAAAGTATCCCACCATAAATGCTAGCCAACCAACAGCAACTAGCTGTTCGTTTTGTCTGTATCTGAGGACTGTTACATCACTTTACTCAGTTTTGATCTTTTCTCAGTCGAGAGAGTAACCATGTAGATTCCTAATATTTCGTTAAGTCATTTGGCAATTTACTGCTGACTTTGCTTCTGCATTGCATTGATAAAATTCCTTTAGGAAAATTGAAATTTGGCGTCAGACATGAAATACGACATTTTCTTGCTGCCAGTTTGAGCAGATAAACGAGAATACAAAGTAAGTAGGTGATTTGTTGGTCAGTTATACAACTGCGCTGCCTCTATGCGCTTGGGAGATCGTATATATTAAGATACTTCACCACGTTTCAGTAAAAATAAACAGCAAACGAAACCGAATCGAGGTGCTGTGCATTTTCATTTAGTTTGGTTATACTAAACTATTTTACTACACTCACTGTCAGTCCCACATTCTTAGGATGTTTGAATCAAGATCATTTTCACAGTTCAGTCAGGTACAGGTGTGTTGAAGTTTAATCATCAGTACTGAGCCGAGCTGATGATCTCAATAAGAACACTGCTGCTCAGACTGGAGTCAGTCCTCCTGAGTTGAACTGCGTTTACCACTACTGGATTGACACGACTGGAATGATCTTTGTATTTCCCACAGGAAGTAAAAGCACCAATTTTATCTTGCTGCGGTAACGCCCCTGATCAGTCAATCGACTGTTGACAGACACGACTAAACGCTGGGATTTTTACATTTGTGCGAAATGGCCTTTCAAACTTTAAAACTTGCTTTAGTAAACACGCTGGAGGAACTGGAGCAGAGTAGTTTCGGGAAGTTTTGCTATAAACTGCTACAGCACAGTGATCCGCCGCAGGTTCCTTACAGCGTCCTGGTGGACTGGGATCCCGTACAGGTCACAGAGCTGCTGATTTCAACCTACTGCTATAATGGTGTTCTGCCTGAGACTGTGGACATACTAAGGCAGATAGGCTGCGGTGACAAGGCGCACAGGCTCGGTACATCTTCAGTACTTGCTCTTTACACTGTTTGATGCGCAATATGACGCGTGCAATGTGCAGTTTAGACGGGCCGCTATGAACAGTAGATGAATTCATTCGGCTTCAGTTTCGAGTAGAACACTGGAATTTTTGAACGTGCGTCTCTGACTTTCATTTTCGAGCACGTGACTTAAAAGTCCAATCATGTTCCACGTCTGTTCCTAACTGCTGTGACGTTGTCGTTTACAGACTGTATATAAAAAGCTCAGTGATAAATATTTAAATAATATTTAAATAAATACTGATCTGTAGCTTTTAATTGATTTTGTTCTCTGAGACACTATTGTATTGATGAATTTGTCAGTTTGTCAGCTACTGCAATTCTTCCTTGGGTCCACGTGCATTTTACAGTGCCTATGATACATTCAGTATTATACAACCAAACTGGCAAACCAAATGTAAAATGTGATGAATGAATGAATTAGCTACACTTTGAACATGGAAATAAATATGTATAGTATTTAGCAATGAAACCCTTCTCCAAATCCAACTAATTATCATAATTTTTCTGTCTGTCTTCCCTCAGTGGAGCTCTTTGTCGATAGACACAGAGATTGGCTGATCCATAGAGTGACCAAAGTTGAACCAATTTTGGATGAGCTCCTTATCCAGGGCGTTATTCAGCAAGAAAGTTATGATAATATCAGAGCTCTTCCAACCTCTGAGGAAAAGATGAGGAACCTCTTTGATTGTCTACTGACAGCTGGGGAAGGCACTGGCAAAGACATCTTCTACAACACCCTTGAGAAACTGGAGCCAGATCTTATCAGTTACATCAAGGCAGCAAGGTGAACACACAGGCTTTCACTGTGGGCTTTTGTGCATATTGCTGTGTAGCACATACCTTTTTTCAGTGTATGCCAATGTGAGGCTAAATTATATATTTAATGTGATTAAGTAAATGATCAAAATTTGTGTTTCCTTAAGCCAACTGTTAACAGTTGTCCTTTAACATTTCAGAATAAAGGCACAGGGACCGGAGATTGGGACTTATGACCCCCATATAGGTTTAACAAATCCCTTGGTGGTGAAAGTGAGTAGATATCATAACTGTTTGAAGCATTTGTGGTGAATCGTGGATTGAAAATTGCCTCTCATCTATCATCTTTTGAGGCTTATGGATTGATGATTGTATTCAAGAACCATTATCTACTTGGATATAATTTAAAGTTTTCTTTAATAAATAAATAGAAGTCAAGCTTTAAAAACCTCAACAGGTAATTTGACAACAACAGCTTTACTTACTTTGTCTTTGAAGACATAACTGAGATCTTTAAATATTCTTTCATATTGTCATGATAAAATTGTTAAAAAAATATATAGTGGACCTACAGTAAATTAGACTTTTAACCAGTTTCAGAGTACGAGAGTCATTACCGTGAAAACACCAATGGCATGTGGGAGTGAAGTATTTACTGAGGGTAACTGGATTAAAGTTGACCCTGAAGTGAACTGTGTGGATGCGGAGGATGCTCCACCTTACAGGTAAAAAACATCAATTCAGTACTGTGTCACAGCAAACAGGAATCATGGGAAAAAACAGCTATGAATCTTAGATAAAAACAAGGTAGATTATTTTTCTGTTTACATGAACAACATTTCTGTTGGTCTTATAGCATTTAAGTGCAAACTTACTGTACTTTTTCCCTTCCATAAATTAGCCTACAGTCTGAAGCAGGTAAATTTGAATGCAGCATCTCTGGTCTGCGCTGGGTTTGTAAGGAAAAGGTCAGCTTCAAGTACCACTTCGGCTTCTGGGAGGAACACATGGGGAGACTGGAGACCATGAAATACATCCCTGGAGGTCCCCTACTGGACATCACAGTCATTTCTGGAGAGTTAGATGAAGTGTATCTGCCACACTGGATCTGCACAGGTAAGCAGATATCATATGATATTTTTAAAAAGATGTAACAACTTTATTAATGTTTGATAGCATTTCTATGAAAGCACTTGTCCTTTGTGCAGATGACAGCCCTACAATTTTAGACAAGTTCGCAGTCCTACACATGGATGACTGTGGAGATGTTGTGGAAAAACCGTCTGAGGTCACACCAACCCATGTCAAGTTACTCCAGCCAGTTTTCTCTCCAAGAGGAGTCCTGATGAGAGCGGGCTTTCCAGTGAAAATCAACTGTAAAGTGTTAATATACAAGACCAACAAAGCATTCCTCACACTGCATGTTTATTTGATCCCTCGTGATCCTGCTCTACAACAGGTTATTGTGTATCTTACTGTCTCCATATTGATTCATATTTCAAAATAGACAACACAGTTGGCTTCTATAACTGTGGAAAGAATGTACATTTCCCCACAGACGATAAAAAACAGGGCGTTATCCAGTGGATACAAATCGATCCCAAAGCCGTACCCAGAGAAGTCTCTGAAAATGCACGACCGTTTCATCCTTACAGCTGATGTGGACAGTGCAGAAGTTTACCCTGAGGTACAGTTTGAACTTTGTTTCAGATATTAAATCCTAGTGAATTGTGGTCAAGACACTGCAGGATGAGAATCCTGACTTACACAGGCACAGGTTATCAATGGTAAAAAATTGCCTTCTAATCATCATCACAAATGTATGTCTTTTAAAGACCACACTCCCAAGAGAGGTGGTTGGTATTTATTTTTGGCCTGTTATTTCAATATCAGCTCTGTTATTTTAAGATCACGAGGACATTAGCAGTTATAATTCAGCAGTCTTCAGTTAAAGTAGTAATTTTACATTTTGAAAATCTGCTTTCTTTCCAAGAGTTAGAAGAAAAGATTGATATCACTGTCATATCAGCAAAATGGGAGGAAGCATACTTCTCAAGATGGAGCCCCTCTATATCTCCCTGTCTACAGATGTCTTTGGTTACATCAGAATGTATACATATATTTTTTTTCCCACAGAAATTAAAACTCATATATGACAGCAGGGACCCAAATTTCTATGAAGTGTTTGTTGAAAATCCAGACAGTAACTTCAAACTCACACTGAAAAATGAATCTGGACCAGTGTGGACACGTGCAATTCGAAAAGGTAACAGTTTGTTTTGAATGCAAGATGTGAATCTGCCAAATATCCATACTTTATTTTTCTGCTTTTTATTTCAGATGACTATCTAAACACTGATGATACAAAGGTGACATATGGTAAGACACTGCTACACTCTATGATGAGTATTTAGGAGAACTACACTTGTTTCAAGTGTCATAAGATCAGCAGTAGATCTTTGACAGACAGCATACAAAGCCTTTGATCATTTTGGTGTGATGTTATAATTGAAGATAAATGTTTTAAAACCACTGGACATTAATACATTTAACTCATTAGCTGCTACTGGCATAATACATCTGTATCTACAACTGAACTGATTGTGGTCAAATTGCATTGTGGGTAATGTAGGTGTCAGGTTTTGACAAGAGAGAATAACGTGTGATAGAAAGGATGATATCTCTGGTGCTGCTGCTTCATTTACTATACAGTCATTTCTTTTAACTGTCCTTCTTCAGGAGTGCAATGCTAAATCAGTGGTGTGCTCTTCCAAGCCAAAGTTTTCCACAAACATCTAGTGGTGTCTTGTTGTACAGATACTTTCATTTTATCAGCTGAGGTGGAGGTACCTGTGATGCTCAAGTCACTGAAAAATGTGGTTGTTAAGTTGTTCATTTGGATTTTTTGAAGCCCATTGTTCATCAACGAGTTAAGTATTGTCAAGTGTTGATGTAAACGTACCGAACTTTAAACACAGGTTTATGGGGTGGAATGAAATTTGTTTTACTGATTGTTTTTTACTGAAGTTTTATTGCTTTTTTAAATCTTAGGGTATGAAAGTCATATAATGATATTAAAGACATATTTTTTCTGTTTTATCTGTTAGGGAAACCACATTGGATATGTTCTTCTTCTACTACTTCTCTTATTATTATTATTATTATTATTATTATTATTACTATTGTAACCCTGATATAATGTTTACTGAACTTGAACTTGATAGCTAGCTAGTGTGACTAAATGTTTTTAATGTTTGTGCACCATGAGCTCCCCTAAGAAGCCAATATTTGAGTTGTTTGAGTTTGTGTCTGTCTCTTTTTTCCTCTAGATACAGAGCTTTCCAGAGTGAGGTTTAGGTTTGCACAGAGGGTGTCCAGAGAAGTTATTAATCAGCTGCTAGATGACCTTTCCGAGGATGGTGTCTTGAATGACGAGGAGAGAGAGTCAATAGCTCAAAGGAACAATACCAGGGCAGACAGGGCACGCTGCCTCATTGAGACAGTGAGGAGGAAAGGATATGAAGCCAGCAGGAAGATGATTTCTCACCTTCAAATCAGAGACCAAACACTTTCCACTGAGCTGGGGCTGCTCTCTGGCTGACCTGTTTAAACAGGTAAGGTCTGTTTCTGCAGAGCTAGAGGGACATTCACTCTGCTTTTTGCTTGACTTGAAGTGTTTGAAGTGTAGTGCAGAGGGAAATATAACTTTGAACAGTTTTTGAACAGTGGAGTATTGTGGACAGAGAAAATGAAGAATCAAGACATTTCTAATTCACTATTCACTGTCTAATTCACTATCTAAATTAACTAGTACTACTACTCTCAGATTTGCTACAAATAATGTTGGTTTTACTACAAAAGGACCAAAGTGCACTCACTTGTCTTAGAAAATACTTTTTACACTATTTTTTTATACTATGTTTTCTGTAAAGATGTAATTATACCAAAAGTGGTTACATACAACTAATTTGTATTAGCAAATACATTTTCCGGGAACCTTATAGCTGCCAGGATTACATTATGTTTTTTATCAGCATCTGAATGAATGAATGTGTCCGCTAAGTTTTTGCTGTCAATGTTCACATCTGGAAACTAAAGCATGAATAACGCTTTCATTGTCAATGTGTTTACACAATTCAAAGCATTTAATTATAGCTGCACTAATCAATATTTTTAAATAACGACGTGTTAAATTTCTGTCAGTAAAACAAATAGTATCACTGTGGTGATGACTCTGCAGTTTTCTTAAGTGCTAAGGGTCTTCATGTCTTTCAGCTCATTGTCTCATTAGTCTGGTTTCCAGCTGCAGCAGGCAGCTTTTTTCTAGCAAAAAAGCTTTGACAAACCCACCTGCCAAGTGCTAATAGCAGACAAAGCTAACATAGTGGAACATGGTAGATTATTTTCTTGGACTCACAAATATTAGTTAACTTTTATGAAAGTGATTTTCCAAAAGAAAAAATACAGATTTGTTGGTGATTCAATATTTCTGTAAGATTCTGTAAAATAGACTTAATACCTTAGAATAACGGCAGCAGTGGCAGAAACAAAACCAACAATACTATAGAATAAAAATGATAAATGTAATTACTTTATATTTGCTTTGTCCAGAGAGGCACTTTAAAGAGGCAGTGGCCTACATGATTAGTCACTGCGCCACATGTCCCTATTTAACAACAAAATGTGCATTATTTGACACCTGAGAGATATCACAAACCATATTTGTCTTTTCAAAATTCATTTGTTTATTTACTTAAATACGTGTGATTAAACCGCCAATCTATTTTTAGATTTAAAACTTTCTAGCTTACAGTTATGAGATTTAGTGGTTGTGGTTGAGGTAATCTCTCTGCCACCTAGCTACATTCATGAAATATAGATAAGATTAAAGCATCTGTACAAATACTTTTAAGCAGAATGTGAAAGGGGGAACTCCACTGATATTAAGATTTAATGTTTTTTTTTTTTAATCTACATTTAGTTTCCTCCTCAAAAGGAGTACTACACATATGAAAACAGGTGTACAATATTATCTGTGATTCTGAATGAGCTTAGAAAAGTTGTCATCAGGACCCCCTTTGACAGAAAGACAACACTGGCATTAAGGATTCTCTTGAATATGGCGCCTTTGGTTGTTTACACAGAATGACATGAAGGTGGCTTAATGCCGCCCCCTTTTACAGATGTTGATCCGCCTCTGTGACTACCTGGGTCAGGTGATGCATATCCCCCATTCCGCCACTGTACCTTTTATACAGGACGACAAGGCGGAATAACAGCACAATATTTTCCCGCCTTGAAAAGGCTGTGTAATAGGGACTAGGGTTATCTTGCCTTGGGCCTGAGGCTACAAATCTATCTGGATGGGACAGTCTAATGAAAGATGGTATGAATGCGTCTTGGTATGTTTTTGGAGGTTGACCTGTACTAGGGTCTAACAGTCAGGACGTCTCAGTCTCCTCCGCACTGAATTTGACCATTCTTTTTAAAATATACCTCTCATCGGTGGGACTGATTAGTAACTCGTCACTGGTTCCTTAAGGTAAAACAAAACAAAATAACCCTCTCTCCAATGAAGGAACTGGTTAATACACAATGGTCATCTCCAAGATAACAACAACACGTGTTTGCGAGGAATCCAAACCTGCTCTGAACTTCCTTCTCACAATCCAACAATCTAACATGGCTACAAACACATGATGATAGCTCTTGTTGAATAAGGTGGAGAGGAAAGGGTTCAGAGAAGAGTTGGCATATCCAAGTCACAGGGAGGCCTCTAGGACCAGGGGGCTGATACTGTAGCCCTTCAAAGGATGGACCACTCTCATACAGAAGAAAGGAAGCCAGCAGAACAGGAAGACCCCCAAGATCAGACCCAACATCTTAGCCGCCTTTCTCTCGTTCTTTTTCTGGACTTGTCTGATGGAGTCGGCCCTCATGGGGCTCAGGTTCATCTGAAGCTGCCCAGTATGGTGCTCGATTGCATGGATCCATCTTGCTTGTTTGTGGCTGCCATGAAAATGTTCCCTACAAACAGCATGACACCCATGGGAATGGAGGAGATAGTTGAGGTTGCAAAGGCAAAGGGGACATGAAATGTGGCCATGCAGGTCTAAATAGCCAACTGCATGCTGCTGCTCAACATAGCAGGAGGTGACGAGGTGTACATGCCGAGGGAGACGCAACGGGAGGAGATGACCAGAGGCAGATTCCAGCAGAGTAGCAGCAGCACGACCACACGTCTTGGAGACATGTGGGAAGGGTAGTGCAGTGGGTTGCACACTGCCATTTATTGGTCCAGTGCCACGCAGCTGAGATTGAAAACGGAGGACGTACAGAGGGTGAGATCCAGCATGAAGTGCACTCGGCAGAAGCTGCAGCCAAAGTGCATCACCAGCACTGCAACCAGGAAGTCGGCCACTGCCAGGGAAACCAGGAAAGCATTGGTGGCCGTATGGAGGCTTTGGAAACGTGCTGCGGCAGCCATGATGAAAAGATTTCCCATGATGGCAAAGATGGGAATGGGTAGAAGCAGGCATAGGAGACAGACAGTAACAGTGGTGCTATGAAATAGAATAGAATCGCTGTTGTCATTAGTCAGGCTGTAGTTCTCTCAAATGTTAGTCCCTGGGATGGAAATCATGATGCAACAAGAACCAAGCCATTAGTCAGTCATATAAATCCATGTGGTCCATCAAGTGGACATCTCTTCTTTCCTCTTCAGTCATGTCTTGTTGATCTAAACCTGCTTCTCTTCCGTCACCTGTCCTGTGATGTGCACATACATTGATCTGTTTCATAACAAAAGCACATCTGGTGTAAATGATTAACTGGCATGTACCAGAAGGCAGTGGGCTATGAGGTAAGTGAACAGGTAGGTATATACAGTTAGATGTCTTACGGCTGAGCTGTGATCCAAGGTCCCTGTCTATATGAGCAATTAACCCTTGCATGTATCTGTGCTCGCTGGAAATGTACCTCTAAATCATGACCTAATGTTTGCTCTTTACCTCAGACACTGTGCCAGGACATATGTCTGCTTTAGACAAATAACATCCACTGCTGGTCTTTTATCATCACTGACATTAATATCTGTGAAAATATATAATGGTGCAAGTTCTTAACACATCCAGAAGGTAGAGTTACAGAGAGATTAAAAGTTTGCCTCCAAGCAGCATTTGAGCAATGTTCTAAGTTTATTCATATATCAATCACATTTCTAATATTGATATTCAGGACTTTTTGAACATCAAACATACAAATAAGATGATATCTTAAGATTGTGCGCACAGCAGATAAACCAGGTTATACTTTATTTCCACAACATACCATGAAGATATCAAGTGACTGCAACAGAAAGGTGATCATTTGTCTTATCACACATTTTACATGAGTCAGGTTTTATTGTCACGTTCAGTCTTTTTACAGGGTGGGACATGGATTTTTAACTGAAAGGAGTGAAGGGACGGTTGGTTTTTGTTTCATCAAAATGCATGCACTGGTGTCTTTCCAGTCCCAATAGTGATTTTGATTAGCTGTCTTCAACCCCTCACTGTCCATTGAAAGAAACCTTCCTGTCTATGTCAACCACAGATATGGTAAAATGGGACAAAATACCTGTGATACAGCAGCATAGTCAATACTTAGTTACCTTCACCTTACACTGACCACTAATGACAATGACAATCCACTGACTGATGAATGATCATGGGACCATGTACAGTGAATGCAGCAAACCTGTGTGAAATCCTACGTCCACACATTCTGTAGGTGACTTTTATCATAAGGAATGAACAGGTCACAGCTCAGTAAGACTCAACAGTCACACCTTGTCCTCAGGTGAGATGCTGTCTTTGTTCATCCCTCCCTTGTCTCTGTTCTTCCTGAAGGAAAAAGAGAAAACACTACTAGTAGTCTCCTCAGTTGCTTTCCCTCCTCTTACCTCCCCTCTCAGAGATCTCTGCTGGCAGTCCGCAGGGCTGCCAGGCAGCAGATTAGGTGTGGAAGGAGTTGGGGTGGTTGCCCCCCAGATGTATAACGTTTCCCCCTCGGGGCAAGGTGGCAGACCCTTGCTCAGGTAGCTGGGGCTCGGACTGGCAGACGACGGCAGGGTACGCTGGCTGCCGTTCAAGCAGCTGGAATTGTGATCTGTAGAGCCTTTGCGTGAGTTTCCAGAGGAGCTGAAGTTGGAGGAGCGGTAATTGTACGCCCTCCAGCCAGGACGTTTGCGCTGGTGGCACTGGCATCTTAGGATGCGAATGAAGGCCAGCTTGAACTCGCGGTTGTAGCAGGGGTAGATGATGGGGTTCAGGCAGCTGTTGAAGTAGCCCAGCCAGAAGATCACTTTGAAGAGGAGATCGGGTGGGCGAAGGTTCACATTGAAAGACCCTGGGCAGAGAGAGAAATGGTAATCGTAAAAGAACACTCCAACATTATGAGAAATATTCTTGTTTGCTTTCTTGTTAAGAGTTTGACCACTCTTGTGTCTCTATGTTTAGTATGGAGCTAAAGCCTGGAGGTGGTTGGAAATATAAAATTTTGACATATGGATGAAGAAGCTGTATTTAATGTGCCTTGGTTACATCATATTGGATACCTGGTCTGCTTAATCAGGGTAGAACCAGATCAGTGCATTCCTGCCTGTATTACATTGACTGAGATTCTAGCGTTTGGATGTGTTAATCTGTGATTGCAGGTTATATTTTACCCAGTAGGTGGCAGCATTGCTTACGAATCACATAGAGTTTTTACAATGACTGTGTGGAGGCAGGATATGAAGCAACAGAATAAAAGACCAGAGAGGGCATTCAGCTCCACATGTTATTTATCATTAAAGAGAGACCTTGTACTTAGGAGGATCTTCATGAGCAGATAAAGTGCTTCCTTTTCAAAAACCAGTGTAGCTACCCTTTCACGGTTCATCTGAAGCACTTTCATAAGAATACAGAGAGAGTGGCTTGACCTCAAATTCCCCTTTGGATAAATACACTGTGGGAGAGATGTGCTGCTTTGAAAGAAGTGTAGACATTTCATTTGAAATGAAATGGCAGCCTGTTATCTGTTCTCTCAAGTTGTGCTGTTGGTGCAGAACATTTACGCATGTACATAGATGAAGTTGTGTGTGCCTATGTGGAAATGACAACATTGCAAAATATTTTGAAGCAGGTTTGTTGTGTATGCTAATGAAGGAGTTTAGCCTGCACTTGCTACATTGCATTAGTCTACACTTGATGCTTTTTCTCCGACTGTGGCCTGGCTGAAATAGAGTAAGAATATCTTACAAGCTAATGAGGTGAGAGAGGGAAGCCTGAGGATAAAACCAGGGAATTAATAAGCACAGCAAGTGTGAGATTAGTGTGAAAGAAAGAAAGCCTGTGTGTTTGTGTGTGTGTGGGCAGATGTGAGTAAAACTGTGTTTCTTTACACCAACCCACATTCTTAAATTAATATCACATTCCTGGAGAGACTGAGGATGCACGACAATCTCAGGATTTCAAGTGTGAAATTACCTCTGCTAAGATACATTATAGGCAGACACAGAGACACCTCAGCTTGCTTCTTCATGAATATCGGATCACCAGCTTTAACGATTATCTTAAGCAGTGCAAGGTACCTCATACATAGCCTTGGGGTGAAATGTTGCAGGGGGGAGTTGCGTCCATTTTATTAGTTCAAAGTGATCAAAAACATCCCACATTGTTTCCTTTTTATGCTACAAAAGCCTGTCAGCATACCTGCAATGGTGGAGAGTTGACATCACAGAGGGTCTATTTTTCCACTCAGTATCCAGAGAAAACACATACACACACATCATTGTACACCTATCCCTCCGGGGACCCTAACCTAAATCTCATTCTAACCTTAACCATAAAACCAAGTCTTAACCCTCAAACAACCATTTAAACTTGTGGGTATCCAGCATTTTGGTCCACACAAAGCTGTCCTATCCCACAACTATAGCCCACTACACCTTGTGGGGACCCCATGAATATAGTAAAACAAAACAACACACATGGTTTGTGTTGCAAAATGTTGAGACACTAAACTAAATGAAAGTTGGAAGTGACATTTACTCATATTGTCACACAGTCACTTTCATCCAGGTTAACAAATTGACTGTATTGTGTGTGTGTGTGTGTGTGTGTGTGCGTGTGTGTGTGTTTATGTGTGCACATGTTCTGAATGCCAGACTGTGATGAAACTAGAGAATGCTGTCTCAATGTGTCTTGGCCTCCTGTACTGTAGATGAATAGGTCTCTTCTCAGTGGCTGGTATTTTCACATGCTATTTTCTCTTCTGGACGGCCACTTTAACTTTTGATTACATAACTGTGTGAGTTATGCCTGTGATTGGGATACAGAGTAAGGTGGAACTGAAACTCTGTCATTCTTTCATTTCTCTCTCTGTCCATCATCCTATGTCTGTCTGTCTTTTGATAGTAACTGGTTGAAAATAATGACTGCCTGCATTTTTTTCTCTTTCATCTTATAGTGATCAAACTGATCACAAATAAAAGACAAACCAGTGAAATAAAGAAGTTGAACTAACTTACCTGACATATGTCTAAAACAGTACAAAACCGAATCAGTGGATTAAGTTCCTGTTCTGACTGACTAATCAGCAATACCTTTCAACATTAGATAAGAATAGTAATTGTATATAGTACATAGTAACTGTAATAATAAGAACGCTCTTGAATAGAAAGCTGTGTGATGTTGGAGTACCAAGATACCCAGTGCCCCAACACATTTATTATCTGTTTCTTCAAGCATCAATAAATATTTCTTTGCTGTGTGCTGAGGCTGCAAATAACTATTTCAATATTGATTAATATGTTAATTATTTAATCAATTATTTTTTTTATAACTAGAGAAAAAAGCCCCTAAAATTTGCCCCAGATTGCGTGTTTTATCCAACAAACAGTGAAAACCCCAAAGTTATTATATTTACAATGATATATAAACAGGAAAAAACATCAAAACCCTAGTGAATATTTGGCATTTTTGCTCTAATACTTTAGGCTCTACTTTGTGCCATGACAAATTTATAAGATAGCCATCTTTTTCTTCACATAATAAACTGATGTTATTGGTCCAAAGCTTGTGTGTGGCAGAACCTACTAGCACTTTCACTTTGAAATCTCTTGGTTTAGTCAGGCATTGAGGAGCTTCAGAAAACATAGTGTGTATAGTGTAGAATAGTATAGTATATAGTAATGTATAGTACAGTGTAAGGTAGCTTATAATAGTGTATAGAGCAAGTATGAAGTGTGATGCTGCACTTGTTTTATAGACATTTCTTATGGACATTAAACTGTGTTGCTCTGCCTGCCTCTCAGGAGGGCCCCCTAAACATCTGAAGACCCCTACAGAGACTCAAAGAGAATCATTGCCAGCATGAGCCATGTGCCTCCTTTCTATACAGGCACAGGATGAAAGAGCAGGAAATCAGATTGACAACACACCTTCCTGTAGCCAGATATGGTACACGTTTGTATGTTTAAGGTTTGTGAGAACGTGGTCCATTTTTGTCCCGTGAAGAGTGTTTATGTTGAAAGCCTATAGTATAAACGGCAGGGGATGCGAGGGGCTTGGCTGCAAGACAATGATATGTAGATAACCATGAGAGGGTTATTGTTGGTGGTCTCACCCCATCTGCTAAGAGAAATGTTTGCACCTCCTTCCTGAGGATAGGCACATGCACACACATCTCACTATGGAACACAGGAAAATCTTAACAAAACAAGGCATCCTGTTATTCTCGCTAATTGGAAGAAGCAATGCCTATTCTGTGCCATGTAGAACACACACACACACACACTCACACACACACACAAACAATCTGCTCCCAAAACTCACACATCCTGTTTCATAATACACCCATAAATATGATTAATATGTCTTGATCTAAAAAGACAGGAGTGTTATTGCCCTCGCAGATTGCTTTCAATGAAACCATAGCATGACGCTATTTTTGGAAAATTGGGTTGACATCCCAGGGACCCTCGCCTTCACCCCTGGTGCCCTGTGGCCTCTCTAGCTCAGCTCTGCCACTTCTTTTCTTCTCCATCGCTTTGACACTTAACACTCTCATTATTTTTCCCCTTCAAAGACCATTTCAATTACCCCCGGAGCACAAGGAGCTGGCCAGCTCAATGTAACACACACAAAAAAAAAAATAAAAACACACACACACACAAAAAACATGCACACGTGTGAGATGCACACAAACACAGTATCTCTTCCACAAATACATATCCACGGAAACAATTGGTTAACACCTCCAAGTGTTGGTTCCTCTCACATTTGAGCTTGCACGCTGCCTGCACCAGTTGCTAAATGTGAGCCCTTCACAGGACATTAGTGCCTGTGCTGGGTGTTAAAGAGCCGCGGGAAAATGTGTGCAATGAAACAGCACGTGTATCCCCCTGAGGGCTAATGATTTCTCTTCGGCTGAGTTGGGAGATGAGGACAAAAGAAAACAGCTCAATGAAACATCTAGATAAAGACGAATTCTCACGTAATTCAGTGTTTCTTCATGTAGTGTCAAACACTGACTGGTTCCACCCTCTGACCTGTGAAAACTTGCTGCTTTTTTTTTTTTAAATCTTACATGAGAGCGAACAGAATATTTTCGACTGTTGGTCAAGAAAGAGATGAACATCAATCTGATGATATTAATTAGTGTTTTTCAGCTTTTTGTGACGTTTTATAGACCAAATGATTAATTATGTAATTGAGAAAGCAATCACCAGATAAATAGATAATGAGTTTGAGAGAGAGATTAGTTATTTAGTGGCGGCCCTAAATGTACGCAGACAGTACATGTGTATCCCTTTGTTTATTCCGATGATATATAATCTGTATATGCTTGTTTTACTGACACAATGCTGAGCTTCAAGGAAGGACTCAGATCTGTAAGTTACCATTTTTGTCTACATCACATAGAAAAATGTAACATCTTCAATGTCATACAGTCTAACAGTATTTCTCTGTCAGTCTGTATGCAATATATTCTATAATTGGAGTATTTAAAATAAACTTCTGTGTCTGAACGATGTTAAGCTGCTCAATGACAACATCAAATCTACTATTGTGATTTATGGAATATTATTGTGACATGAATATATATTGTCGAATAGTACATTTTCAAATGAGAAACTGTTGGATAACATGGATAAAATTACCACGGGAGAGTAGCTTATGTTTTTGTGAATTAAATTAAGAAACCTCATCACACAGACAGAAATCATTCTAAAATTCAACGTTGTGAACAGTGGCCTAAAAACACCTCAACATTTTTGCAGGGATGCCTAAATCAGTATAGAATGTATTTTATAAGTTTGACAAATTCTGTCATCTAGATACAGCTCAACGTACTGTTATAATAGAGACCTGGAGGTTTGAGAGGTTAACAAAAGTGTCAATGAAAAGAAAGAATATGGCTTAAAATGTTGGAAGGTTTGGCCTCTTAAAAAGCCTTTTTTTGGTCAGTGTCTGCACAAGCTTCTGATTATTACTGTAATAACGTTTTCATGGTGTAATTTTTTCATAATGTGATACAAGAATGTGTTATGAAGTAACCTTAACTCTAAGGTTTAGATATGTCACCCGTACAGACAAACAAGCCAAGTCAGACAGCGCTCAGTGAGTGTGTGTGAAACTTTGGGCTGTTTTTTGTCCAGGACAGCTTCCCTAGAGTAACACTAACTTAAAAACTTTGATGCAGTGTTTATAGTCCTGGAGTCTGTATACCTTACTTTGCTCCAAGTTAAAGGCGTAAAAGGAGACACGATAATTCAAAACCTAGGAAAAGAATGACTCCAACTGTGAGACTGGTGGCTGCATGCTTGCCATTTATGTGCAAAAACAAAAACAAGGTATTTACAGAATTTGAATCTGATTGGTGAGATTGATGACTGTGAGGGAGAGTTCACATATTTCTCTCAGCTGCAGATGCCTCGCTTTCATCTTTAATTCTTTAAGAATCAGTACTGACAGAGGAGAGAGAAGCAGCTGCAGCCACATTGTCACAAACACTCCAAACATACATTAACGTATTTGCATACGTGCACATAAACACGCATAAATATTTCATTACCCCTCCACACATACAAACAAGACACGTGTCACCCATTGCCATGAGCGCACACACACACACACACGCACACACACACCGCCGACCAGAAGCTCCCACATACATTACATATTAGTGACAGTATGCAGAGGAAGTAGCAGGGTAATAACAAGTGTGAGACAGGAAATCCTACTCTGTGGGTGGAGGCTAATGAATACACAGGGAGCAACACGAGCAGAGTGCCGCTGCCCTATCAAACTTCTAGTATTTAAGTTCAGATGTGAGTCACACCAGTGAGCAGGGGCACAAACTAGAACTAAGAAACAACTATGTTTCCCACAAATCCCTCTTTTGGAAATAGAGGAGGTTTTGGTGAAGAGGAAGAGAGCAATCGGAGTGTCCTGCTTTGACACAGTAGATGTACAGTAGTTGCATTATGTGGAACTCATTACCAGATGACTGTTAAACATCTTGCTAAGCTTATCTTTCATACATCTCTGAGACCAGTTAAAATTAGCATGAAACAAGGTTGCATGGTGCTTTGTCACAAAGTATCAGTATGCTACACCAGAGATTGTAAAGAGAAACGTACCCTTGGGAGGTTTCTTGGCAGTTTGTTGATTAGTGTTGCATAAACAAGCCCATCCTGAACCTCAGCCCCCCCATTTGTTACATTGCTTTTGGTATCTCACTGAGGATGCCTCGTGGCAAATAATCCCAGCTATGTGACTCTGCATAGTGATCCTGCCCCAGGTACTAATGTGTGTGTGTCCATGTGAGGACGTGATGAGCTGCAGCTTAAAGCCAGGGGCATAAACACATTCCCATATGACCACTGTAAATGTATACACACACGTGTGTGTGTGCTCATATTCATTTACAGCTGAAACCCACAGCGCCACAAGAGATCCTGGTAATCAGGGATTCAGGCAAACCACCATCTAAATCACAGCGGCCATGCTTGTAGTTCAGACTCAGTTCAGTGAGCCCTTTTGACCAAACTTCATCAGTAAATAAAGACTCAGTGTTTCCTTAACCTCCTCACCACAACACAGCCCACGGCATGAGCGTTTAGCCACAAAATATATTGTTTAATTTCCTTGTGCAGTTTTTTAAACAGCTGTGTCAGCGGGGCGTTGAATGCTTTCCAGCCTCAGTGGCATTAGGGAGCCTGGACAGGCCCCACAGATCTCTGAATCAACTGTCCAGAGCGGTGGAGGCGGGGTGGGGGATGGGGGGTGCCTACTCTTTACTTGGCACACACAAGGAGTGTATTTGTTGCATCAGAAAAGATTAACTGAGACTCAGGGAATAATGCAAAGATGACACTAATAATGTTTGGATAAGCTTGAGAAAATGTTCTTCTTCAGACCCTTAAAAACATGTTTTTATCCCTCAGTATGGGCCCTGAATTCAGAGACTACAGTGTCAGTGATGTGGCATTGCAGAGTAAACAGTGCAGAACTGGAAAATCTTACAAAGCTCCAAATGTAAAGACTATATGATAAAAAAATATGATGCAAACTCACTTAATTACATATACAGAGACTGTGCAGTCAGAAATAATATAGCTCTACTCCTACTGCGTTATATATTGAATGCTGCAATAATATATGGGTGGTTTTATTTTTTATTCCCGCAGTAGAAAATGACCACTCCAGTATATCAAAGCCCACTGTAGGTTTGGTGACAATGCCACCCATGGGACCCAGCTATAGATATGATTTACAGGGCCTGCAGCTCTTTAACTGCCACCCTTTAACTTCTTACAGACATTTAGATGACTGTAATATCTTCTCTGCAAGTCTCATTAACTAATTGAATATTATGACGTCTTTTTAATTCGAGTGGGCTGTGAGGAAAGTGGTGAGGGTTGTGTTTTCGTTAATGGCCTAACATACGTTTCATTTTCATGCAACAGTAACCTGCTGAACCTACCTATGGGTAAGGCCAGAAAGAAGGGCAGCCAACAAAGCGTAAACATGCCGACCACAACTCCCAAAGTTTTAGCTGCTTTCTTCTCCCGGGAGAATTTCAGAAGTTTCACCGTGAGGGAACTTCTCGCTTGGTGCGCGCGGCCCTTGCCGGCGCCCGAACTGCCGGGTTCCTCCTGCACCTGAGATCCCTTGTGGATCCTGAGGGTCAGCTCGCTGGAGTTCATCCTCTCGCGCATCACACCTGCCTCCAAGTTCTTAGTGGTTCGTTTGGCGACTATGTACACGCGACAGTACATGACAAGAATAACGACCAGGGGGATGTAAAAGGAGCCGAGGGAGGAGAAGAGCGCGTAAAACGGCTCCTCGGTGATGGGGCACACCGTGGCGTCCGGCGACGGCGGCTGCTTCCACCCGAGCAGAGGACCGATGGAGATGACTACCGACAGCACCCACACCCCGAGCATGGCCAGCAGAGCCCGCTTCTCCGTCACGATGCCCGGGTACTGCAGCGGGTGGCTCACTCCGATGTAGCGGTCGATGGATATTACGCACAGGCTCATGATGGACGCGGTGCAGCACAGCACATCCACCGCCGCCCAGATGTCACAGAAGATCCTGCCGAACACCCAGTAGTTTAGGATCTCCAGAGTGGCGGACACCGGCAGCACCGTGGTGCCCAGCAGCAGGTCAGCGATGGCCAGGTTGATGATGAAGTAGTTCGTCGGGGTCCGCAGGTGCCTGTTGCACACAACCGAGAGAATGACGAGGATGTTACCCGCGATGGCGAACACGATGAAAGCCCCAAGCACCAAGCCGAGCGGGATGGCTCGGGTGAGGTCCACCTCGCTGGGCTCCGTGTGGTTCCCCCTGGAGCTGTTGGTGAAGTTGACGTGGGAAGACGCGCCCGGAGTCCCGTCGAGTTCCGAGGAACCATTTTTCCAAAAGTTTGTCACACTGTCAGTGCTTACACTCATTTTGACTCAAGAGGTCCTCCATAGCAGGCTTTCAGATGACTTGTAACAGCAACTCACGAAAGAGTTTTGCTAAACATTAAATAAAACTTGGTCTACATGTCCCGAGTCTGCATGGTGTGACTGCGCGTTTGCAGTTTCGTCTCCAAATCAGCGCTGAGGTGTTTCTATCAGAGAAAACCGTTCACTGAGCAGCCGTGCAGTCCCCATGCAGTCCTCCTCGCTCCACTCTCCTGAGGGCTCAGTGGAGAAGTGAGGGGGGCAGCAATCATCCCCTGCCTCCTCTCCGCCACACGCAGCTCTGCCATATACTGACCGAACATACCGAAATGCGAGCTCATGAAGCGCACATGACGCATTATTACACGCAGAGCCGCGACTCCACAGAAAAGGCGCAGAATCTTTTCGACTCATTTTGCGCAACTTCGTGGGATGGAGTGGAGAATTGCGTCTCTTTGGTGTCTTGTATTTGTTTTTCCTCAGTGTGGGAGGGTGCTTATACTGGGCAATTATAATTAAGTGAGTTTAGTGCCAAAAGCACATTAACTCTCTTGTTGGTTTTTAGCTTGAGGCGACATTATTTGATAGCAGCAGAAAAAATTATAATAAAAAAAAAAACTCTGACTCAATGTATATGCTTTGCCATATATGTTCCAATGTAAATAACCATGGAAATAAGATCTACTCAGCTCCAGTCTATGTGTAGTCCTCTAAAATAAGGATAATAATAATAGAAATAGGATACGTTCAGTAAGGCAAAAGGTTAAGGTCAAAAGTAGATAACATATTCACATACAGAGTCCCCTGTCTTGTAACAGGTATTTCTGGTGAAATAGATTCCTATTATGGTAAAGCACAGAAGTTCCTCAAAGTAATCTCATTTTGGATGTGAGCTCAGTTAGTAAGGAGTGACTGATTTAATGGTCTGAGTTCAGACACATTCACATTCCTAAAGGGCTCCTCCTGTTTAAGAGAGTTTTGGCTTCTCCTAATGTAACACTGGTGGAGGACAAATGCAACAAAAATAAAAACTGAAACTTGCAACTTTTTTGATTCAATGTAAGAAACAAAACAAAACAGAAGAAAAAAAACATTCTTTTTTTTAGAAATCCTTAGACCTCTTTGAAGGTGGATTTTATTTACCCACAAGATTGCACTTTTGAGATTTGCTACTAATCAATTCCAGGCTTCCTCATCTGTTATCCTTCTATATTTATTGGAAACATAACAAAGTCTTAATCTGCACTGACTTCATTGTCTTTTTCCCAGGAATGTTTATTTCTTTAGGTTATCTTATTCAACCAGGTTATCAAGAAGGTCTGGGATGGTGTTAGAATATGAATCAATGTATTAAGCTTCAGTTTATTTATTCTCAGTACCCATTCTGCATTCCTTAATATTAAGACTTTTTTCATGTATCATGGTTTTTATCTAACTAAAGCTTCAAAGTCTGCATAAATAATCCTGACTGTTCAGTTCACTCCTCCATGCTCACATGTATGTGCACTGTAAATTATTCTGTGTAGTACTTCAGAAACACTTTCTAAAAACGATGTAAAAACTAAATGTGCTGCTCTTCGAGATGTGTTTGTTGTCGATGATTGATGATGTACCTAATAAAAGTAGCATTATCATAATTTAACAACATCTTCACAGCTAAGGACTGTAAATTGACAGGTTTCACCTCTTGCATATTCAAAAGACTTAACAGCAGCCGTCTCCATAGAAACTCAAAGAAAAGCCAGGAGCAAAGGGGAAAGTAAAAGCCTTTAATGGTTTTGGACAGGATGATTTAAATGGCCAGAATGGTTTCCCAAAAAACAGTCACAGTCACATTTATTTAGCTTATTCTGAGGATTCACAGAAAGATGCTTCTTAAATTCTGAAATAAGTAAACAAACTACATGAATCTGACATAAAATTCATAGAAAAGTGTGTATTAATGTCCTTCCCTTAGGTTTCTCCATCTTCAGTACAGAATCTCTGCTTGTTTACATTTTCCAGCATGTTTTTATTTTATTTTTTTACCTCAGGGTTGATGAGAGTTAAGTTAGATAGTTTTTTTAATTACTTGAAGCTTCATGCATTATTTCGTTTATTGACAGTAAGATCAGTTACCCTAATGAAGTTCAGTGATCAGTACCCTGCAGTGTGAAGACTCACATTTTTTGTGAATCAGTTGTATTTGAACAATCCTGGTTTCATCACCATTTCAGGGTTACCTGAAGATCTTTGGAGGTCGACTTAAAACGTCTGAGTGAATTGAACAAATGAACCAACTAAAATGAATAAGTGTAGGATTCGTCCTGCCACCTTTAGTTCCTTCAGAGCTCAGTAAGACCCCTAGCTGTAAACCAAGAGCATTCCTTCAGACAGGATTAGGCTCACACTGTCTCTTAATCCCTCAACAGGCACCAGAGTACTCAGGTATTATGAGCGTCTTTCTTAAAAGATGAATCACCTGGAATTATATCAATTCATGTCCAAGTCCGGATTTTAGTACTGGGATGAAGTGCATTTCACTGCCCATTGCACTTGATTGAATGCACTGAGCTTTCAAATAACATAAAAGCTTCTGCTGGTCAGCACGCTGCCAGGAGCTGCGGGTGAGAGAAAAGTTTTCATATCTCTTGCTGGAAATTCGAGTTGAACAGGAGCGTCCTCCGTCTTTGTGTGTGCTTCAGTGGTGAGGATTTGCCTTAAGTTCAAGAGGATCAGCTTTTCTTCTTGGCAGGGCAAATGATATAAATGGGGAATTACATAAGACATAGAGCAATTTGATTTCTTTTTAAAGACATGGCTCCAAGTTTTGCTCAGTAATTTATCATTATCTTAATCAATTTGACATTAATCTGAGATTAAGAAAGAAGATGGTTTTTATAGACTGTAGATAGACATTTCCACATTTAGAGCATTTTGTTTTGTAACGCTGGAGGTTTATTTATTCTTTGGACAATTTTGTTTCTCCATGTTGTATTTTAAGGATTGTTTGTCAAACTTGAATGAAAGAAGGAGGATGTTTTGTTTCAGTCTGACATGTCTCGTCATGGTATAAAACATGAATCTAATTTCATCTGGCCTGTGTCCAGACCTTCTGGATTAAACTGTTTGGGTTCGCCCGTCTGGGTTAAATGTTTGTCCTGCTGTGAGGAGTGAAGAGGTGAGAGGTCAGAGTCTCCCTTTGACCTTGTGCTCCTGTTCAAGGTCTGGCCTCAAACTGGTCTGGTCACAGCAATGCTCTGCCCATTGACTCCATATGTTCAACATTATTCAGTTCAACAAGAGAGATTTATCATCATACAGAACACACAGGGCTGATTTAGGAGCAGCACAAGTGTGCAGAATAAGTGATTTAACAGAGCTTTGTGACAGGTTTGCTGCTTGTCAGGTCTGATGCAGATGTGGACAAAGTAGTGTTGTATTAAAAGTATTCATTTTTAATCTGTAAGCAACATTTTATTGTAGCTGAGTGAGGTGGAGCTACTTTTAACTAAGTTATGTACTGTTATGTAGTTTAGTCCAGCCTCTTCAAAGGGTCACAAGATAAATCTGAGGGGTTGTGAGATGATTAATGGAAGAGGAAATAAGCAAAAACAAAGGTCCACAACACAGACTCGTATTCATATTTTAGACTTTTCTCTGATCTTTGCTTCTTGAAAAATGTTGCATAATTTCACCCCATTGAGCTTTGAACATTTATTTAAATTAAACCATCTGGGAAGTTAAGAGGGGAAATCACTCCATGGTGGAACTGCTAACAACTCATAAACATCTAAAACATGACGAGGAGCTTCAACTAGACCCTGTTTTTTTGTAAGGTCACAAGCCAAACAGGTTCAGAAGCTCTTGGTAAGAAAACAGCTGCTAATGCTGGCTATGTAGCGATAGCAAAAACTTACATATAGCACCTTTAATTACAGTATTTGAGTAAATGTGTTTGTTTAATTTGCATCACAGTAACAAACGCAAATACACAGCAGGTGTAGTAAAACACTCCAATATCCTGGACATATATTCACTTTCCATTAGCTTTTGACCCAACAAATCTTGCACTTCTGAAGCAAATAAGCAGTTCACAGTCTGTGTTCATATTACATAAAATTTCTCATTTCAGGGTAAAACTCCTCTTATAGTTGTTTTGATGTTTTTATTCCATCAATAGACAGAAGAGATGCCAGCTGGTTGTGAAGCCCACACACAGACCCAATCTATAGCGGCCCACCTGGATGAGTGGGCTCCTGCTGCCTGGTCGTGTAGTCTCTCCCACTCCATATATGGATGATGTTGTGTAACATGCTGAGACCCAGAAAATAGTTTTTTGTTGTATAACTGTTTTTGGGATTAGTAATATGATTTTGGAATGACCATAAATAGACTTAAGAAGCCAAGATACAAAGATAGAGAACATGATTAGCTCTTCCAGGTTTGTTACTCTTGATATGTTCAGGCACTTGTCTTGGAGAGAATAACAGGATACATTGCATCATGCTGCATAATGAAAGGTTTGAGGCCTGCACATTTTGTATCCATCACTCAGAGGAAGTTTAATTTCAGCAAGTTTAGAGTAATGTCTGTAAAAATAACCTCTATGCATGTACCTGCAATTATGTAAGAGAACAAATCTCTCAACAGCAAGTTTAACAATGCCTCTTTTGTAGCAGTCCTACTAACGTTTTAACATTCCCTAAAACATAAGTAAAATGAAGAAAAATAAGTAGTGAACCACATGAGTTTTGTAACTTAACATTCATTTTTAGTTTGCTTCATCTTTATTTAGGTAAGAACTGAAAACAACAGCCCTGAATACAAGAGAAGGAATCTTGAAATTGAAAGTGTATTACTTATCATGAGCATCATCTAACTCTGGATTCTCATCTTCAGGGCTTTTGATATGCATATTATGATGTTGAGTAGAGAGCGAACTTTGGGGAGAGAAAATGAGAAAAACAGAGAAGAGAGAGACGAGCTAAAAGACAGTGGTTTGAGGAACTCCCCATCAGATGAAACCATTAGCACACTCACCCGCTCAATCAGCATCAAACACACTGTCTGTCTCCTTAACCGCCCAAGGACGAGGTGATCTGTAAGACTGGGCTGGTGGAGAGGCCATCCTCCTCCTGTGTGACCCTGGTTCAACTTTTATTTCCATCTGCTGTGTTGGTGGCCCCGCTCACCTCTCCTTGACAATGGGCAAACAAAAAAAGGGGATGGTATCTGTGAAGCATGACTTGGAAAACTGGGAGTTGTGTTGGAATTGATAATAAGTTTTGTTGTGGTTAGTATTAACTGCTAATGACCAGAGAACGACCATTTGGGAGTGAGAGCAGCTATTTAACGAAAAGCAATTCCCCTTAAAGTTGCACAAATCAGTTTTTATGTCAACATAGGATCAAATGACCACATGCAATGTGAAAAGGGTCGGTCATGATAATGAACTAGCAGAGAATTATCAGCTCTATGGAGCTTTTTAAGTGTCTTTTTAAGCTCATTGTTTTGGTTCACTCTCATTGCTTACATTAGCATTGTTTCCAGCACTAGCCTTTCCTCTAAAAAACCCACCGTGAGCCACCTGCCAAGCACCAAAGGACAGACAGACAAAGTTAAGTCACTAGCTGGTGAACATATTGAGAACTTAGAGGCAGATATTTCCCTCAGGAGTTGGTGGAAACAAGGGAGCTTAACAGAGAGTGAATATTGGATTTACATTAGGCAGGCAGCCACTCATCTTCAAATGAATGCTGAGGTTGCTCTGTATCTGCTGGACATGTTGTTTGCTAACATGATTGTAATTAATTGCTATATGAGTGTTGTTTTTGAAATCTGACAAGGTGCATGTCACCAAAAAAAAAAATCCTACCAAGCTACCACTACATGAAGCTCTCCATGTGTTTTATACTTTGACTGAAGGATAATATTCCCTCCAGTCCTTGAAAGCCATTTCTCTCTTTTGGAAAAACAAGGGAGATCCCATCTGGCTTCCTTCAAAGAAGGACAGCATTCACACCTCAGCTCATGGATGTGACGGGCACAGCCACCTGGTAGCACATTTCCCAATAACCACAACATAGAAACCCAACCCAGGCCAGCAGAAGCTGAGTTAATATTTTTGTTTCCCCGACAACAGACATCTGCGGCTTCTGCTTATTTGGAATAACATGAAATATTTTGGACAAGAAATCCACATATCGCTCCAAGTCTCTCCAAAGATTGTCACTGAAAATGGGAAGTAAAGTTAAACTGTCCTCTGGGATTTTGCTGGGAATGAATCTGACGGGCATTGACGGATAATAATGGCAATGTCTCTGAAAACGATTCAGAAAAACTGACTAGTTACCACGTCTGCTTTATTTGTGTCTTTTCCCTTAAACAAAAACTTTAACAACCTCATATGTATGAATTTTTATTCCTCTGGTCATAGTTGTCTTCATCTGGCAGCTGTAAAATAGATTCGTCCAGAGAGTCCACAGCACTGGACTGATTATTGCAAAGTTAAATTACTGTGGAAGAAACCCAACGCTTTTCAGCTGAAATGTAGACGAGATGAATAGAAACCATTTCCCCCCACTCTCCATGAGACAAACTGCTGATTTTAGGGTTCTGCTAATATTTTCTGAATGCAGATCTGCTTAGACTACTCTGCAAATGCCTTCTGCTGCAAATGGAAATACCTGCAGAGACGGTGGATATCATGCACACGGCCGTGACTACCTATCATTCAGTATACTTTACAATGCGTGCACCACACATTACCTTCTCAGCTCCTTTATCCCGTGTCATATTGGAATTTGTGTGTGAACAGCAACCAGACAATTTTCTTACATTTCATACTCCTTATCCAGTTTCTGGGTTTCGTCAGCTGCATCACAGTGGAGTTAGAAACAGAGATTGAGGAACTGGGGAGGATAAGAATGGATCTAATTTTACACACCAGAAAGATATCAATTATCATCAGTAACAGTTTTGTTATCATAATAATGAGCTGAATAGTATATGCTTGCTTGTGGTGAACTGGTGATTAAACCAAACTTACGTGAGACCCAAGTGTTTTTTACATTAACTGCTCTGACCCACAGTGGGAGGAGATTCCTGCCTTTTCTCTTTTTCCTTTTTTCCCTGTGGGTTTTTTTTGTTTTGATTTCACAGTATTTTACAAGTTCTCGTTTTAATAATGGTTTATTATTATAATAATACAGTGCATGTGTCCTGCAGTTTGTCCTATTATTGCTGGCAGTTGTGGGTTATTGCTATGTGTTGATTGCATTGTAATGTGATCTTCTCTGCAAATGCCTTGCTTGGCAATGAATTTGTACTTAAAAATCTACACCAGCAGCATTGTTGACACAGTGTCTGTTATCTGTCTGATCAGATTGGTTATATTTGTTTTTGTCTAATTTGAATCGGAGGAGTTTAAACTATTTGGAAATTACTCTTGTGCTTGTGGATCTTGGACCAGGGCGGCACAAAGATTTAAGGACAACAAGATCCCGGTGGTTACATCACAGCTTCGGGACAGGCTCAGCAGCAGGCATCAGTCAGTAAAATGTAATGAAAAGAGAAGAAAATGGATTTCATCAATGCTGCTCTGCTGCCAGTGTGCCAGAGGAGACCAAACTGTTTAGGCTGCACAAAAGAGCAGATGAATAGCCTTTCTCTAGCTTGTAAAGAGCCTGGGGCATGATTGAGCTTATCTGGTAGAGGATACCTTCAAACATTGTCTTTTAGCTCAGCTTCTCTCTGGCTTTCACTTTGTCTGTCTCTCCCCCTCTCTCTCTTTCTCCCCCTTCTCTCTTTCTCTCCACATCACTGGCCATCGAGGATAAGTTATCATACCTGCCCACACAGTCACACTGCCCGCCCCTACAGTTATATACACCATGCAATGGGGCGTTTACTGCCGCACATCGATATGGTACCTGCCCTGCTGGAAATGAACAGCTGGCAAAGAGGTGATTTCCTCCCTCAGTGGGGGAAACTGCAAGTCCGGCACTTTTCCAACCACTATTTATATTTGACAAAAGGGAATCGGAAGCAGCATCACTTAAATTTGATAAAGCTCTGGTATGGTTCCTGGCTGACCCCCATCAGAAACGCTCATGGCTGCAAAATCAGTGTGTTAGCACAGGTTGTTTGACAAAGACAAAAACAGGGCCGGGGCAGGGGTGGAAGTGTGTGTGTGTGTGTGTGTGTGAGAGAGAGAGAGAGAGAGAGAGGCTGATGGACTGTACTGTAGTTGTGGTTGTAAGGAAGGTGCGCTCATCAGAGGAGATTCTTGGCCCATGAAGCTTGAGGCTGGAAATGGCCTGGCAGGAGCCCAGGCCGTACGTACGCAGAGTGCTGCTGAGTAGACACTTTAGCTGTGCGGTGAGCCCCAACCATTAGATGATTGCCTCTGAGGTTTTGCAAGGAGAGAGAGGGACTTGTTACGTCTTCAATGCCCCCCCCGCACGATCATGGCTAGGAGGTCTTTGAGCCACCACAACATCTTTGAAACTGTCGTCTGCATGTTTTCTGACCAATGTGGTATAAATGCCAGCGGATACAATGCTGTGGTCTCTGATGAGAGTGAGGTCTTCAGGTGATTGTTGGGTTTATGGCATGTAAATGACACTGCAGCATTATTTCCCCATAAAATCAGAGGAAAGATTTTCCAG
Source organism: Lates japonicus (assembly GCA_033238685.1). Classification (NCBI taxonomy): domain Eukaryota; kingdom Metazoa; phylum Chordata; class Actinopteri; family Centropomidae; genus Lates; species Lates japonicus. The sequence goes on from BRZM01000049.1 coordinate 5,416,419, forward strand.
TCTGGATGCATACCATTTCACCTCCGGTGACAGGTTGTTGATTGGTCCCATTAAATAGCATGTTAGCGGCGCCCTCAGGCTCTCCATCATCTATAAAAAGAACATTGTAGTAATTTTGCTCTATGTTCAGGTGTCTGAGCCGCACATCAATATTCCACTTGAATACCAGCCATCTATTTGAATACCATCTTATTCTACCTGGAAGTGACTAGCAATTTGTGCTTGGTGAAATGTTTTGGCCCTATTCAAATGGATGTGTGTGAGTATGTATGTGTAGTATGTGTATTTGTGTGTGTGTATGCATCTTTGTGTCTTTATAACTTAGGATTTATTTGTCACTTTTTGGCACAGGTTGTGATTAAAGAGTGTGTAGCATGCAAATGTAAGCCTGTTAGTGTGTGTGTGTGTGTAAGAGTATTCAGCGTGCCTTGTGGAACAAATGGAGCTGACAAACTAATATTGACATGAGAATAAGAACAGATCAGTTAAATTATAGTGTTTGAGCTGTCTTTGTTCGTCTTCTTTCGACACCAAACCTTTAGCTGCTGTGATTGAAGTCAAAGTTACAGCAATCACGCACTTAGATCTTTACTATGACTAACACACTGACTGTCAGTAGTAGTGCTTGTATCCGGCTCCAGCCTGTGTCTCAGCCCATCACAGAAATTAAAAGAGGAAAATGGGGAATCTCTGTATGTTAATCAATGTTGTGCCACAAACTAAATGTAAACTTGGCGCTGTGCCTTCAGAGTTAAATGAATTACTGTCAGTAAAAGCCACTCATTCAAATTATGCTCTCACAGTAAATCAAGGGATTGTTGACGTCGCCCTGATTGTCTTGTTTAGACAAAGTAGTATGAATGAACTTAAGGTTGAGGACAGAAAGCTGCAGAAGACGAAGTCAATTTGTAGCTATATTAGCAGCGTGGTTTTAGGAATGGCAGTGTCAGTCCGTATTTTCAAACAGACTGAAACATCTCAGTATTTACTGGATGGTATACTCATATATTATCATGGTCCCCAGATGTTTAATCATAATGACTTTGTTGGTCTCCTGACATTTCATATAGTGCCATCAACAGGCCAAAAGAAAACACTGATTTACAATGATTTATGACTAAATACCTACAGTACAAAGTTGCTAGTGAGGCTATGGACTCTTAGTCTTGTTTAAACACGCAGTGTTTTGTAACAAATTATTAAGTGAATCACTATTTTTCAAAATAATAGTGTTTACATTCATAAAATGTACAAAGTTGTAAATATCAGGGCTGCAGTTTGTAGGTTTTCATCTGATCTGATCTGTTCTGATCATCTGTTTTAGCCCATTCATTGTGGTTTGGAAAGTACTGGATGTACTGTACTGTACACTGAGAGAGCCAAAATTGCCAGTCGTCTGTCCTCTCAAATGTGTGCCATGTGTCTTGATAAAATTTGGCTCATACTGTTTTTGGATTTGGTAAAACTTTTGCAACAGTTCTCTGCCATGTTTTACAATTATTTTATTTTCTAATGTGTGTTCTGTTTCATTTGACTAATGATGAATCTTTATGGGTAATTACACATTAATTGCCCATTACCTAAAAGAATGTGCATTATCCAAGTGGATAGTTTGGAAATATTTTGCAACCTGAAGTTTCTTAATCAGTTGTTTCACTCAGCTGGAGTGACCCGAGTTACTCCTAAAGCCCCCCTATAAGTTTTTATAGATGCAGTGTGTTTTTTCACATAGAGAAAAAAAGTGACATCTTAATTGTATGTATAGATGGTGTGGACACAACACATCAGTTGCTGTGACACATCACTTGCCTGTTTAGTTAAGTAAAGCAAGTAGCCCCATTTTTGTTCATTGATCCAAAAGAACACAGAGCAAAGATAGGTCATGTGACCTCAGCTTTGAAGTATTAATGAAAGCCTATTGAGTTTGGGTGAAGAGATGGTGAGTCTGCCTGCGTCAATGGCTCTCCGTTTCTCAGAATATCCTGTGAAAACTAGTAAATACACCCCTGTGCCTGGGGTGTTACACGCAGCCAAATAAACGTAACAAACAAATGTAACAACTGCTCCTCAGGAAGCAGGCAGATAGGTTAAGATGGATGAGCAATGACCTGCTGGAGCTGTCTGTTCAAATCGATTTTCTCCATTGAAGAGAAGGGACATGTTGTTCTCCTTCAGGTCCAGGTGCACTGTGCTCATCCCACACTCATTTTTCTTTTCTCATGTGAATTGGTTAATTTTGAGCTGCTAAAACCCATCAAAGGCTTTCTCGTCTTTGGAGAATATCTTATACATTTAAAAGGAATGTACATATTATAGTTGAAAGCAGAAAAACAAGCTGCTTTGGAATCTACAGGAAGGTTTTCCTGTAAATAAAATATATTTATAGAAAATAATGAGACATTTTCTATGGGAATAGACACAGCTCCTCTTATAGTATAGGTCTGTTTGGTTAGCCTTTGGTTAGACATCTGACATTTGAAAGGGTCTTTGAAAGCAGCAAGAGGTTTCTGATGATATGACCATGGCCCTGGACTCACTGAGGTCACACCAGAACCCCTGTGGAGAAAGAAAAGCTGTCAGTATATAAAACGGGCTTTTCCTCATGAAAACATGATTCTCTTCTAAGCTCCTGCTGCCTTCACTGTATTAAAAAAATATCTACAACACAGCTGTGGTTTAGCTGGTATGTGCTTGAGTTTAAGGTCATTGCCCCTTCAGCAGTTTTCCATCACATCCCAAAAAGCATGATCATGTTGTATGAGTTCAATCTTAAATTAGTCACTGTCGAGAATAATGTCATGCAGTATCAGTAAAGGAAAATTTTAGATCTTATTCTCTGATTGTGGTTGTTTTGTTGCCATAAGCCATTCTGGACACTTTTGTAATGTCTCTAGAAATATAATTATGCCACATGCATGTATGTGAAACAGTAAGTAATGAATATTATCTACTGCAGATCAACACTTAGGCTACTAGTTGGCTAATCAAACAGCTTGTTTGCCGTATGATATGATCTTTAGTTAGTAGTAGTAGCAGTAGTAGTTTGTCATTAGTAGAAATGGCTGTGCTTACTTTAGTTTGGAAAAGTTCTTTAAATGATTTATGTAAAATTTAAACTAGCAATAATAATTTTTCAGCTCTTTAAGGGCTACAGACACAAGCTGTGAACACAACACTGATTTATCATCACCTTTTAAGTTGATATGCCAAACTATTTACACATTCAGCAGACACAAAGCAACGTTAATTTGGAGTCATGCTTCTTGCCGCCTGATGAACGTCACTCTACTTTTTGCTTTGTTTTGTTCTCTACCACCATCTGTGGGAAATACTCTTTAGCTGCTAAATGCTCCACTGTGTTCACCAGCCAGTTGGTACCTGTGTTTGTGTGTTGTTTGCTGCTGAGCAGGTAGTCTACATGGGGTTTATTAGAGCCTTTTTGCTAAAACATTTCCCCATTGTGGGACTAATAAAGGATTATCTTATCTTATCTTATCTTATCTTATCTTATCTTATCTTATCTTAAAGCTGCCTGCTGTGGCTAAAAGGTTGTGGGCTGGAAAACGAAAAAAAAAAAAAAGCAAAAAATCTAATATAAATATAAATATATACCACCTCAATAAATGCTTTGCTGGAGTTGTGTTTCCATAATCTTGGCCATAATTAAGAGAATGAGGTTGAACTGATTATCTGGTTTGCAAAATGTGACTGGATGGTGATTTAATAACCCTTAGACAAATCTCTTCAAAATTTTGTCCCTTTGTAGATGCTGTAACATTACTGGAATGTAAGGTTATTATTGTTTCACCTTTTGGAAGGATTATTTGTGGTTGGGAGAGTTGCAAAGAGGCTGCGCTCTTTTGTGATGTTCCCCAACCACCAGCTGGATGGCCTCATCACATCAAGTCTGAGGAGAGAGATGCTTCCTTCGCTGGGCAGAGTTATCATTCCCAAAGGTAGACGGTGTATTTATAGGGTCATATGTTTTTGCTGCTATCATAAATCTCAGCTCCCAGGATCCTTCACTGTGTGCGGACATCAAGAGCATCTGCTCAGCTGAGTCGATAACTGGCAACAGATAATGTGGATCTGCTGATGTGAGTAATCATGAGCCGAGATGATACACGAGCGATTGAAAATATCACTCCTGTGCCCCAGTTTGAGAGTGATTATTTGAGAGTTTACATAATATGCAGAGCAACATGTGGACACACAACATGAACGGTAAAGAAGTTTGTTTGAGGCATTGTGATAATCTCTCATTTTTTTTCAGAGGACTTGCCAAAAGGGAAAAAGTACATGAGTCAAAATAAACTTTGCGTGGAAGTTTGTAAATAAGTCCCAAAATAAGGCCTAACAGATAGCTCTCTTGACATTGAGCATGGCCAAACCTCTGTGAGGAGGGAGATATTTTCATCCTGAGAATTGTTGTGGACCATGAGATCCTTGGGCAGCAATGAGGACCAGGGACTTAGAGTATTTCTGTGGATGATCGAAAAATAGGTCTGGACACATTCAAAGCCAGTGAGAGCGAGATGGATTACCAGCGTGTGCTGAATTCCAAATTGTCAGACATGCAGCAAAGTTTCCCAATTCAGCTCCCACTGGAAAGTAATTTCAGGTGCTTTTTGTTGCCAGTGATCAAACACAGATATCAAACCCACTTCTGTTTAGTGTCATTCATCACCATAGTGATTTATGCCTCATCCCAGGAGCTGGGGGTGAAGAAAAGCACTCCGGCTGGGATAAAATTATTCTTTATCCCTAATTCAGGAGTAGCTCTGGCATTAATATCTGCTCATAGAAATTAGTGTGATTTCCCTTTGAGGTCATTATCAGCAGTGTAACCCAATAAAAACAAATCTCGGCTGGGTTTTGGATGTCGTGAAACTGTGTGAGAGCAGCCACTTGGAGCACATAAATATTTAGGGAAAGCTCAGATTCTTCCACGCTGGGAACACATGGTTGCAGTTAGTACTGGGGGAGATATTAGACATGCACACTGACAAATGTATTTGCACACGTATGTTTTATTTATTTAAGCCTGAGTGCATCTACTGCATGTGTGTGGTATGTGCATGTGTATGGTATATATATGTGTACAACTGGACATTGTTGCAGGCCAAGAAACAGTCCAGAGCAAAACCTCTTGAAACACAACAACTTGTCGCTCTACACAGATTAAATAAACAAGATTTAATGTGTTAATCAGTGAGCTTTAGAGGTGCTGGTGGGTGAATTTTGTTACGTTTGGATAGATCCAGGATAGCTGTTTCACCCTGTTTCCAGTCTTTATGCTAAGCTAACCAGTTGCTGGCTGTAGCTTCACAGTTATGGTGCAGAGAGTGGTTTCAATCTTCTCATCTTGGCAACAAAGTGAATAAGGGTATTTTCCAGAATGTTAAATTATTCCTTTAATGAACGGCACCTTGTGGAACAGTTTGTTAAGTTTTCAAGCATTTACTTTAATCGGTCTGCTCTCTAATGTATATTCCATTGTCCTAATGTTGGCATAAAAATGTATCTGATTTTATGAATTTCAGTTTCAATTCCATTGTCAGAACACTGATGTACTCAGAGAGTCCCGTGTTCAGTCCTTACATGTTTCTTACACTGGAAACACTGATTGCATGTCTATTATATCTTTAAAAGGGCTATTGTTGCAGAAAAAGCAATTAATATAATTTGCTCCACTGACACCTAATGAGGAGTACAACAGAGCTTACAGACTCTTTTTCATTGTTTCCCTCCCTCTTTGTTTTGGCCTGTCTCTGTAACTCGTACCTCACCTTCCTCTCTTTTCTGTTTCCACCATTTGCCAGATGTGTGCTTATGAAGCTATTTTCTTAATTAGAGTGAAAAGGTGCCATTCAATTTGAGCTCAGGTAATGGATCAATGCCCTGGATGATAGCGATGAGAAACAGCTCATTTCAGGGAACATTGGTTTTTGGAGAGCTGGCAGCGCTAGCTTGAATAACTGAGAATTCATTTTCATTAACAGCATGTTAGTGATGAATTTTTGAGCGAAAAAGAATGAGTCACACATTGCGTCCTTTAAACTTTGTGGAAAAATCTTGAAGTATTGTGATGAGATTCACTGGCGAGACTGTCCAGTTGATTAATACCTCATGGAATAAAATTGGCCTTGTCGCAATATGATAACAAATATTCACTGAAGAAGCAAATAATCAGTGGCTCAGTGAGAGAGCAGACAGGAGGGTTGAAACACCTGTGTTGAGAGGCTCAACATTGTTCTGTAGCTGACCATGACCTCTGACCTCTCAAATACTTTTGGATACAAGCTAAAGAAAGGAATTACAAGTTTATTTCACACTGATAGCGTCATGGCAACAGGCAGCTCTTAACCATATCTGCACCTCCTGTCATTTCAGAACCAACAAAAGGTTAACAAAATTTTAACAGGATGATTCACAAACATTTTGCCACTTCAGTTTCAGGGTCTTGGTATTGTGATTTCTTCTCAGTGTTGCACTAGGTGGGTTTCCATTCAACTTTTATTGTTTTTAAATACACATTCAATTTGTACATTACAAAGTGTGAGAGCAAATTTGAAAAAACCTCAAAACATCACAAAAACGTTTTTACACTTGACTGAGGAGGAAAAGTTGGTGTATCGATAAAAGCAAAATATGACACTGAGCAAATAAATCATGACATACACAAAAAGCGTGTGACTTAAACATCTTCTAAAGCTTCCGCTCCACCTCAGAGATAAAAAGATCTGTGTGGAGCAATAAAGAGACTGTAACTTTCCTCAAATTACTACATCAATCAAAAAAATTGCCATATTTCCATCATGTTTTCTACACTTTTCACTCGTTGACCCTGGATGCTCTTTTAATCACATCATCTTGTTGTGGCCTCTTTTTCTGCTATGATTTCTCACCATGTGTGACAACCAATGACCAATTTACCATAACAGCCAACTCATAACAGCAGTGAATGGAAATGCTCATCAATTTGCATTTTCCTTTGCAGATTTTCTCAAAATTTAAATAAAACTTGCATTACATCTGAATGGATACCTGGCCACTGTCATGGCTGACTGGGACCCCTGAATAAACTGAAGACAGGTCTAGCACTAGGACCCAGGGAAGGGGCAGAGTGTATAAAAGGGGTGTGAATCTCACCTGGCCTTTTCTTCCTGCTCTGAGAAACACCTGAGAGAGCAGCTGAGATTTGTTTGGTGTGGGACTAAAGCCACAGAACAAAGGTATGTTAAAGCTGAACAGAGATGTTTTTAATCAGTCTAGCAAAGTATATTATGTTCCTCTACAGTGCATGTGCTTCATAAAACGTTCCTTTTAAAGTATCCATTTGTATATTAATGTGCTTCTGCTTCTTTTGGTTTTTAAACCTACGCACTAATTGAGGAGCTAACCACTGTTTTTCCCAGACTTTGACTCGTTAACTGAATGGATCATTGTTTTGTCTTATTGTCTTGAGGAGCTTTCTGCTGTGTCACAGGGGAACTGAGGGAGTAGAGCAGCCATCTTGCATGTGTGTTTTGCTGTGTGGTTTGAGTCACCTTAACTACAGTGAGTGGGTGGGTTTGAGTGTTTGATGTGATTTGAGTTGCGTTATGAGGGAATATTGTTTGAAGGAATGGTGGTCATCCAGTAGATTTCCACAGACTTGTGTACTCTATGAGAAGCTGTTCTTTTTTTCTTTTTTTTGAACTGTTATTTGTCACCCCATGTACAGTGTATAAACAGGGCTTGGATTACACACAGTAGGCCCCTTAATGGCTTCCATATTGCCAAATATCATTAGTGAGTTTTTTGATAGTAGTAATAATGACTGTGTGTCCATTTTCATACTTCATGTGTCACTTTAAGGTTTCTCTTTCTGTAACTGGTCAAAATTAATCAGAGGGAGCGAACTAAATTACTACCTTCAAAATCTACCAGGATCTCCTATTCTAGACTAAAGTGTGGTAATAGTCATAATTTCAGTGTCACTGTGAGCCAGGAGTAATTGCTTCCAGACCGCAGCCACTGTGGTTGACTGAACTTACCAGACCCATGGCAGCTGCGCTGTGGAGCGTTGTTTGGGTTTTTCCTCCTCTGCTTGTCTTTGTGAGTTCTGATAACTGTTGGCCAACTTGATCATTATCTCAGCCATGTCTTTGGCCTTGATCCCTCAGAGGAGGCTCTTACTGTATGTTACCACCCTCAAACTTTTAGCAGTTTTAGGACAATCATAAACATTATCTTGTGGGTTTTGGGCTGTTTTATCTGAAGCTGCACAAAAAGGTGCATTTAACAGATATACTTTACAACACCACTTAAACCTTTGTGGCTGCTGTTAAGATGATAAAAACACAACAACCCCAAAGGATACATCAGCTTGGCTTCCCTTAGGAGCAAGATATACTGGAATAGCATCCGGCCCCAAACTACGGAAATTCTTAAGCTTGTTAAGCATCTTGTGTTCATGTTATGAAACTGACTTTCTGACAACTTGACAAGGCTGGGATGACTGATGTTTTAGTTTATTCAGGAATTCATCCTTATGCTCAAAACTGCAGAGAACATGCACTTTAACTTCCTCTCTGCACAAGGAACAATATGTCAAGCTGTAAAAGATGCTCTCTGGCTGCGACTGATCTCTCCTGCATCAATCTGCTCATGTAAAAATGTTGCTTCAGAGAGGGAAGATTACACTCTACAGATTACAGTGTGACCTCAGATACTCTCCGCTTCACTATAATGTTTCCTCAGCATGATGCTTGAAGAGATAAGCCAGCTACTGCACGAGCTTGTTCAACCCTTAACCCTTAACGTTTTGTTATTTAAAAAAAAAAAAAGAAAGAAAGAAACTCAGGAGCAATTTCTTTGTCACAGTGACATAAACTGCAAAAGGCCTCAGGGCAAAACTGTACTGTGGGCTCAGAGACACTGGCACAGAGAGGCACAGAGACACTGATATTACATTATTTGGGAATTTATTTACATGCTCCACAGTGGTCCGCGGCCCTGGGGCATCTGACCACTTGCCCTGGGGGTAAACTAAGCATGTACATGGACAGTCTGGTATGCACCAGGCCATATAAACAGCTTCTGTTCTCATTTGTGGCTTCCTGTCTCTCTCTGTCTTCCTCACGAATCCCAACAAGAGGCTGCTGCGACCAGCTTCCCATGTGAAAACTGACCAGGCTTGCCAAAAGGGCCATGGCTTGGTTCCACTTTGGGCACTCACACCCCCCCACATGCTGCTCTGTGTCTTCATGTGAGGTAGGTCAGAACAATTTTATAATGAGGCAAGATCTAAGATCTAAGACTTTATTAATGGTCATACACCATTAAAGGCGCACTCCACTGATTTTACCCATGAGGCTCAGTTCACTTGTTATGGGGAGTGATCACATCACCGCTGATGATGTCATCAGGGTTATCTCAGGCTGGGCTTGGACACATATATGTAGATATTTTTTAGTATGTTCTGCAGGGCATTTTACGCCCTCATTAGATGACAGTAGAGACATGACAGGAAATTAAGGGAGAGAGAGATAGGAAGTGACATGCAACAAAGGTCTTTGTCCGGATGTGAACCAGGGAAGTTGCAGCTTAACCCCAAAGCCGCTGGGGCTCCCCGAGACTGCAGGTTTTTTTTGTTTTTGTTTTTTAGGAGAGAGCCTGTGCTACAAATTAAAAAATGTGGTAATTTACCAGACAGAGCAAGTTTAACAAAAGATGCTATTTATCTGCATTATGAGAAATGTAGGAGAAATGTTTTTGGAATTTTACTCAGAACTAAAGGTCAGGACAACTCAGCATCTGCTTATTTGATTATGACAATTTTTCCTGTAATGTCCAACTTTGTGAAACATCCCTTGATGATTACATTTTATTGGGTTGCCAGGTTGTGAAAAACCTCTTTTAGTGCTTTATATGTGTTCCAGCACACCATTTATTTGTCATTTTTTCACTCTTTAATTCATTAGTAGACTTATGCAACCATTAAAGACAAAGCAAAAAAGGATTCTGGAGGAGGCCAGACATCAGTGAGAGAGATTTTTAACAACCTGGCAGCCAAAACGTTTCTTAACTCAATATTTTGTATGAATAAGAGAGTTTTCGGGAAAGTCATCTGGAGTTTTGTTGAAGCATGTGTATTTTCAAGAGTTATTTGTTAACAGTTAGTATGTTCTCTTAGAAACGTTAAACTAGTTATGAGGAATGGTTGATTATAAAGTGATACCAAAGGGTTAAGCGTGATTCTTCAGTTCACTGTTGGTCACTGAGGACTGAACAACAAAGATGGCAGAACAACAGGAACTTTAATCTCCCCTTCGGTGTAGTTTTACAGTTGGAAGTGAACTAGGGCACTCAAAGGTGACCATCACTGACTCCCAACTGGAATTACCCTTGAAGCAGCGGCACTGGCTGAGCAAAATCAGGACAAAGTACAGCAGGAGGCTTTTCTTTTCTTTGGTTTTGTTTTGTTTTCTTGCCTGTACTCTCCTCATTTAGTCCAACAATGCAAGGTCACAGAAGGCCTGTGGAAGTATATAAGGAGTGATTAATGTGAGCCATAAAATCACAGAAGCATGCAGGCCTGTGTAAACAGCCTGCTTATAGAGAATGCAGCACTGACCCATCAGATCCATGTTGCAGCAGTCAGGAAGGAAAACTGATTTGTTTTGGAAGACCATAAAGTACACCATCCCATTTATCACAAATTTCTTCCACTTTTCTGTCTACAAGATTACTGTGTTAGAGTTTAAATAACAGAGAAGAGAGTCATGTACTTTGTGATGCACAGCAGAGAAAAGGTTCAGAAATAGACCACATGAAACATATTACATGATTCAATAACTGTTTTGATTAAAAAACAAATATAATTGAATGTTTGGAGCGTTCTGATCACCTCTTTAAGTCTTTTGTATTAAAAAAAAAAAAAGAAAAGTTTTTCTCAGTTTATTGCCCGGAGAAGGTATTCCATAAAACTTATTTGGAATTTGTTTTAGGCTCTACTCTCCCATAAAGCTAAGAATCTGAAATAATAACTCATGTGTTGACAGCTTTGTGTTTAAAGCTGCTACCACTTACATTCGAACTCTGACTTCTTGAGAGGCTTGGAGGAAGTGTCTCATATCAACGTTGCATAAATCTTGCACAGACAGTCCCCCATCTCATAAAGCTCATGGTGGTTGAGAGAAAAATACTGCAGTGACGTCATAATGAGACCTCTCTAAATTCAGAAGTAGCCTTTGTGTTGGCTGTGAGTTTTAAAAGTCAGTCAGGATCTGCAGTAGGCTTTCTGTTGGGTACAAACACTCTCTGTATGGCATAATTTTATTGGTTTGAAGTTTAAAGGCAGGCTGTTATTGAACAAAACTATTTGTGCTATGTGGCTCCACTGTGATGAGGATGTGTGTTTTTCTGTTTAAAACATGATGCTCAAATCACAAACCTTTTTAGGAAGCAATAAATCATTTGCTGAGTTACTGAATATTTTATCTTTAGTGGTATGTAGCTCTGCAGATAATTTTTGGTTAGCTTTTATAGTTGGTTTTAGTTGCCCAGGTTTTAAGATACCAGTGCGTCCTCACCAGTACAATGGAGATGACTGAATTTTATGTTGCATGTTGAAAAATGACAGTAAAAGGGTATGTAGTTTGCTAAAAAGTGATGCCAAGAGGTCCTTACCAAGCGTCTGTATATGAGGATTTGGGAGTGAGTCGAGTTTTTCAGTGCTGTGAGCATCACAAACAAAATTCAGTTCATCTCCATTGCATTGGAATGAAAGCTGCCATCAAGAAACAGAAATAGCTGCATGGCTGGATGCTGCTAGAGGTGAGAAAATATGTTTTTTTTTTAGTTATTTTGACTTGGAAGTGACTGTTTCAGTTTGGTGGCAAATTTCAGTTCTGTCATTTCAGCCACTCATAGCTGCTGAATTTGCTTCAGACGCTGTTGAGTCAGCAGACATCACCCTGGGCCAAGGCCTTGGCCTTTAATCTGGTTCTCAGGCACCGGTAAACAACTGACCACTATTTGTAATAGTTACATTAAATAGCAGAGAATAAGTCCCATGGTGTGTGTAAAATGTACTTGGCTAATAAAGTGATTCTATTTCAGTTTGTACTGGTTGGATGAGAGTTGCACTTGTTTTGGAACAAGATGCCAGCCTGCCTGTTCTTAAACTCTGTGAAAACTGGCTAACAGCAAATACAGGAGTCTACATGGCAGACGGACACTGGCAAATTGGCACTCAGCTTAGCAACTATTTATCAGAGGAAAGATTAAAAGTAGATGTAGATCTCAGAGGTTTTAAGATGTGTTTCTTTTTTAAGTACTTGTAAGAATTAAGTATCATGGTTGTGTAACAATATTTGGGTGTCCCTGGTGTAAAATAATGTCCTTAAAAACAAAAATAACTTGTAAACTGTGGAAACAGGCATTGCTGATACTGGATTTCCTCAGATTCACAGCAAAAACATTTTCATTTCTTCGTGTATGTGTGCACATGTAAATCAGGTCACAAATTTATTGACACTGACAGAAAGTACCTTAAAACAAGTACTCAAGTACTTTACTTAAGTACAATTTTTTTGCACTTGTGCTTTATTTAAGTAATCCCATTTTATACTATTTCATACTTCTGTTACATTTACACTGCATTTATTTAACAACTTAAGTCACCAGTTACTCTGTAGATTCATATAATTAATACAAAATATAATCAACAAATAAATTACTGTGTATTATGGATTAAATTATCCTGTGGCATATAGATGCATCAGTTATAATTAAATAATGTGTTTTGTTGAAATGGGTCATTCTGCAGGATGTGCACTTCATCACACATCTTGATGCTGATACTTTTACTTAGTTAATTTTTGAATGCAGGATTTTAACTTGTAACATAGTATTTCTACATTGTGGTATTAGTACTTGGTTACTACCACTAAGGTTCTGAATTCTTTGTTTATCAATAGTATGGAAAATATCACTGGCCACACAGTATTTTTTTTTGTGTATTTTGTCTTGTGAAGCAGCACCAATTGAACATTTTTCTCACTCGCTGTCATTTGTAAGAATTATTTGTTGATACTTTTAGAACAAATATGCTTCCGTTATGTTCCAGTTGCTCGGAGTGCAGAGGAGATTGTTGTGTATGAACATTTTTAGAAGTTTTTGTTGTCTTAACGTCTCCGATCAGGAAGTCAGAGCCTCAGCAGCGTACGCTCATCACAGACAAATACAGAACGTGCTCTATTTATTCCTCCATTTGCTACACTGGAATGTCTGTTTCATGTCTGCAGCTTGAAATCCTGGAAACAAACTACTACAATCCCACAGTCAGGAAAAAAAAGTTAACTCATCCTGCAGCAGCATGTTCTTGTGTTGTGGTTGTCATGTTGTACAACAAAGGGAGAAGATGATGACTGTACGTGCATATGTATCATGTGCTTCCCCCCAAGAGAGGTTTATATTTGGAGTTTGTCTCCCCAAATATACTGAGCAAGAATGTGCCTCTGGATTTTGGCAATCGGTGAACTGAATTTTTTCCACAGCTGTCTCAATCAATTTGTCTCTACCATTTTGTACGGCTGCTGTAATCCATAGCGATCACTTATATAAACAGACAAACACTGGCATGGTTCGTACAGTTCAGAATTCTTTGATGAATAGATGGTTTTAACAGGAATATGAAAAATTTTAAAATGCTATTTATATGGCTTGCGAATCACTGAATCAGTGCATCTGTGAAATAAGTATAGAACATAATATAATTAGTTTGACAAAACAATCCAATGTGGTCCATCCGCTAAATTTACCAGAGCTTTCAGCCATGTAACACTGTGTTCATTGGTGGCATGGAATTTGCTTGTTGCCATGGAGATGGATCTGTTGTCATGCTCAGTAGCTGTTGTGATGTCACCCCTGTGGCTGCGCTGGTCTGGCAAACTCCATTCACTGATGAAGACCATGTCATGTGGCTGAAAGCTCTAGAAATAAAGTAAGTGGACCTTAAGTTGGGATTGATTTGTCAAACGTTCATGCTTGTCATGTGATTAACTGATATTCTTTGACTGTCAAGTCCAATTTTAAACAGTGTATTTATAATAACTACAGTATGTGTATCATTAATATCAAAATAATTTAATCAATTTAATAATTATTTAATTTGATCATTTTTAAAAATATGATTGGAGTCAGACTCAGAAGGTATAGGAAATCCACAGTATAGGAACAAAATCCACAGTCCCACACAGGATCAATACTCTATAAATACATGACTCCAAACTTAATGCATAAAAACAACATAAGCATCCAATCTAAGATATAAATGTGCCTAAATTGTGTTATTTCATCAAAATATTTTTGTTTATGAACATTTATTTGTCATAACGTGGCAATGTGTTTTATTGATCTCATTCTTTTCTTTAGATTTTGCTGATTGCTGTAGTTTTATTATCGGGGTGAAATTATGTATTACTACATATATACAGTAACAGATTGTATATGTTTGGTGATAAGGATTTTTGTGACACGTCAAGTGACATTGCTGTAAACCCTAATGCCCTTTAGAAAAAAACTATATTTATAATGAAACCATTCATCTGTAACTGTTGAACACATACGGCAAACAGTATATAGCTTTCTTTCTACAGTAAGAAGTAATCAAACCAAAGTACGGTCACAGTCGACCAATCAATAATGAATTGGGGTTGCTGATTTAAGCAATGCTCCCGTGGGCTGAAGGCTGCTTTAGATAGAGGATACTGAGCTTTATAGTTTTCTTGGATTGCTAAGAGCGATTGGGTGGGCAAGACCACCGGAGGCTAAAGTTTAACTTGGCATGAAGGCAGTGAGGAAAACTTGTCAGGGGATTTAGACCATCTATAATATACCATGTAAACTACTTACAGGGAAAAAACGACAATGCTGAGAAGCGATTAAAGGGAAATTCCATACACAAGACTTTGCCATTTCCTGAAAAGGCAAGCTGCTGTTTGACAGCGTGGATTTATTTCAGTGACTGACCCCAGATAAGCAGTGACAGTAATGCTAATGTACAAGCTAATGATACAGAGCTATACATAATTAATTTCAAACAGACAAATTGACTTCTGTTGTCCAACACCATTCTCTGAACTCTTCGAATTATTCAGTATACAGATGCATTTGGTGCAAAAACTGGAGAACAGTATTGTGCCATAATATGTTTGGACGCCTGAACTGTGTTACTGTCTGCTTTTTGAGAGATTTGCAGCTGCACTTGATGTTGCTCCTCACAACTGCAACTTTCTTAACTACGTACACAACAAACTTTTGTTTCTGATCCTGAGCTGCTGCTGTACACTAATGCTCGCTTCTTTTTCCGCTGTCCCTTTTTGACCAAGTTGTTCCAGGACTAAAGGAACAGAAACTAAAATCAACTTCAATAAACCTTAACAAGAAATATTCTCCCCTCTTCATAATACTGATTTTGGTGACACTCAGTACTTGATTACAGAGTGAATGAAGCTGTGCAGTTGGTGCAACCCTAGGGTTTGTGTTTAACTCACTGAGCCACATTCAGTGCTGCAAACTATCTTGAAAGTTCCACGGCCCTCGGAAAGTAGTAAAAAAGGGATTTTTAGGGCCAGGGTGGCAGGAACTAAAGGGGTGCCCCTCTTGTCAAACACAGATTCCTGAGTCATAAATGGTTCACGTTGCCTTGAGTTGTTGGTGAAAATGGTTTACGAGCAGGTGAAAATGACACTTCCTCTGCAGGGTTTGAAAAGTTTTGTGGGACAAGATTCTACAGCAGTTTGTAGAAATGAAAATTAGTAAAAATCATTTTTGAACTTACAAACAATTCCCAGGTCATTGTTGGTTTACAAGCAACTTTATTGTAATGAATTACTTGTCAGTGGTTTGCCAGAGCACAATTAAGCATGAAGGGTATGAGCTCTGCTGTCACAATAAAATGACAGCCTGGCATCATGCTGATGAGATGATGTGCTCCACATTGTGAATAAGTGTCTCACAAGTGATGGAGGATGCATTAAAACTGTGAGAGTCAGTGTGAGTCTGACTGTCCCATATGAACCTGGAATAAAACAAAACAGCATTTTATTACGATGAGGAGCTTGTGAGCTGTTGTCATAATTTAAAAGCTAATGTATTACACTCACAATAAAGAGTGAAACAAGAAATGAGAGAGATTTCCACGGGAACGCTGGTATTTAATGAGCTGTGCTGTTTCCACTTCTCTCATAACTGAAGTGCCCACTCACCACATGAAAAGTGAGCCAGACTTGTAGCAAGTCAATGGACCCAATTATATCCATCTACTTTTATTGTTTAATCTGCGAGTCCAAACAAATTTAATTAATGAAAATATCTCCATGTCCGCAGAACAACAAGACAAGCTCAACTGAATGCCATGTGAACTTGCCTCACTAGGGAAGTGCTTAGTAGAACAAATTACAAGAAAACACATAACCGTCAGAAAAAAACATTAGAGGGCAATGAAGTGCTGCATGTTATTCATTAGATTTTTAATTTCTAAATCCATTTTTGTCTCTCTCTCTCTCTCTCTCTCTGTGTCGTGTGTGTGTGTGTGTGTGTGTGAGTGTGAGAAAGATTGACAAAGGAACAATTTTGTGTTTGAGTTTTTTTCTGTTGCCTTCCATCCGTCTGACAGTTCTCACACTGCACCCCAAAGCCATTAACACTTCAGGGCTATTACTTTAGTCCCTGCATTAGTTAAAAAACACACACACAATGGACATTTAAATGTGCCAGCATGCCATTTGGGAGCTGAGCTGCTATCTTCTCTGTGTTTTAATTACTGTCATTACAGGAAATAGTGCAGACAAGCGTTTGCGTTGTTTTCTCCCACTTTGCTTCTTCCACCCAGACTTCACTGTGAGTGTTCAGGGGAACCGTTCCCAGGCCCGGGCGCCTCACTAAATCATCAGTCATATTCAGCTCTGTTGTGCGTTGCTTTGACAGCGAGAGGGCCACAGATTTGCAGCGTACCTTGTCACAGTCAGACTCTATCAGCTTTAAAAATGAAGGCTTGTCCTTAAAAGAAAAATATGTTCAACATTTTTACATTTGTCATTTCCCAGAATGCAGTGCATTGAGTGTACTTTCAAAAGATTAAATACAGCATTTTATTCAGACCGGTGGAGCTAGCTACTGCTGCATACGCGCTGGTCAGTTAACTTCCATGTACATTTGTTTTACAGCAGACATCGGTCATTGTGATCACTGTGGGCTCACTGACAGTTAAGTGTGTGATTTTGCTATCTAGTTGAGCTTTTGTAGAACAAATGTGAGCAAGCAGCCAATGATTTCTTTCGTATTCTGGTCATTCTCATCTTCATTATTACCATTGATAGTATAGAGGCAGACAGGATACAGAAAGATATCTGGCATTAAAATTAGATGTACTTTAATGAAACCAGTCTAAAATAATATGTTTAGAAATATATGTTCTAACAAGTATTTGTCATATGTGTAATGATAATGGTCGTGCTGGCAGCATTTATCACATTTGCACAACATTAAAATCCCAAGATATAATATTGAGGACATGTCCTCGTGATGAACAAATCTCTGTGTTTTTTTATGTGCTGTAGAATTCATGAAATGATGATTTAGACCTGAAACTAATGAAAGTTGTTCAACTACAAAACAGTCTGAGTCACATGTGGAGTCTGATTTATGAACCTCGCTTCACACGCTGTGGACTTTACAGAACACAACAGAAACTTTTTCCAAAATCTCAAACATGGAACATCAATATCATTGATATTTCCTTCAGTCCCCTCCTGGCTAATGCTGCTCAGCTCTGATAATATCTTGATGTGATCAAATGATGATTTTATGGTGAATTTAAAGCTTCATAGCACAAAGTGGTTGAGTTTGACTCTCATTAGAGTTCCGCCATGTGTTGTGTGCGTGGGGTGCCACCAAATGAATAACTTTGCTTCACAGTTTTGTATATTTTATTAATACAGATGACGACAGACAAAATGGTTTTAAATGGTCTTTAACATTTGAGATTGTAACTACTTTATAAATGAGTGGTAAACCATTTAGAATATATTGTCAGATGCCAGATGAAGCATTATAATTCAATATTTAATAATTTGAACCCTCAACAAATGAATAGTTTGTGAATATGAATTTAAACATGAGCATAAACAAATGCATTAATTAAACATTAACAGTTTATAGATCATTTTGCATTGCTGAATAATAATGATTATCATTAACATATCAAGTAATTTACAGCTCAAATGACCATTTATCCAGAATGTGGCATATTCAGCAACTCTCTACTAAAAAGCCAACTTTTTCTTTTCTTATTTTTCTCATTTTACAGTAAATATGATGTGTTCCACTCTTTACAAACCCCCATTTCCTGCATGATTTATTGATGGTTAATATAACATATATATATATGTGTCTGGAGTGTTGTTATATAAATTTTCCACCACAATAAGAAAAAGGTAAATGAAAAAATCTCCAGCTGTTTCTCTCCTTTGTAAACCTTCACGGCCTCAAGTCTGTCAGTAACACAATAGCGCTATGATGAAAAGGGTATTTTGGACAATCTTTTATTCATAAAAACATTTAATGAGATTCTCTTCCAAAATGTTGTGATCAGAAACACACTAATAAACCATAAGAACCTGTGTTTATAGGCCCTACTGATGAAAGAGTCACAGACAAGACTTACTGCAAGCCTCTCCAGTACAAAACCTGCTCTTTTGAAATCCCACAGACCTCAGCCAGAATAAACAACGATACAATAGGGCTCGTACAATATCATCCCTCATTCACAGTCGCTCCCTCTTTGCCTCTTATTGGCGGCGGTGTTTATTATGAGGAAGGAGGTGGAAAAAACACCAACAAGCGTGGTTTGACAGATGTGAAATTGTGGCCTTAGATGTGTATATCTCCAGGATTTCACTCACGAACCGCGTTAAATTGTTGTCGAGGAACAGCCAACAATTGTCCAAATCTCTTCTTCTCTTCTAATGACTTTTTAATATCTGACCTATAAACCCGGGGTGTGGAGTAAACCTGAATGCCACACATGACAGGGATACATCATTTAAATTGTACTGTGGTGGGAATTCTCTCTGGTTTAAATTATCTGATGGGGAAAAAAGTTACATCTATTTCATGTCAGTCTAAGAAAAAGTTTTCAGTTTCCACTGTCTTGAACAGAAATTCACTTTTTTCTCTTTCAGTGCCAGTGTGTCCAAAGTGCAAGTATTTTTTCTCTGCCTAATTGAAATGCCACAGGCGTCTGTGAGAAAACTCACATGCAGTCCCTGAACCCCAGCCAAGAGAGCTGCACACAGTTACAGCTACAGTGTCTCAAGGAGGGTGCAGTGTGATCATAAAGAAGGATGCTCTAAGTGTTTATACCCCGTCTACAGGATGCAGCACAATGCAGCAGGGATGAGAGGTTGATTGCGTAACCTGGGGTAATTTCACTGATTGGTCATTCATGACTGAGTCTGGGGGCGATCGACTTTACTAGAAACCATGGAAACCCGAAAGAGAGGGGAAAAGAGTGAGAAAATTATTGAGTGGAAGAGGGCCACCATGCACAGATGGTTTGTCAGAAAGTCTCATCACAGTAGCCTTTGCTCTTGGCGTGAGACAAGTTTAAATCACTTTGTGTCACTAAATAATATGTTTTAGAACATATTTTAAGTCTTGTACAGATGCTGAGATGTCTGGTAAATCTTAAATAGCTGTAGTATGCTATTTTTGATGCAAATAAGTAAAAAACATTACCATATAAAGTTGTTTTCTAAAAAACATCTATTTCTATATAACTTTCCAAATTTGTCCTGATAGTGTTTGTTCCCATACTACATCATTGAGATGTGGGTGACTACATCTACATAAGGATGGTCCATCCAGAACAAACAACATCATTTTATCCTCAATAATTCAAACAAAGGGTGAATTCTCAAAAACAATTTCCTCAAGAACCATTTAGAAAAATCATATCACACTTGATCAACTAGCAGAGCAGATGGAGTTTTCACTGTTGTCGTAGAAATGAAGGGTATTCTTATTTCCAGCACTTTAAGGACTTACTGTCTATGTTGCTGTGCTGTTGCTAAAATGGAAATATAGTTTTGCTAATCTCCATTTCTATGACAAATTTGCTTAATGAACTTGTCGATATTTAAAGCTCGAACCAGCTGCTGAATGGGTTATGAGACAATAGCTGATAACTGCTGTTTCAGAGGTCAAAAATGAATTAAAAAAAGATTAAAGTTAAAAAATATTTATTGTGCTGTGAAATGAACGTTAGTCTGGCCTAATTGACCCACAACACCATACTTGTATGCATACACACACAGTTTTATCATGTAGTGAATCATTTTAATGGACATTTGAATGTGTTCATGTCTGTTTTCACTTGTAAGTGGCTTATATAACAACGGTAAAGTGGGATTTGACCACTTACTTCTTTAGCTAATAAACTGCGTATTTAGACTTTTCCCCAAAATAAATTAATTGGGTCAAATGCTTCTGCAAAATTTATTAACAAACCTAACATATATTTCGAATATTAAATAAATATCTTTACAACCACAAACATGACAGAAAATCGCTGATCCTGGAATGTCATCTGCCCTCTCAGGTGAGTTTTTCCCCCTGACTCTGTGCCTCTCTCCAGCTCCTCATTGTTGTCCACCTGCAGACAGTGTGTTTCCTTCCCGTCTTTGTTAGGTTCCCCATATGAGGTCTGATAAACGGGGTTCGTTGGCTGAAGATGGATGATGTGCTCTGTAGATAGGACCGCTCGACTTGAGGAAAAAAGTATTATTGTGTGATGTGTGTGTGAAAATTCTAAGAAATTCATGGAGTAGGTAAATTGGTCCAGAACAGATTCCTTCTTCGACCTGACTCCCAGCGCAGCAGGCTCACCCGCTGTGATTTGACAATTGACATAACTGAGTAAACAGTGTGGCAATGTTTGAGGAGGCCGTTTAAATCAGCGTGAGACGTTTATATATCCTAATATTTACTCTGAAAAAAAAAACGACAAAAACATCACTTTACCCTCTGGAAGAGCCCGTTTCAACCTTTGACAACATGTGGCAGTAAATTGTGTCCTGTAGCTAAAAGCCTCCCGCAGTAGTGTTGGACTTGTTAGTTTACCCTGCTGATTTATGCTCGAGCAGGTATTTGCTGGCAGCTTTTGTCATGTCTGACGAAAGGTTGTAATAAATCATCCGACTCTTGTTGTTTTAACTGAGGCTGACCTCACTGTAAAAAAACAAGCCTACAGGGTCACTGGCGTAAGCAACCATTCGACAGTGATTACGTTTTATTGACAGGAAAGGAAGAGATCTATGAACAAACAGCAACCAAGTCCATGTCCATGAGGAGGTTTGGGTGGATGGACGTGTTCAGAAAATGGGACTTTCACACAGAGCACGCTTCATTTCCTGTCTGAAACCAAGTTAGCATTGTTTTCTTTATCCAGCCACAGTTTATAGTTTACTACAGTCAGGAATGTATAACATGTCATTTACAGAAAAAGTCAACTCTGCGTACTTGAACACCATTATGTGAGATAGCTATGACCTGCAAGGTGAAGGTCATGTGACAGATGAGCTAACTACAATGCTATGAGGTTGATTACAAAATGGCTTTGCTTTTTGTTGATTTGATTGTCTCCTTCAGTTCAGTTCAAGATTAGGGCCAGTGAATCTGTA
Source organism: Lates japonicus (assembly GCA_033238685.1). NCBI lineage: Eukaryota > Metazoa > Chordata > Actinopteri > Centropomidae > Lates > Lates japonicus. Next base: position 5,438,153 of record BRZM01000049.1, read on the forward strand.
GAAACTATGCAATCACATCACCATTTAAATGCACTTCAGGACCTACACCAGTAGTGAATGCTTACCACATCCTATTCTGATGTTAGGCTCCCCTCCTGACTGTCTTCAGTTCAGTAGTGTTTTCAGTCTGTTGCTGGTTCAAGCTTTATGTTCCAGTTCAATATAAAACTCAATCAACCTCACAGTCCTAAGGTTAATAGTTCTGCAGTCACCAGTTTGCAACAGATTTATCTCTTCATGAGATGAAAAAGGTTCTCTTAGTCACCACCAGGCCCCAGGAACTGCACTGGGATGGTTGAAACTTCCAGGGTCACATTAATTCATTTGTAAAAAGGAGTGGCTGTGAAACAGTGAATGGATTTTGTCTGAGGATGCCATCTTTGAACATGGTATCCATGGTCACCGATAGTGTAATCAGTTCAGTTTGATTCTATATTAAAGATATTCATGAGCGTACTTTGAGCTCGTAGCACCATGGCCAGCAAGGTTCTTGGGTCTATGAGCTATTATCACAATAATTATACAAGCTTACTGACTGTAGGTTTATTATGCTGTGTTACTTATGAGCATTCTTGTCACTTTACATTGATTACACATTTGAATAACGGTGATAACGGTTTCGCCAAAACCAAATAGGGTGAAAGACAGGTAAATGCTGCAGATTGATTGCTAGCGTTCATAACATTTTTTTCCTTTGTTCAGAGAGTTGTTATGTTTCAAAAACAGTTGAATTTTTTTCTCATCACCTGAAGTACAATTAGATAATTAGCTTTCTCCTGAACCTGAACCTCTGCTTGTATCATATCATAAGACAACGGAAGTCACGGTTACACTCACATTTGGTATGCAATGCTTACATCTTTATTTTTAGTTTTATATATATAACACTTTCACATAATTGTACTGTATGTTCATTTGTCATGTTTATGTGAGAGCTGTGCTGTGAGTCACTTTCATTCAGTAGCTGAGGATATAATGCTTCATGACTGCACTATGTATCAGACTTGGATGTTTATATTTTCCATATTGTGGTCCTTGACAAATAACCTTTAAATAATAACACAACACACAACACATAACACGAACATATGCACATATGTTGACCAATCTCAATAATGAAACACTTACCAACTAGAACTAAATGTTCTCATGAACCTTGACTCTTGCTGTGTTTTGTGTGAGGACTGAAGTGACATGGGTTGATGCACAGTATTGTGGCTGGAATAAAGGCTCCGTCTGCTCGGATGCACGACAGGAAAAACACTCTGATAAAAAGCCACAGGGTTTATTCAACAGAGGGCTTAAACTTTTAACCTGCTTGCTTAACTTCTTTGCCCTGATTATTTGAGTTTGTATCTGTTTGAGCTTTCAGTTGACTTGAATGCAGTGCACTTGTGTTGTGTTGAAGCGCAGAACCAGAAATCCTATAAAGATGGGGGTTGGCTGTAGGCTCAACTATCCCAAACCTGTAAAACTAAAAGTCAGAAGCGTTGTTAATGACTTCCACTAGGGACTTGTGTTCGGGGTAATCTTTCCCATACTGGTCCCCCAACTCATGTCTCGCATAGTTTCTCAGCATCTCTCTCTGTCCTGTGTTAGTAGCAGGGGTATGGCCCAGGCCATGTGAGAAATGAAAAAGGGACTTTGTTTCCCAGCGGAGGAAAAGAGTTGGATCTGGATCAGCCTCGGGTCAGGAAGAACTTCTTCTCTTCTGTACATCCCTAATCATCTTTCCTTTAAGGGCATGTTTTATGTTTGCACATTTTCCCCTCGATTGCGCTTGAACAAGGCTGAACTCATGAGAATGCTGTTGGTTGAGGATCTTTGTATCCTGCAATGCCCTTTCTTCCTCTCAGTCTGTGTAGGCATGGAGGCACAGTCTCAGCATCCCACCCTACCTTTCTCATGCCCATTTTTTAGACCAAATCTGCTGCAAAGTATGCAACACAGATGACCTACTTCAAGTGGAAGGTTATTGATCCAGAAAGATAGTTATGGGAAAAACACTCTGTAACTGTAGCTTCCTGCGATGCTGCGATGAGTAACAGTGACGGGACTGGGTGGCAGCGTCCCAGCACTAAAATTGGGATGAAAAATAAGGCTTTACAAACACAGGAATGATCGAAGTAAAAATTACATTAATTAACTCTCCGTCCTTCGAAGAGCGACAGTGGTAGAGACACTACATCCTGTCTGTGCCAACTTCTGCATCGGCGATCATTCTTACTTCATCTTCTCTTTCTTTCACTTCCATCTTGTTTCCTCTCCTTACTCATGCTTTCTAATCCTCTTTCACACATTCAGACTTGAGTTCTTTCCTCACTCGCCTTAATCTATGTCCCTCTTTCTTTTCGTTGCCCTGATCCAGCTTTGTGTCTTCCAGGAGTGCTTGGAGGCGTTTCCGCTCCCAAACTCCCCATGAGCTCTGGTCTCCCTAGTGGGATATTAATGGGAGGAGGAGGGACATTGAGACACACTCCCAGGGGGGACAAGGGCGGGAAGTAAGAAGTGGGGAAAGGGCCGGGGCTCCACAGTCGCCGGGAGCGGCAGCCATAAATCTATCATGCACATATTGCTCACACACAGACATAAGCTCACCGACTGGATCGTGTGCTTTTCTTAAGGAAATGAGAAATAAATAGATGGAAAGAAAGAGACTGACTGAGAATGGACAAAGAAACCCCACTCTATATTCAATTTATATACCATTTATTTTTGTTTGATTCTCCCACGTAAGGTCCATTAAAAAAAATCTGCAATCATCTCTTGCTAGTGAAGAAATTTTCTGGACTGAGTCTCATTAGAGAGTAGAAAAGTGATAAAACCCAGAATATTACAATATTAAAAATTCTTTTTTCACAGATAAAGTGAATCAACTTAAAACCCATTATTTCAAAGTAATTTTCTGAATTTATAGAAAGATTTTATAGGATTTACAGCTGGATTTATTAAAATCATGTTTCATTCACATTGTGTTCCAAGCAGCGATGGGAATGTTTTTGTTGACTCATTAGTCATTACTGAACATGGAACTATTCTGTACAGTTGCCATAATTGTGTGGTTTCATTCATGACGAGAGTGTGGGTCATGGTGAACAGAAGGTTTTCAGTGGAGATGGCTTTGATATATATGTGTTACTGAAAACTACTGAGGCTTCAAGTCATCAGAAACTTGAGTTTCCCATGTTAGCTAATCACAGTTCTTGCCCTGGTCTTGTGGTATATCTGTAGTTGCTGTAGCTATGGCCAACAAGTCCTCCAAATTAAAAGTAAACTATGTTGTTTGTCCAAAGTCACTATTGACAGGATTACATCATTTGTCAAAACCTTCTAAAGCAGTTACACATTGCAGCTATTTTATTTTGCATCAGGGTTCTGGTCAAGATTTGTTTAGGTTAATGCACAAAAACAGCTTGGGTTTAGGTTAAGATTGTGGTTTATGTTGAAATTACCATTTTCAGACCAACCTCATCATCTTGGCTACAATAAACGCATGGTTACGGTTATAGGATGATCATGATTATGTGTAAAAAAAAACCCAACAAAAACTGACTGTTGGTTTGTAACAGGAAACAAAGAGCGGTCTCCTGTGTTAAAATCTAATGTTTTGTTGACCCACCCATCCATCCTCACCTCCACCCTGTGTAGACTTCACTGCTCTGTGAAGGCTCTAACTCTATGCTGTAACCCTGAAATGTTAACTCTTGTTTTACTTCTATCTCTATCACTTCTTTTCTTTGCTACTGAACATGATTTCTTGCCAGGAGTGGGTTGTGGTTGTGGTGGTGATAATGGTCATTAGCCAAGAGCTTCAGCCATCATTGCATTTACTGGTCCTCTCTCAATACGATTGAGGATAGAATACCCTCTTAGCACAATAATGTCTTCATCCCTGCATGTTGAACAAAGGGCTGACTGGACGCTACAGTGACTCACTAATGCCACTTGAGGTACAAAGTGGCATGACAAGATGGGATGAGGCTAGCTGGTTAGCATGCTAACTTCAGTAGAGATCTCTGCAACACTATACATAGACGTCTTTGACATAACATCAACAGTTATTTCTTCACTTCCATGTTTGAAACGTACATATAGCACCTTTAACGCATAACTATAAATCCACCTTAAGATAGCTGAGATATAAATTGTTCAAAAGGGCCTCAGCTCAGTGTCATGAAGATGACTGCAAAACTTAGTGCAGTAATATTTACAGAGAGCACAGAGGTGGTCTTTGTGGTCTTTTTACCTTATCTAGCTGAGGGTGTTGACAAGGAGGCGGTAAAGACAAGCTGTCATCAGAGGTCAGCTGTGGGCACATAAAAACTGTCAAACCAAAATATTTGTTCAACATTGCAACCATGAAGGTCATCATCAGGGCATCAAATGTTGAATAAATGAATAAATGATTTTCACACTGGGACATGATTTTTGCAGCACTTCACAAGGATTTTGAAGTGCAACCTTTCTCTTTCCATTGTTTAAAGTCAAAAGATTTAACTTATGTCGCATATACAGTATGTTCTTTTCCATTAGTAATGTTCGTTTAACAACGACCTTCTTATATAAGGGCATATACATGTAAATGGTACAGACATCACATAGAGACACACATACCTAAAGAATTACATGAAACCACTTTGTCCCTTTTAAAGTTTGTATAAGTTACCTTAATATGTAGGGTGGTAAACACGTGTTAAATGTGCCTGAGTGGAAAAGCATCTTCAAGAACGCTTTTGTCCCATATTCCCTTCAGCAGATGGTTCTCATCAGGCAAACACATTTAGGGAGTAGAGGTCATCTGATGGACTGAGGAGCTGTTTGTCGGCTCAGCATGTTTGCTCCAAAGGTAACAATGGATCTTCTGATGTCAGCAATATTGCAAATCAATATTTCCTCTTGTCTGCCTGTTGTGATGGATCACCCTAGGAAACCTCAAATTGACAAAGAATGAAGCTGATGTATGTATTGTATTAGTGTACCCATCATTCTTCACTTATTTTACCTTTCATGGAGACAAACTCAAGATCAGCCTCTCTGTGCTTACGTTCAGGTTTCAAGAAATGAAGCTGATTTGGCAGCAAAAAAAAAAACAACCTCCTTCACTGCTTCTAAAAACGACACAGACTGACCTTTGTAGTCTCACTTCTCCTTTTCTGTTTGTTTCTGGTTTTATCAGACATCAGCAAAAGTCACCCAGCCATAGATTGGCCTGCACTGGCACTTTGGCCTTAGACCAGTCCGGTTATCCTGCTCTGAATGCCATTTTTAAACCTTTATTTGTAAAGCAGATTGACAGTGACTCCAGTTTGAACCCAAACAGAAAATTGAATCAAACAAGACCTCTGATCGACTAGAGCAAAGTTTGGACAATGAGGAAGTAGAGATTTTATGGAGGAAAGAGTGGTCTGCTGCTGCACAGAGGCTCACCTTCATTTTCATGATTTTTAAATTAGTAATTATAGTAAATACTACTTCTGAGAGAAACTCAACATTATGGATTGCCGCTGACTATCATATCTATTTGTTTTAAACAACTGGAGTACAACAGGAAAATCATAAGATAAACAAATTCCATCCTCTTTAAGTGAATATTTAATGTATATTAACACATTTCAACAATGTCTTTCAACAAGACATGAATAGAAAAGTTTCAGTTTGATTATGTTTATTGTTAGGTGGGGGAATCTGAGAAGTGATTCACAGCGAGAGACACAGAGAGAAATGACAAAACACAGGACATCATCGTGGGAGGACAGTGATCTATGGCACAGTATAGGAGCTCACTGGTGGCTGACAGTGTTGATGAGTGGAGGTGGAGACAGGCCTGTCGGAGGTGAGCGGAGGGCAGATAAAGACTGGCAAAGACAAAATATTTTCCTTAGGCTGCTGTCCTTGTATATACACACACAGACTCTTCCTTCCCATTAGTTACGGTCATATAAAATGTTATGTGCTTGTCAGTGCATGTATATGAACACACTCACTGTAGACCTTCATGTGAACCATTAAAATTTTACCTCACAGTCAAAAAGCAATGCTGCCAATTAACAAAAGAATTAACAAATATTACAAATAACTTTAACTGCAAAAAAAACAAACCAAAAAAAAAAAATAACATGAGACCAACACAAAATGTCTGCAGTATCATTGTGATTTAAGCTAATACAATGGATCATTTCAAGTTTATGAGTCACTCTAAAGAGAGCTGCCTCTTAAACCTAATAGGAGTAGGATTTTGTGAAGGGTATTGTTTTCACTCATAAAGGACAGAAAATGGATACAGCCAACTTACTTTAAACACTGGATTAAAAGAGAGTGGAAGGTGAAGTTTGGGAGTCAGACTGGGTTTTGAAGTATTTTGTTCAGGGAAACTATAGGGAAAATAAGTGTTGATAGGGGATGAAACTGAAGCACTTAGTGATTGTAATAAATTTTACAGAAATGATGAAAAGGGACACATGGAGGACTTAAAAAGAATGTGTACTCTGTGAGGCCAACAGAGAAAACAACATTATTCTCTAATGTGCCTTTACTATTATTACTCTGAAGCTATGAGCATACATGAAAATAGACTTCTTGAGAGCTGCTTATGTCAGAATATGATTCAGCTACAATGTTTCCTGGTAAAGTGCATATCATCTTCCTCTTAACTATATTAAACTTCCTGTACTGAATATATGCAGGGTTGCATGATGCATATAATATTATACATTATCTTCTTACAGGTGACAACTGATATCTGTATAGACAATGGTTAAACTAAGATGTGGTTAACCACACATGAGAGAGATCATTCTACCAGTGAGCTCATTGCACATCACAAGAACTCAAGACAGAACTTAGACAGGACTCGCAGTCATTTCCTTCCTGATTTTCAGAAAAGGGTAGTTGAAATTTCAGTGCATGATACCATCCTCCAGGATTGTGTGTGGGGGAAGAAATTCATGTTATCCTCACTTCAGGACATTGTTATACAATAGCCTACACACATGCGTGGTCTTTGTTTTTTTTTCCTCTCCATCCTGACCCAAGGTAAGTCGATATTCTGTGCTTTTTTGTTTCCTGGTATTTGTAGTGTGCCTGTGGGTGGAGGGGTGTGCGTGTATGAGTGGGTGCCATCGTTGGCTTCACATTTCAAAATTACAATTGCAATCTGCATGGAATCATCCAGTTTGATCGACTGCTGTCCTCCACAGTGTCCTCAGAAACCTTCAGTGATGTTATTGGCATCATTGGGCATAATATCACCTTGCCCTGTAGATATGACGCCCAAGCTAATGGCGTGCTGAGTTTCTGTTGGGGACAAGGGCAGCTGCCCATGTCGAAATGCTCCAACACCATCCTCTCCTACAGCAGAGCTGCTGTAGATTTCAGGCAGTCCTCCAGGTACCAGCTGCTGGGCAGGGTGACAGATGGAGATATTTCCCTGACCATCCTGAATGCTCAGCAGAGCGATGCTGGTGTGTACGGCTGCAGGGTCGAGATCCCCGGGTGGTTCAATGACCTTAAAGTCAACATGCGTTTGGTCATGGAGGAAGGTAATGCTCATGCAAACTGTTGAGGCTAATCATGAAATCTTTGGTGTTTTTCAGCCAAGCTTAAAGGTGTTGTGTGTTTTTTTTCCCCAGCTCCTGTGGAACAACCTGTTACCCAGGACTGGACACTTATTACTGGTGGGAGACATGGTGAATAAATAAATATGTTAAAAAGTGGGAGGTTGTTAATCTTAAATATCTCTCTTTGTTTTTGCAAATGTAAATGTTGTTAACGAATTGCTTCATTGTCACTGTTTTGTATTCAGGGATTTAACTTAATGTAGTTAACTGCATTTAATCCTTTTAATTGTTTTAGGTATAAACTTTATTTTAAGCAATGGTTGTGACTGATGGTTTCAAATCCTAATAGAAACATCTGTGCTTGAGACTGAGGAAGATGACGACCCAACACCAACGGTAACTGGAAATGAGGTATACTGTTTTTCTGAAAAATAAGGGAATATATTTTCTAAAAAACATTAAAAGCAGATACAGATAATTATGCCTTTTAAGACACAATACTTATTTATTTATAAAAACACTCTTCATTGAAATTTGTGGGTTTTCCACCTTTTTTTAATTGAAAAATATAAGAATTCAACTTGATTTTGCATGTGTGTGTTTATAGGTGAAGCGTGACAATGAGAAACTATATTACATTTTGCGACATATATTATATTTTTCACTGTACTGTATATTTACGACACATTATTTAAGACTGTGTGCCAATTATAACTGACCCAGTCCCTCACGATAAAATTCATTTTCATTGCAGGAAAAATTCAAAGAGCTCCTGGAAGTGGAGAACATTGCCAGGATCGGAGCTATTTTCTTCTGCAGCATAATCATAATCCTCGTCTTTATTTTCCGTAAGTGTGGAATGGATTATAGTTTGTGACTCATGTGCCATTCAGATTAATTTAACACATTCAAAGTGGGCGTCTATGAGCAGCTGGAGTCACTGAGAGTTGGCCTTCCTTCTTTAGACCGAGACTAGATCATTTCATGTTTGCATTTCTTCTCACTAGGGAAAGAGTCTGAGCCTGCGGGGACACTTCAACATCTCAACACCCCAGCTGCTGAGAACATTTACGAAAGTGTCCCAATGCCCAAGTGACGGTCAGCCTTACACGAACAAAGGAGTTTACAGATTTTTACAGGGAACTTCTGGCTGAAGTACTGTCTGTTTGCTATGCGTTGATGCTCTCCATCTCCTCAGCTTTATAGATAAACCTTTTGAACTCTTATCTGTTAATCAGTAAGAGAATGAAGATTGCCTATTTCCCTGGTGAAGCAGTCCCACTGTTCTCAGACTGCAGTGAAAAAAGGGTAAATATGCATCAGAAGATGCAAAAATATCCTGCAGATTAATTAATTTGCTTTTATTTGCTTTTTTTTAATATGCTTTCTGTGTTTCATGGAAAATTTGATCACAGCCATGAAAGGCCTCTGCATGGTTTTAACTCATGGACACAATGCCACCTGCTGGACTTAATACATCAGCATCAAAATGTTAGCGGTTCTTTAATGAATCCTCATTAATGTGAAAACACAGTTTGGTGGGGAAAGACAGAACAGAGAGGGAGGGTAATGAGAGTATGGAAGAAATGTGTGTACTTACTCACATTTATGTTTGGAAGGAGGACGGATATAACATTTTAAATGTATATTGCTTAATAAAGACTAAGTTAAAATGAATAAATGTTGGACATATTTTAGTTTGCACATAAATAACATTTTCACCACACATCTGTGGTTTTATAATAAACCTGTTATTATAAAATTGTTTGGTCTGACAACTTGGCTCAATTTAACTATGAAACACTGCACCAATTCTGTTTCTGTTCCACCTGCTCATTTGTAGCACTGATCCTGTTCCTGTTTTGTTTCTGTATTTTGTCGATTAATTAGTGCAGTGATGCAACATTAAAGAAATCATAAGTGAGGACATCTTCTCTGGATCAGGAACTTTAAATTTCATGACTGATCAGCTGAAATGTTTCAATAACTACATGCTTTTAAATTGTTGCTACTCTATGATACTCTCTACTTAATGTTACATTTATGAGCCAATAAATGTCTTTACCTCAGTATAACTCACTCATTTGGTGCCTAACAACATTTAACTGGTGCAATGGTTTATAAATGTAAAAGTTAATTTCTCAGCAAATATTTCAGTTTATGAGACTTTATGGAGAGACATGCAAATAATTAGAGTATAGAAATCAAAATATTTGTATATTTGTGTTTTTAATTATTATAGTAGTATTTGTACCAACCTCAAGGGGAGGTTCAAAGAGGAAGATCTGCACTGGGTTACTAAACATCCACGAGGCCCAAATGTTTACTCAGCAGTCTAAGAAACATACAAAAGTCCATGGCCTGCGTAAACCAGACTTTCTATTTTTAACAATATCTGGATATTATGAATACAGTTTTGGTAAACCTGTTATGACAATGACAATAAAAGCTACTGTAGCTCAGTTTTATTTTCACTGTTTGTAACTGCCACAATATTTTTCATTGAATGTTTAGAAAATTGTTGAAATTTGTCTTTAAAGCTCGACCACAAATACAGCCATAGAGAACCAGAAGAAAGTTGTTACATTTCCTATGTCATATTTATAATAACTAACTTGGTTTAGCTACTGATTTCTACATGTCTCATTTGTAGAACTGTACGAGTACTGAATGTTGGGTAAGAAAAGCACCCATCTGTTGTTTCCTGTTGCATAGCATCCTGGGACACCGCAGTAAGAGCTGAAGTCTTAAATCCTGAACTGTCACAGGTGACTGTGTCCAGCCAAGACCTGCAACATTCTCGTTTTAAACCGTGTAGGCAGGAGTAAAGCCAATACTCTCAACAAGCAGAAAAAGTAGATTCAGACTCACTGTATTTATCTATGGAAAAAACTAGTTTGTTTGTTTGTTTTGAATGATTGACTCTTTAAGACTTGCTTTTCCTGCAGCACCAGAGGATCCACCTCTGGATACACAGCTGGAGACCCTCACTTCTCAGTGTCAGAGTGACCTGGAAGGTAAAGTCACAATTTTGAAATGTCTGCTACAGACACATTCAAATTTTTTCAGATGCATTTTACTTTTACTCTTTCACCAGGGCCAGAACCAGGACCACTTCGGGTTTTGCCACAGTCTCTAAACAGTGTAACCTCAGGTGCTTCATGTGTTTCATGTGTAGTTTTTAGTCTCTCTTGAGAGCATTGATACTGATATTGATTGTGGAGCCATAAAGTCTCCCTGCCTGCAGTTGGACTATTAACAATGACTCAGTGACTCAGACCTTTTGTTTGAGAAATTAGAACGACATGATTTTGATGTAAATGCTGGCCGAGCTGTGAATCAGTCAATGTGCCTAAATCCAAGTAAGATCCCGTTAATTCTGTTCTAGTTTCCCATAGCAGCTCTGTTTGTCTTTCAGTGACATTATCACTGTGGTTTTCTCAAGTTTTTCTGAATAAATATTGTCTTTGCTGATCCTGTCTGGTGTGATGGGCAAATAGTTTCCTTCATGCATTCAGCAAGACAGCCTAAAATATAAATGAACTAAGCTTTTAAAATATTTTTTTCTGCAGAGCTACATGCCTTGCATCAATTGTTTTATTAGCAGTGTTTTCATATGCATCAAAGCGTGAAGTACAGAAGTCTTGACATTTGAATTGCAGAAGGAGGTGACCCAGAATTATTCAGCACTACTGTTGTCACATCTCTGGTACAGTATGTGCTTTATTTCCAAAATGAAATGTTATCATGTAAACAGGTGGTAATGTACTCTTGGTGAATAACTGAAACCTTAATGTTTTGTGCCTAAAGTAATGTTTTAGTATAAAAAAGTAACAGTTCATATTGTAAAATACGTGGTTAATTTGAAGTGATTTTGTGTATGTGTGGGAGTGGGTAAAGGCTGGAAGAGCGATAGAGACCACAAAATTAAAGCTCAGTTTTCTTAACTTATTTCAATATACTGTATATTAAAAACAATTTTCCACATTATGATTGACTCAGTGCCTCATAATGAGGTTCATTTTCATTGCAGGAAAAGTTCAAAGCTTCCCTGGGAGTGGAGAACATTGGCAGGACGGGAGCTATTTTCTTCTCTATCATAATAATAATCCTCGTCTTTATTTTCCATAAGTGTGGAATGGATTATAGTTTGTGCTTTAATTTAACACATTCAAAGCTGCCGTCTATTGAGCAGCTGGAGTCACGGAGAGTGGGCCCTCCTTCTTTTTGCCATCCCATGAATACAGTTCACATTGAATGATGCAGTGAGAAGGGCATCTGAGAAGATGCACAAATATCCAGCTGATTAATCAATGCTATATTCTTTTTTTAAACCTATTTTTGTATTATATTCAGGGTGGTTTATATTTATGGACGCAATGCCACCTACTGGACTTGATACATCATTATTGAAATATTACTAAACACCATGCACTCATCAACGCTGGCAGTTTGTGTTTGTGTTTGTTTTTTTTTCCCCAGTAAAAAGAATGAATTTCTGTTGCTATACACTCTATGTTCAGTCTCAAACTCTAGGTCCTTGTTAATAACACTTTCAACATATCTTTGTTTTCATAAAAGTGATTTCTTATTTTTCAAATTCAAACATCCCAGACAAACACAAAGAAAGGGAAATAATGTCTTCACTTATTTATGTAATTTTCCTTTTTGAGCTTGGTTTCGGATTTTCTCGATAAAACCTGTTTTATTGAATTTCACTCTGTGGTTTGACATTTCATTTGAAGAAAGTTGCTCTTTCTCTGTTCCTGTTCCAGTTCCTGTTTACATGCATCTCTTTATCATGGTCACTATAAAAGCTGAATTTGCTTCTGTTTTGGGTGTGAAATTTCCAATGAGTTAGTGTAGCAATGTCAGCAAAATCCAAGAAATCAGGGGTGGAGACATCTTTTCGGAAGCAGTGAGGGAAATGCCCTGAATAAAACTGTGACTGTGTTCACAGGAATTTATTTTCTGATGTGAGAAAATCATCTGAGATGTGACAACTTGTTGCTGCTATATGTAACTTTCACCTTTACTGCTGTCAGTTTTTGTGGTAATGCACTGCTAGAGCTTCACTGTATAAATGACATGTAAAAAAAGAAAAGTAAAAAGAAAGAAAAAGTATATAGTACAGTGCTAATACAGTATATTTGGATTTGATGTCTGTTAAGATTTTTTCTGCAAATACAAAAGGTAACAATGAGAAAGAAAAAGTATGTGTCTTTCCCAGTTTTCAATTCAGCAAATAATTAGACTAAATAGATAATCGAAAAAGGTACAGATTTTAATTTTCTGAATATTGTTGTAATTAGTTTCTAAGTGCCATACAGATACAAATGGATTTTCAGAAACCTTGAATCTAGTTGCATACAGAACTTACCATGACCTGGATGACTGAGAATCTTCACAGACATATTGTAGTTAGTTGTGGTGTACCGTAGGCTTTTTTGGGGGTGTGATTAAAGAGGAAGTCCTGTGCTGGGTTACTAAACATCCAGCAGGGTCAAATGTTTACTCAGCAGTCTAAGATATACAGAAAGTCCATGGCGCTGAGTAAACCAGACTCTGTGTTTTCATCAGTGTTATATATCAGGATATAATGGGTTATACATTTTTGGAAATTAAGGTGCATGTTTATCTGAAACTATCTCGTGTTTGTGCTCACACACTGATGATAAAAGTTAGAATTTAAGTTAGCTTCCGAGTCTTTAGAGTTATTTTGAATATTTTCCAACAACAAACAAATTATTTTCCATTGTGTTCTCCAGTTAAAAAAAAAAACAAACAAACAAAAAAAAAACATGTCACTGCAGAATTTCTGTGGCTACAAAGCTGCTCTGCTAGGCTCCTCCAACCAACCAAGGGAGAAGTTAAGAGTTTGATTGGTTAAGACGTCAAAAATGTCTTTTTATCCCAACTACCAGGACGAGGATAGAGAGCAAACAGCAGCAGTGAAGACAGCGAGTTGATAACCTTGATTGTGTCTCTGTCTAATCATCAAAATGAAACAGTGTGCCACTTGTTGGTTAAGGAACTAAAACCACAGAGAAGGAAACAGCTCTTTTTGACATTCCTCTTCTGCCTGCAGAAGTTGTTTGTGTGAGCACATCAAGGACAGCATCATGTGATTCGGAAAGATTTCAAATCTGGAACCAAAGTGTGGTCTGGTTTAGTGTCGACTAGCAGGTGACCCATTCGTTCGATTGATTCAGACGCGTAAAATGTTTATTTTGGGCAGCAGAAACCTTCCTTTGTGTTGCAGTCTTCTTCTTTGTTTACTCCTAGGTAAGGCAGTCATTTATTGATGTTAAAATGATTTTAACAATGCAGTTTTAATTGAATGTATTTGCCAAATATTGCTTGTTGCCAACTGGACTTTCTGCCTTTTCAGGTTGTGTGTCTACAGAGGGCATCATAGCCACAGTGGGGTCAGATGTCACTTTGATATGCAACTATGATGCTCAGTACTACGGCAGGCTTTCCTCATGCTGGGGCCGAGGAGCCATCCCCAACAGTGGCTGTGCCAATGAGGTGATCAAGTCAGACGGGACAGCAGTGACCAGCAGGCTGTCAGAGCGATACCTGCTCCTGGGTAATCTGGGCGAGGGCGATGTGTCGCTGACCATCAGGCAGGTTGAGGAGGGTGACTCGGGGCAGTACGGCTGCCGTGTGGAGATACCGGGCTGGTTCAATGATCACAAACACGAGGTGACCCTGACTGTAGTGGCAGGTGAGACCCACAGGGATAAATTGTAATGTCTGGGTGTAGTTACTGGAAATGACTCCCTGCTTGTTGAGACATGAGGAGTGTCCTTCACATTTTATATTTCCCAGAGACAAAGGTGATGTCTGAAAATTTCTCATTTTTTGACCATGTTTGGCAAACTTTGCTCAATAAATGACTTAAATTAAAATTGTTTGCCATTTTCTATTCTTATCTGTCTCTGTAGCACGCCCTAATCCTGTGAGGGTGGAAACAAGAGAGGTGAAGGAAAGAACTATCACTGTTCGTTGGACTCCTGCATTTGATGGCGGCAGCCCCATCACATCCTACAAGATTGATCTTAAAAACAAACAGGGTAAGCTCAAAAAACTATCCCAATAACCTTAATAGAATTTGGAAACTAGGTAGCTAATTATATCTTTAGAAATATACTCCGGAGTATGTCAAAATAATTCATGTGGTTCAACTTCAGTGTCAAATTAAAAACTCAAGGTGCTTCATTCCCTTAAAAATGTGACTAAACTAAACTTGAAGATAAACTTTGTTTCAAGTCAAAAAGTTAATTTTATACAAGTTTAACTTGATTAAATTGTTACGTTATCTAGCCAAGAAAACTTGCTTTATCTTGTCAAACAAACCTATTGCATACCTGTTGCCATTTCAAGTTAAGTTTTCTCTTGTTTTTAAGTTTTTAGATTAAGTGGACAAATGTTTTTAATTGTTATTCCTTATCTTGATGAATCTAATCTTAATTTATCTCTGCCTGTTGCACAGCATCCTGGGATACCGCTGTAAGGACCGTAGTCTCAAATCCTGAGCTGACTCAGGTGACTTTGGTGGATTTGCGTCCGGCCAAGACCTACAACCTCCGCGTGTTTGTTGTCAACAGTGTGGGCATGAGCGAGGCCAGCAACGTTCTGACAGTCACAACCAAAGAAGCAGGTAGAGTCAACAATTACAATTACTACAGAGCTGTGATTCATTTTTTTTTTTCTTGGGTGGCCTCTTTAAAATTTGTCCTCCCTGCAGCACCAGAGGGTCCACCCCTGGATATGCAGCTGGAGGCCCTCACTTCTCGTAGTATCAAAGTGACTTGGAAGGTAAAGTCACAGTTGGGAAACTTTATTTGTAGATATGTTCAACAACAATCTTAAGAAGTGTGTTTTTATATAGTAAAGGAAAGCAGCATAACATGATTTATATTCATGTCTTGTGGCTGTATGACAACTACGACTCAAAGAGTGTTTGTTTTCTCTTGTCTAGCCTCCGAGGCCTGAGCTCAGAAACGGGGTTCTGCGGAGTTACAGCATTAGCTACAGAGAGTATGACCCTACGGGCAAACAGTTTAAACGGTGGCAGCACCAAAGTGTGACAGCCACACGGGAGCTGGAGAGTTTCACCCTGACCAACCTGAAGCCTTCTACTAAGTACGGTGTGCTTGTACAGGCCAAAACCAACGCAGGACCTGGACCTGCCTCATCTGCACCTCTCTGCTCCACTCTGGATGAGGGTAAACCAGGAAATATGAGAGAATATAAAGATATGACTAAAAGATTCATTTAATTATCATTATGATGCCAATTTAAGTTATTTAGAGAGACTGGAAATTAATTTTATTCTCTTTCAAGTTCACACAACTACAACAGTTGCAACTATTGTGTCTTCTTCCACTGCTGACACAATGAGGAGACATGACACGACAAGTGTCACTGCAGGTAATGTCTGTGTTATTGAGTTGGAACATGCTCCTTATTAACCATCTTGAGAAACATTTTCTTTATGATGACAATTTGTTTTTTAAAATATATATTAATGATGCCTTTTTCTCTCTGTCCCAAGCTCACACAACTTCAATGGTTGAGTCTGTTACTGCTGCCACAGTCTGGGATCAAAGCACATCTATCACCTCTGGTACTTTGAGTGTTTCGTATGGAGATTGTAGCCTTTCAAGAACAAGTAAAACTCTTTTGGTCCAGTAAAGGAAGATGTCAAGCAGCTGTTAAAAGTTGCTCCACTGAGTTGATGTTACTCACATATTTTTTTTTATTTGAGATCAAAATCCAGTTCATATTACATGGGTGCAGTTAGTATCTCATTAGATCCATTACTCACAGCTCCAGGATTTATCTGTACATGACATCATTATCATCACAGTCTCTTTTACTGCAGAAAAAAACAGGTATAAAGCCACAAAATTAAACTGAGCTGTTAAAAGTTTAGCTGTTTGCTTAGTGTCTCTGCTGTGTGTGTCTCCTATAGTGCCCCCAGATCCCCCAGTAGTTGAGTTAAAAGAGGTCAGAGACAACACAATCTCCCTTTTTTGGACTCCTGGGTTTGAAGGTGACAGCCCCATTACAGGCTTTTACTTGGAGTATAAAGCTGTGAATGGTGAGAGAAAAACTCAATGAAGTGACTAAATTGTTTCTACAGTACCTGTAATTTAACTGTGAAATATTGTTAATCTTTGTTAAAATTATGTAAACTCTTTTTAACCCCCCACAGCCTCATGGGATTACACAAAGACAGTTGTAGACTTCAGCCCCAACCAGACAGAGGCCACCATAATAGAGATAAATCCCTCAACTTACAACATCCGCATGTTTGCTAAGAACAGTCTGGGCACCAGTAAACCCAGCAATGTCCTCACCATCACTTCTGGAGAAGCAGGTCTTGTGTTTCTTGTTCTCTTCAACCTTTTTTTTTTAATGTTATTTTTCCACTGTATATTGCTGTGGTACATCAGACATGATCAGTGTTTTCACTGCTCATCTGTATAATGTTGTTCAGTGACATCTGGCAAATTGTTTTCTTTAGAGAGGCAGTGGTCTTTATTCACAATCTGTAAGATAGCCCAAGAATATACAGTAAATGAACTACATTTCTGTTCAAACAGGAGACATACTTTATGTGGCCCTATAACTTCACATCTCACTTCTTTTGCTGATTTGTTTTTTTTTTTTTTTTGTATGTTTAACAAGGCAACACTTCCTCTAAACTACTTCCCTGTGTGTCTGACAGGTCATCAGAGAGGCAGTCAGGTCACCACTGTATCCACTGACACTCACGCCGCTGTATGTTTCACACAATGGGCTTGAATAACCAACAATATGGATATTACTGTAGCATTGAATCAAATCACTGTGTAATGTTACAATGTCACATGAGCCCCCCGTAGTGGCAAAAACCTGTTAATGCAATTTGAATGTTTGCAAGACAAGTTGAGCAATGTCTCCAGTGAAGGTAAAGTTTAACTGTCTCTGAATCCTCTCTGCCAGGCAAGTGTTGAGGAGAGTCATAACGGTCACCTTGCTGCCATTGTGGTGCCAGTGGTGCTGGTGGTGTTGATTGTTGCTACAATAACTGCATGGCAACTACGACGTGAGTAATTGTATGAGTTTTACTTCTTACAGAAACCCAACAAAATTTTGTAATTTAATTTGATTTTAATACTTTTTGTTAATAGGAATAAAACACAAACAAGGCAGCCTGAGCGTGAGTGATTGCACCACTTCCCACATTTATATGGAGAATTTAGCCACTTAAGACACTTAACTGTAACTGCCTCCTCTTTTTCTTGTCTGCAGGTGGATGACCAGTGGAGTACTACGTTACAGAGGCTCTGAGTCACTACAAGAGCTATAGAAGTTACCCTCCACTTTAGCCCATGGTGTCATCACAAAACTCACAAATAAGCAGCCATTTTGAGATTTAATGAACTTTCCAAAGATGCTAACGTCCTCGCTCACTGAGTGTTGCTGAGATTATTTCCAGTATTTTTCTTGTTACAGCACCTTTGTTTTGATCCATTTATCATTTTTTGTTTTGTTTTCTTCTTTTTGTGTTGTTTATGCTTTAATAGCCAACAACAGGTCATTAAATTACTTGTTTTATTTTTATCAGACTATATATATGCGATCGAATGGTACCACATCTATACTATTTTCTTTAATGGTAATATGGTAGTTCAACCATCACTGAGGAAGTTAACATTACAGATTGACTTTGATTTGCTGCTTAAAAATATGTTAAATTAAATTAGCTGGTAAAAGTTGAGATAGTGCAACCACAAATACATACATGATTAAATGTGATTATTAATGCAGTGTTGTGATTATAGTTTGATTGAAGAGAAAAAAAGTTTGATTTCAAATATCCCTCTACCCAATTCTTTTTTGTTGTTGTTGTTGTTGTTTGTTTATAGATGATTACTTAATTCAAAAAACATATTATGTTCCATATATTGTCACTGAAAAAGTTTGCAAAAAAAAAAGCATAAATTCATTTATTTCAATAGATGCATTTTATCTAACTTCCACTTATCAACTGACAAAAATCTATTTTTCTTGAAAAATCATCGGTCAAAATAAAGAAAATAGGGACTTTTGTGACATTGAATTCCCTCGCCTCTTCCTGTAAAAACACTGACCAGTATCCTCCCACAACCATTAGAGGGCACCAGAGTCCCACCAGTGATCCCACCATCCGATGATCTCCAGCTCTCACTCATCATCTCACCTCATCATCGACAGAGCCGTCCTCAGGGGCAGGCACTGCAGCCAGCTGGATTTCAATCCATCTGTCCTGTAAATCTCTTAATTGTCCTAATTAAGGAGATGAGGAAGAGGAGGAGATCTGATACCTCTGGGGAGCTTTGAGGCAGCTGCCTGTGAGGGAGTCTCCCACTAATGGGGGATCACAGGGGGGATACCCAAGCCTGTGTCTCAGCAGGGACCACATGGCACAGTAGGGATCAATGTTTGCACGTGTGTACGAATGAATGGATGTACACAGTATATGAATGGATGTTTAAAAACAGGGCTTCCACTTCCTTTTTTCCTTGTTTATATGTCTTTTCTAAAAACTGATGAAGGAACTGCTGTTTTTGTTGTCTCTCCATTCACATGAGAGAGAAATGGACTAATTGTCTACAGTGATGTAAATATTGCTTGATTATTGGTTTGCAGTGGTAACCCATCACAAGCTCAGAGCTGCTGACGCACAAAGCCACAGTACGCTGTGTAACCGTGGCCTGTAAACACAGCTCAACCACATCCATCCTCCCTGGACTTCCTCTCATATCTGGACCCCTCACTTCCGCCGTCCGCTGCCCTTATCCCTCTTTCCTCTGCCTCCTTTGAGTACACAAAAACTCAGAGCTTTCCCGGTGCTTTTCTCCATCTCTACACCTCTCCGTCCTCTTCTCCTTCATCCATCTTCCCCTCTGTTCAGGTCCTGCTGGTTACACTGTGTTGGCACTTACATAAACAGAAGAAAAGAGCCAAGGAAGGTTGTGGGAAGCATTGGTTGGATGACTTTGATGAGGTTGCTTTGATTGCCCTCACAGCCAGAAACCAATTTACCTCCTGCCCCCACCCTCATTGGTTCCCCTTGGACCATTCCTGCCACCAGTAAACCAGTAGTCAATACAACAAGGATGAGGAGTTGGACACATATGGAAACAGCTGATCTCGATGACCTGCAGTCGATTTACAGTATGTTTCATTGCTCCAACAGTTTTGCCACCTCATTCACAGCGTGGCTCCCCCACCTGCTTTAAACATCTTCTACTGAGATCAAACATCCATTAAGGCAACAACACAACCCTCCTTATGTAAGCCATGCAGAGATGTGTCAGCTATATCTGGTAAAGGCTTCAGGGTGAGACTACAGGTGGGAGAACGAGGGAGGGATGTGTATTCTGTAATAATGGCAATGTGCTTGTGGGACAGAGTTAGAAGTGTAAGCCATTCAATCATTGCCACGGTTCGGCATCAAAGAATACCAGCACTCAGGAGCGGGAGACTCTGAACAGTACCACACACACCAAGGCCCTGAGCTCCGCAGGGGAGGCTGGTCTCTGAGCCTTGTTGCCCCAAGGCAAGTTACGCGGTCCAAGGGCTAAGACTTCAGATGTTGGCCCTTCTGGGCATGCCATGGGCACCAGAGGCAGCAGAGCAGATGAGAGGCATGAGCCAGAGCAGTAATGAAAGGAGCTGGGAGGTGAGACAAAAAAAAAAGGATAGAGACACAGAAGCGGACATGCAAACGTTGGGGAATGGCCCTGTTGTCGATCGAGAGCTGTTCATTCAGGTCTTTATTGAAACCCCCACCCCCCAAACTCAGAGCTCAAAGGAAACTTTTCATCTTATTGGGCCTACAGCTGTCAGTGCTAATGAAAACAAGCCAAAGTAGTAATCTTAAAATCAGGACCATAAGCTGTGTGTAAGCTGGGACGAAATCAAAAAAAAAATAAATAATAAATAAATAAAAATAGATATGAGCTGAAAATAAACCTCAATTGAGAATGATGGCAAAGTAGCAATTTAAAATCACCCCAAAAATTCTCCTTCTTCGTAATTAGATCAGCAATTGCATTTATGTGTGTGTTGATGTGAGTTTGATTAGCCAACCTATAGACGGTGGAAGGCGGTGCACATGTTTGAAGGTCAGACGCTAACAGTTGCATGGAGCATCAGCAAGTAAGCCAAGCCCAGGCGCACTATCGCTTCCCGAGGGACCTGCATCAGCCAGCGCGTGTTGCATGTGAGGTTGATCGCTCTGCATCCCAGGCATGTCAGTTTCAGTTATCACTCAGCTTACGCCTTTAGTGGGTCTGCAAAGTTTAGAATCATTTTGATTCTTTATATAATTGCGACGAAATTGCAATTCGTAATAGTAGCTCGAAAACTTGCCCACAAATACAGATTTGTTCATAAATGGGACAACTTATCTTTATTAATATTAAACATTGACAGCGTGTGGATGCTTTAAGTCGTATGAATATGCTCACCTAAATTCAGAAAAGATTTACCATGGCATGTTATTATTGAGCAGATCTTGAACTAAGTGGTATGAATTTCCTTCTCGGGTCTTAAGTTTCATAAAACCCACTGAACATATATTGATGTAAGCGGGTTGTCAAATGCAGGAAAAAATGCATTTTAGCAGCTAGTCATTGGACGAAGCCAGCTTTACTGACATGCTTGTTGCCTCCTTTTGCACCATAATCCTGTAATGCTCATAGGATATTTCCATGACTGTTTGAACATCCAAAATACCATATCTTGTCGATTCATATCACACGTCACCTCTCATTCAGGCAGCATTGAGTGGAGGAGGCTTTGGTGGGGCTAATGGTGCAATCTGTTTAAATTTGCTTCATATCTGCTACTTACACTGACTTTTGTTTTTTTTTTTATTTTGCTGCCCAGAGGCGGGTTCTAGTAAGGAGGAGGCGTCAAATTGGAAGACCTCAGCCGACCTGGCAACTGAACACAGTGGAAGTCTTTGGATCTATTCAGGGGATTGGACCAGCTATGAGCTCTGCTGGAGACAGTGGCTGGCTGCAGATGGGAGCAAAGAGTGGAAGGATGGAGGAGGTAATCCCATCAGGATTAGTGGCTGTTATTAAATAGAATGAATACTTCCAAAATCATCTCTCCTCTGCATTTTTACACACACACTCAAGATACACATCTGAGCTCCCTTTCTTTCTTTTTTCTATCTATATATCCATCTATCTATCCACCCATCATCCATCTATCCATCTATCTATCCATCACTACATATCACGTGTTCCAATTACCTCCCCTCTCTGTGACCTCTAGCCATTTCTCGGCGATGCGTTATATGATTTGGTTTGTAATATTCTAGCTACCTACTTCATGAGGGAGAAAAATGATCTGCTCTTTGTGCATATCTGTCTGTGTGTGTGTGTGTGTGGTATGTGTTTGTGCTGGCATACCACCTTGAAGATGACATTCAGTGGTGAACAAACAAGACATTTGTCCCAAAGTCTTGCATCACCTCAGGAAGACTCTGTGGAAATGTAGCACCAGGTTATCTTTACAGTATTTCAGTCTGTGACTCCCTGGGATCCAAACTTCCTAGCAGATTTGTCAAAAAAAAAAAAAAAAAATCGACACCTGTCTGTCATTTTGTACCTATACACTGAAAACATAATTTAACAAACTCTCTGTTTCCTCTCCCAATTGCCTTAGCATAGTTAACAATAGCACTATGTGCATGCAGCTAAATGACAACAGTGGTGCATGTGTGGGGGCTTGAGGTGTGAGAGAGATTGGTGTGGACTTGTGCAGTCAGGCCAGTACACACACACTTGGCACACATACATGGGACAGATGACGAGTCACAATGGCTTCTCAGTGAGGAAGATCTTATGGGCTGGGCTAAGAGGCACATTGCAGGCTCTTTCATCAGTGAGAATTTACTCAGCTGGCATTACAAGACACCAGCATCCACCGTGAAGGCGAGACACAGCTGCACCACCCAGTTTCATCATCTGAATGAACAAGCGACACGAAATGACAAAATTACCGGCCCTACCGGCCTCCTTACCCAAACACCCCTGGGTGCAGCGTATAGAGGCTCCAGAAGCTGACACAAATAAGTAAATAGACAGAATCCACAGCGCCGACAAGAAAAAGCCGGAGGGAAGGATGGAGAGTTGGAGAGGAGCAGTCAACCGTTCCTTTTAATGACAGGCACTACAATGTCCGGGATTATGGACTCGATATTATATCGTTGCTAACGCACGACAGCGCCGCACGATGGCAGGGCAACAACGTACAAAACTTCTTCACAGGTGTTGAATTAAAGATTCACGGTTACGCCAAGCTGGGTGGGTACTTTGTTGCGCACTACTCCGTGTGGGTAAACAATGCTAAAAGTGCTAACCCAGCTATTTTTTGTATATTTAAATTCTTGAACGGAGGCTGAAGGCCCTGTGGAATACACACACACACGCTTTCATGTCACAGATACACCGTAATCTGTATGGCTCCGTGCTCATAATCACATCCTATCCCCTCGTGTTCCCATACACAGCCTGCCACGCTTCTGTACAGAGGAGAGAAATAGAGATCCTCAAGCTCTAAAATTAAAAGGCTTTATGTTTCCATGTTATCGTTGCTTCCCTCGTTCTCCCCACTTTTGTCTCGGCTCACCTCTAATTAGGGGTCTTGTCCCTTTCATTACCATAGCATTTCTTCCCACCTGAAGGCCCAGGAGGAAAAAATGAGAGAGGGAAAGAAGGGAGAAGAAAGAAAGAAAGAAGAGGAAGGGCAGGTGAGAGGAAAGATGAAAAGCAGCATGGGCCCGAGTGGTGGCGGGCCGTTATTGAATAAAGGCGTCTGAGGGAGGGGTGGCGCATAAGTCTCATCACACAAAAGTACACATACACACACCTTAGAGGCGCTTTTGCATACTTTACGCCACAACCCACAGGCTGCAGTTGCAACAGGAACTTTGATCTCCTTTGGCCGAGCTTTGAAAGAAGAAAGTGCAAGGGAATGAAAAAGAAGAAAGAAGAACAAGCAAGAAAGGCCACCGTGCTGGATTGTTCATTGACTGTTGGCTACAACAATCAAACGGGCACCGAGGGCTGGCGCGTGTCTGTCACGACAGGGCGTTGGAGAAAATCTAAGCAAGATCAAGCCCATTTTCGCTGGTGGCATGAACTGCAATTAGGAACTGCAAATAATAAGAACAATAGAATACGCATGGTATTAAAACATGGTACGCAGTGCGTCACGAACTGCTCTAACAAGCATAAAATCATTTTCTCTTGCTCTGTCTCCCCCACCATCCCCCTCCTGCCCAGCCCTCGCGCATCAGCCCAAGTTCAGCGCTGTCTCCTGGCCCCCACAGTGTGGCCTCTTGGTTTATTTGCGCCAGCTCGAGGTGAGGCAGGCTGGCCTGCGCCTCCTTGTGCAGGTGGGCGGTGTTTACATCTGTCTGGCCCTGGAGCCCTGGGCTGGGCCTGGACAGAGCTGTTCGCTGGTGCATGCTGGTATCTTCCAAGTACACTGGGACCTGATTCAAGCTATAACTCAGGCACTCAGGGCCGTGCAGGACTGCTGATGAATGGCCACAGTCTGCAGTCATACCCGCGTCGCACACGCTTATTGCCGCCAGCACTGCTTCGTCTCCTCTCCTTTTGTCGTTTACTGCCCCAACAACAACCACGCCTTCTAGACCCCAGTTTATTCCCATATAGAGAAAGTATAAATAGCTTTTGCAATGTGAAAACTACAAACTCTCTTTCTCTGATTGATGTCCTGTCATTAAATACTTGGTTGTGTGTCAGATATATTTATGCACTAATCCTCCAAGAGCTGAAAGGAAGGGAATTGAATAAAACAGTTGCATTTTATATGGTGGTGTAAATCTGCCTTTTATTTTTGATAGCCCAATGAATATGCATATGTAGCTGGGTGACTGAGTTTTGGGGTGGGGTGGGGCTCAGAGAACACGTTAAACAATGCGGTGCATCTCGGCAGCGAGAATGGTTAAACACAGCGCAGAGGGGAAAAACAGAAAAGAGGAAGAAGGGATAGAGATGGAGAGTGAAGGCGATAAGAACGATCCGCTGTATCTATTGAAGAAATGGAGGCCTCGGGAGAGAGGTATGAGGAGGGAGGTGGTGGTGGCGAGAACGAGGGAGAAACAGGGAGAGGAGGAGGGATGGTGACTGGGGGAGGGGGGGGTGGGAGTGAAGCCAGACAGTCAATCAGGCCTGTTAATTTCTTTTTTACTGTTAGTAGATCATCCGAGGGGATGATCCAACATGGATCAAAAATGACAGGAACGAGGGAAAAAAAGCGGGTCTTCCCCAACCAGACAGGCGTCTCTCAAAGATGAACAACTCTTTGCTGCTCCTCCTCTACTTGCCCACCCCCTTTTCCCCAAACCTCATCTTTCTATCTTTTCTGTTTTTTTTTCTTCACAGGCAACTTTCAGGGAATGGTATGAGACAAACAAGACGTGGGGCGTATCGACTGACAGGGTGTTTCTGTCCCCGTAAACTTTCTCCATACTGGTCGTTTCATTTAGTAGCGGCGACTTAAAAGCGGCTCAAGTGCCAAAATCTGGTAGAATCAGTTTTCATCTTCATAACCTTCCAGCTGTGTGCCCCTGCCATGCGGTGCAGGCGCTTCCCTCGGGGAGTGGGGTGGGGGTTGGTCAGGCAGACCGCTTGTTTAGTCTGATTAGATGTGCTGAACGACAACTTTCCTTCAAAAGCCTACAGATCAGAGCAGTCCAGTCAGCGTATCGTTTTTATTTGAATCCTGTGTCGCCTTCAAGATGATATTTGGCCGCCCATCGTGACTGTTGTATCTCTGTATCCATAGCATGTTCCCATGGTGGTAAGTTTGTGGTGGTGTCTGAAGTGTTTCCGTAGTACCATTGTTGTTAACTTTAACGCTGCTCCTTCTGTCTTTCTGCGGTAGGAGGCATGCGCCATCTCGAGAATGTCTGCTCCTGGCTACAGCAGTGTGGTGCAGTGATTATTCAGCTGGGAGGCAGCGCTACTGTATGTGGCCAATATGGGAAAGGTGGGTGAGGGGGCTTGCCAGGTTAGGGGCGGAATGACCAAAAGTTGGCAGGCAGCGGAATACAATCTGCCCGTGTGGGTGTCCGTACAGGCTCAGTGAGTGGCACTAATCCCATTTCACTTTCACTGCCCCTGACAATCTCCCTTTTTTTCCTCTCAGTTTCTCTCCCTCTCTGCCTTTCACATCACCTGCCTGACATGCAGCTCCCTCAGTTGCCCAGGCCTCCCACCTCGTGCACCACCACCTGTACTGGGTTGGCAGGTGAGATGGTTGTCATGCATGTATGTGCAGGTGTGTGTATATTAATGCACAAGCTGTTAAGCCCGGTTTTATTCCCGGCTGGGTCCCTGACTTTCCCTCCCCCTGTTAGGTGAGATGATAAGTCAAAATCAGCGACATCATTTCCAGCTCACAGATAGTTGACGTTAAGTATTTATTTGGGCTCCATGTCTCTGTGCGGGGTAGCTGATGCCTCACCATACATGCCTTGACTCTCCTCTCACACACTGAGGCCGGGCCGGAGTTGGCCGGCGGGGCAGCCAACCGCGGCCACAGTGCGGTGGCTCATCACTGCCTGGTTAAAAGGCAGGCTGGGGAGGTCAGATGTTCCAGCTCACAGGCCAGCATGATGGTGGATGGTGGTCAACCCATCTCACTGATGCTGGGTTTGGAAGACATCGTTAACGCTCTTTGCCAAGCGACTAACAAAGCAGATCCTTTCCTCAAGTAGCACCATCAGCTCAGCCCTGGTTCAGTCCATCTGAAAGACAGAAAGTAAAACTGTAGTAGTAGTGGCTGATGTGTCGTGCCATTTTCCTTTTCATGTTTGTCGCACAAACACTATTCGAAGGAGACAGGCCTCTGTGTAGTTGTTGCTAGTTTTGGTCTCTCTCTGTGCTCTGTCTAACTTTCTGTCTCTTCTTCTCTCCGATTACCCCTGGAGGCTGGGTGAGGTAAACCTTACAACTGCTGAGAAAAGGCTCACGACATGCCGTATTGAGGAGAACCCTCTCTGTCTTTCTCTCCTCTCTGTTTATCCATTATTAAATGATTCCCTATTTTATAGCCTTGGTTCCTATAGAGACTCGTGCTCACAGCTTCTTTCACAACGTTGCACTTTCAGCCGAGTAAGCATTTGTTGCGCTCATCGGGAGACATGCAAAGAGCGCCACGAGGTTTAAATCCGAAAGTGGCTGTTACAGCTGGGTCAACTGCTCCTGTCAGTGGTAAAATTATACTGCTACGAATAAAAGCATCGTCCTCAGAGGAGGGCAGGAGGCATCAGGGTTGATATTCCATTATATGATCATTTCAAGTTCCATCGTTATCAACTCATGGTGGGGACACCAGCTCCAACAGCAGGTTTTCAGCCTCAGTAGGGACAGCAAACTGATGCTAGTGTTTATTCATGACCCCCAACTCCAGCTCCTTTCCTCTCATCTGGAATATGAAACTGCCATTGGGATGAAGAACCTAACATCTGTTTATGAAAAACCTTAGTGCTCTCAGGCGAATCAGTCATGGATGGATGGTGGATGGATACAGATAGATAGATAGATAGATGGTTGCTGCATTAGGCATATCGGTACGCCCATGGAACCACACACCATACACACCATAATCACAGATGTCCTTGGTTTTCATCAAAGCCCTGTTTCCTATTTCATGTCTTCTTCGCCCCCATCTCAGTCTCTCACACCTGCACTCAATATGAGCCCCCTACCTCCACTTTTGGGTTTTCAGGACCTCATGACCCTGGCTCCTGTTGTCACTCTGTAGCCATGCTGTCCACCAGCAATGAGCCATTTTATGAGCTCCCTCCCTGCACTGCCTCTCCTTTCCTCAGCCTGGGTTTGAACAGGACATCGAACACATTTCTTGTACAGCGGATGTTATGGCTGGCTGTAGAAGAAAGGAGGGCAGTGTCTCTGTGGATCCATGAAAACATAGCCAGCTGGTTCGCATCCGCACGCTTCCTTTTTTCTCATGCTAAGCTTGCATACCTATTCGATTCCGTACGCGCCCCCAAGGTAGCGTGGGCCATGCTGAGCTCTGGCCCGAATGGGCCGCGCTGTCCTCAGAGGTTTGTGGCCACGGGCGTCCTGCAATTGATTCTGGCTGACCCTCAAGCGCTGTTTCTTTGATGAATTCTGGCCAGATTAGTTGGCGAATTACTCTCCATATATCAAGTTACCTCAAAACTGAGGAATAAGGAGAAAGCGCTCTCATAAGGAACCACTGAAGAGACCCGTTTGGTACTAAACATCATTGGCCAGATTTCCCATATTGGCTGGTCTGAAGTCAAACGAGACAGGAGTTATTTCTCTAGTACAAATTTGATCTATCTTAAGTCTGTGAACTTTTTTTTTGTTCCCAACCCCTTACACTATTGAAATATATAACATTTACCCCAAAAAGTCCCATGTGCAGATGAGGAAAAGCCTCATTTGACCTCTGGTAATTTGGTAGAATTAGTTCGATATAATTACAGGCCCTCTATTATTAAAGTTTGGTCTCTATGTATCTGCTGGTCCCCTTACAGTCATGTGCCATCCATCCACACACACAGGCACACAGTGAAACAGATTTGGGATGGGACTGAGGTCAAAGTTTTGTTTTACCATCTGGACTTTTAAAACATTGACTGCTGACAGTCAATTACATAATTAAGTATTTAACAAACATTTTTTCTTTTTGACTATTTTTTCTTTGCAGATGCTGCAGCCTGAAAAGAACCACTTCTTTGTCTGCGTCATACTTTTGTTTTTGTGCATGTGGTTGATTAGAGAACTTTAAGTTATATCATTTTTGTTTTGATGTATGAACATATTGGCCGGCTGCTCAATGACTGTTGAGTTTCAATGCCGACTGAACTACATTTTTCCCCAATTGCAGTAAAAACTGATCCGTCGGATTGGTGGCAGACCTCTGTTTCGATCTTTTCCTTCATCTGGCGCGTATTCATGCTAAATCTCCATCTGGCACGCTGTGACGAAGTTCACAGCATTGGAGTGGATATGGCACACATTCCTGATATTCTCTTTCTACGGCGCTGCAGAGACAGACATTTACTGCAAACTGTGCTGTATGTCGGCATTATCTGTACCAGCCAAAGTGGAACTGGTGTGTGCTGGTGTGTGGATATTGATTGCTGCTGGCCAGTGCGTTGGCGCGCTGATCCGGCCAGACAATAACTCGCCATGACTCGTCCGTGCATCAACCAGACCAACTGCCGGGAGACATCAGCAGTTTAATACGTTTTTTCCTAAACGGTTTTAATATTAAAAGCCAAATAGCCAATAACAATGGCATGCAAAACCAGCCGCCCGGGCGTAACTAAAGGTCTTCAAGCTGGTGTTGTGCATTATTGATTATCTTCCCGCCTCTTGACCTCTTGTGGTTTTGGCTCAGAAGCGTGCGGTCTGAGCAGGTCTGACTGGTAGATAGAAACCACAGCCAGTTAGATGTTTAATGTCACAGCATAGATAAAACATATAGTCCAGTTTGCCAGTAAAAACCACAATCCTTTTATTTTTTTTTTTTTTTTCTTTACTTTAAGACACACCTGAATGTTTGAGTAGTTGGATGGTTTCCCACGGTGAGGCAAAGATGGAAGTGCTGGCATGGGTTAGTGTGATTACTCTCTCCTCATCTCTCTGGTCCATTTATGAGGGGTACTCCGGAGCAGAACAGCAATGTGTTTGTACTCCATGATAAAGTTGTGGTTTGTGGCCCTTGGCACTTTGATGCCCCCACCCCACTCCATTTGAAGTCTTCCTGCTGCACTGGGCTGTGGCGTGGCTTCAGGAGAACAAATGAAAGGCTCTTAAAAGCTCAGGGTTGGCTTTTACTAGCCTACCAGGCTACTTGATAAGCAGATAGTAAGTGCAGACCTTGGAAATCCAGCTGGAAAATTAACAACTTCAAGTTCATTAACCTTTGGTGGTGGTGGAGTGGGCTATGGTGTGCCACTTCTCCTGCTCAGTTGGTTTGTTGCTTTTAATTGAACCATTTCACAGAGATACAATATTATCAGATCTTCAGGGGCACAGTGGAAAGAAGTGAATAAACCATAAAGACAGAGGATGGAAATTTTTCTGCAGACTTTGTTGAACAGTGCATGCATGCATATCTAACAATAATGCAGTTATCTCAAACAGGGGCTAGTGTCATTTCAGAAATGAAATATG
Organism: Lates japonicus; assembly: GCA_033238685.1. NCBI lineage: Eukaryota > Metazoa > Chordata > Actinopteri > Centropomidae > Lates > Lates japonicus. The sequence continues at coordinate 5,467,980 of BRZM01000049.1, forward strand.
AAATTCCTCACTGGTTTAGTTTAGAAATGACATTAGTGTTGGACAGTAAATCAACAGATATCCGGCTGTATACCCCATCACCATCTGTATGCGTCTGTCTGTCTGTTTCCACCTGGTGTCCTGGGTGTACTAGAGATATTCACGGTTCAGACCGAGGGGCTGAGCAGTGGTGTGTATTATCTCGACGTGCGTCCACGTGTGTAATGTGTGTCATGTGTGTGTGTGTGTGTGTGTGTGTTTGTGTGTGTGTGTGTGTGTGTGTGTGAAAGTGGAAGCGCAAGCTACATGCTGACATTTCCATCCAGTTGCCGTGGTGATATATCCTCCCAGGTGCATCAGTCACATTCCACAAACACACACCTCCCACAGGAACGAACACCTCTGTCCTGGGAATTCAGCTCCGCTTCCTCACATGCCTCGACACCCACGGCTGACATTGCCCTTCCTCCGGTGGCAGACATCGTATTGCTGGGTGTACATGCGCGGTGTTTGCTCCTCCGTGCATCTTCTCCTCTCTCTCGCCACACACCGCGCGCGCGCCCGCAGGTGTCCGGCCAGCCCTCCCGCACACACCACCGCGTACTCGCTGTTGAGTGAAAATGAGAACAATGGGGAGAGGAGGCGCGGGCCCCGCCAGCTCATCAGGCTCCGTTGATCTTGTTAATTGCGTCCGTGGACGCCTCCATCACGGTGTCCACAGAGGAAGCCCTTCGGCAATTACCGCACCCATCATGTAATTGCTGGGAATGATGGCCATAGAGAACTCATGTTACGCGCGGTCAGTGCGGTCCATGTGGACAATTCGGCGGCGTGTGTGTGTGTGTGTGTGTGTGGGAGACGAAAGAGATGTGATGATGGTGATGCCCCAGGTGTTGTAACAGCATGTCAATGGCGTCACATAATCAAACCACTGCTTACCTTCAGAACAAAATCTTAACAGCTTTGATCGCTAGACGGCTACATTTTGTAAAATGACAACAGCTTTTTAAAAAAGTCGTTGCAGGGATAAAGAGTTCACTCCCCTCACATGGTCAATTAATCATTTGTTCCCAGGTACCGCCACGCTGTGGTTTTAAGAGGAGGCGTCCTGGCCTGTTTACATCCTCCTATCCTGCCTCTAAATGTTTTAGGGTCGGAAGTGGAGCTTGTAATCTCTGTGGTGAGAGTTTTGTTATTATTCTATTCAAAGGCAGCGTAAAGTCCTTTTATGGGTTTCATTCCTGCGCTGTGAGCTGAAACTACACTAAAGTTTGCTGTATTCCTTTTGTCGGGTCAGGCGTGTTTCACAGATGATCAGGCGAGGTAGGAGGCTGCTCAAGCATTTTAACTTTTACAAAGGCATCCTTGGCGAGGAAGGAGGCGCGGCGCAGCTGGGTCAGATACATCAGCTAAAACTGTTGACAAGTATATAGGCACTTAACTGTAAACAGCCTATTGGAAGCTTAGACAGTATTGCTTGAACAGGCAGCACCAGTGAACTGGTGGAAGAGCCGAGGATTTTCCTCTTTCCTACAATCAAATCATGGCCAAATGAAATGCTTCCCTCTGTCATCACAGACTCTGTTTCCTGCACTCACATTTATCTGCCATTATAATAACACGCCCACCATGTTAGATAGTCCCTCAGCATATCTCAGATAAGTCAGCTAAATCAGTGGCTCATGCATCTGCGAGGATGATTAGAGTGTTTGGAGTGAGCGGAGAGAAAATAAGATATCAAATTCCTGGGCCAAAGGTAATGAAACCTTGATCGTGGTATGAGGAATATTGCTGGCTCTGATTTGAAGATAAAAGGGTTGGTTCAAAGGCACACATGTTATGTAATCCTGTTCCTTCCCATCCTATCATAAAATCAGATTTGATTTTTAGTCTCTTAGCTTCAGAATTTACCTAAATAATTCATATATTTTAAATAAATGGGAACAGAGTCTGAAACAGGGTTAAAGATCGGCATCATCATATAAATTCTACACATTTCCCAGTTTGATAACTACAAAATATAGTGATTCTGCTTAATCAGGTTGTAATCAACAGATCTTTTTAATCTTTTTTATTTATATAAATTTCTCAACACTGATTCAGTACTCTTTTGAAATTGTGTTTGAAAAGAAAAAAGCCCACTGTTGCCATGCAAAGACCCAGCTGATGCTCACGCTTTGGCTTCTCTGTTGCAGCCTCCGCTCGCCCCCTTTGCTATAAATCAGATAATGTTACCATTGTGTGCTTTGTGAGATACAGACACAGCGGGCGCCTGTATCCCCACTCCCGTCAGATACAATTGGTGAGGGCACAGATGATACTGCCATTCTTACAGCTATAAGATAAATATAGCGCCTGCTGTGAGTATGGACGGGACTGTCTCTGCAACAGTTACGGTGTTCGAAATACTTTCAAAAGTCACCGTGGTGTGTGTGTTGTGTCTAATTTCTCATATTTAGGCACTGCACAATAAAAGGTTGCAACAGACAGCAGAGAACTGAGGCGCAGAGTACCTGGTGGTGTAACAGTGTGTATGTGTTGCTTTTCCCATTGTAACCAATGAAACTGTTTGGTACCACACATATGAGTCAGTGCTCCACCATTCCTTGCTAGAATCAGATAGTGGATATTTTTAATTTTTGCATGGACATAGAGAAAGTATATCCATCTAATATTTATTGAGACATTTTATCTGGACAAAATTGGACTAGCCAACCGTTGACATTGCCATCTCTAAAAGATTATTTGCTAGCGATTTCTCACAGCCATAGGCAGAGGTTGATGTTCAGGCTGGGGTGACATCAACTCTAAATAAAGTAAGGGACGATGGACCTGGCCAATTATCAATAATATGAACACCTGGGTGTCATAATTGGTTTATAGTGGCAGACACACACACTGGGGTATACAGAAGTTTTGGTTGCCTTGGCGAAACTAGAAGTTATTCTCCACAGGTAGCATAGTTTGGGGTTGATTGTATTTAAGACCTAAATTCTCAATATATTTCATTAAATATGTGTGTGTGTTTGTTAGGTTACCCTCCATGAACTTCAGAGGTGTGTCTCAAAACAAGTCCATTTCATTGAGGTGACTCAACCACAACCAAGTGTCTTTACAGATTCTGGTTATGACCTAAGACAGGTGTTATACATGTTCTCCACCCTGAGCTGTGGTGTTAAAATGCATTTACTAGTCTATAGAAACAGAGCACGACATATACAACTGGAAAGAGCAGGGTGGTTAATTGCTCCATCAACACAACGAAACTCTCCTGAGATATTCCCTATACAGTAGATACATATTTTAGACAAAAATGGGAACTTTACGCGTCACATACATACTGTAAATAGATTCGATATTTTGATTGTGTTGCGACACTGCATATTTGTTTTGTGAGTGGCTGGACCAGCATGAAATAATGTAAATACGAATCACTTTTTACTCACTCCACACAAACTTTCAGCAAGAGGGTGGAAAAGGGTTTGTGAGGCAGCTTGCTGAAAGACGGCTCTGCCAAAAGAGTGGGAGAGAGAGAGGAAAGACAGGCACTGGAGAAAGGAACAAGGAGAGAGGGAGGCGGAAAGTCCTTACACCCAGCCCCAGGAGAGCTGTGTCAAGCTGAGGAAGCTCCTTGTTTAGGCATGGAGGTTTCCTGGCTGGCTAGAGACTGACATTTCACCTCTACTGGTTACAGCTGGAGAGAGAGGATCACGCCAGAAAGGCAGGAGGCTGGGGGTGGTGAGGCGTTGACGGGCGCCAGGCTGACTGGGCCTGGTTTTCAGCAGCCCTCCTCCCTCCTGTCTCTCCCTTCTTCGCTCTTTGTGCAGCCTGCAGCTAGTGGCTTATTGCTGTAGCAGACACTTAACAGGCCGGCATTCATTCTCTGCAGTAATGACATGCAGTGCCTCCCACTGCTGATCTGTAATGTAACGCATGGCACATGTTATGTAGCATAGTGATGCATCTACTGCAGATCATAAAGGTTAGAGACAACTTTGGTGAACATCTGATTTTCATCTGCATATAACTATGTGTGGCCAGCCAGTTGTGACAACAGTTTTCCGCTATGGCCTCTGGGTGTGATTTAGTATTTTGTCAAATTAAGGCTTTTTAGGGAGTTGTTCACCTCTCCACAGACTGAAATATCTCACTTTCTTCTTTGGATGAACATACAGGGTTTTGTTCGGTGTGACTCTAGAGTGTACTGAAGTCTTCTGACTTACCTCTGAGATCCACATTTGTGGTTTTGGGTTAAAGTATCCACAACTCTTCTAACATTTACGGATCTCCTGAAAACTGGCACCATCATTAGCTCAAACTGGATTTCCCTACACTTTGTTTTGCTTTAGCTATAGCTAAAATGACTTCCGTGAGTTTCTAGTGTTGGTACTATCTACTGTTTGGCTTCGACAAGATGTGCAAGAGTGTTTGGTTATTAGCTAATGGAAAATTTAAACAACTTCTGATGTGTGTTCAATTCACTTAGCATGGTGGCCAGTATTTACATATTTTCTCCTTTCAAGTGTTCCTCCTGTATTATATGTACAGGCACTGACTTCAAAGTGCATCCTGTTTCCATTTAAATTTGCAGCAAAATTGAGCATCTGCTTGTTGTGTTAGAGCTCTTCACCTTAGCCTCTCTTGTGTTGATGCTGGTGACCCACCTGTTTGCTCTCCTCCGGGCGCTTTACTGGAAAGCTATGTGAAAACAGGTGCCGAAACAAAACTAGACGCACGTAAGTGGCTGAAGCACATTCGAAACCATGGCTTCCTTTAGCAATGATCGGCCATCTGTGCATTTGTGTTGACAATAAACTTCAACTGCTCCCAGTCAGACAGGCACACAGACAGACAGATAGACAGACAGATGTTTCCTAGTAAACAGCAAGTGCTCCAATCAGACATAAATCTGTTAAGTGACAAAGTGCACCTGCTCTCTCTCTCTACTCTCTCTCTCTCTACCACACACACACACACACACACACACACAGGAAGAGAAGCAGACTGAGGAGAAGGAATTAAAATGGAGAGAGAGGATGGACAGTAGACAGGCAGCAGGGTGTGAAATACGGTCCAAGACACAAACAATCACAAATAAGCAAATAAAGTATGCACACACCTCAACCTGAAGCATACACACACACTCACATTTTTCCCTGCTGTCATGTCTCTGTGGATGATTACCTCATAATGCTCAGCAGAGGAGCAGCAGTACAGCCCTGCTGCTTCATAACATCACTGGCATGGCTCTAGTAGTGATGGTGGTGTGTGGTGGCTGCCACGGAAAATGTGTGTGCTTGTGCATGTGCGTGCGTGTATGTGTGTGTGTGTGTGTGTGTGTGTGTGTGTTGGATTGGTTGATAACAGGCAGGATATATATCTGAATGTGAAAAATATTGTATTACCTCAAAAAAAGAGCAACAATGTATGTTAAAGGTAAAGGCAAATAGAGAATGTAAAAGTGCAGACACTGACAATGGAAGATGGGTGGGGGTAGTTTAGGAACAACACAATGAGTAACATTCATTATCTGCAATTTCTCCTCATTTTCTTTTGAGAAAAGAAAAAAAAACTCATTTCTCATCCTCACAGCAGCTTTTAGCCCCGCTGGTCTAGATAGGAAATAACAGAAAAGAGCGCTGGGGTCATTACTCTGATGGAACTCTATTGGCGTGTTAGCCTGGGGCTAAATGCACACACATACCTCCACCTGAGGTGTGGAGAAGGCAGACCTGAAGTGTGTGCTTTGCACATGTCACCGTTCGATGTGCGACCCTCTGTGTGTGAATTATATACTTAACTGCAGGGATATTTCACGAGCAAAAACACACGCACACACATGCAAGCTCGCGCACTCTTTGTAAATCTAGCACCATTACGCGGCTTCATGTACATTGAAAATGATGGGCGGGGAGATAGGCCGCAGAGGCCATTTGCATTCACTGGGGGCATGCAGACTATAGCCAAGCAGTTGAAGCGTTTGACGTACTGAGTTCGCGATCGATGCGGGCCTTATCCTAATGAAGCGGGATGGGTTAGTAATGTACAGATGCACACCAGGCTGGATCTTGACTGTATAAACTTTCTTGTCTCACCGCGTGAAACATTTAGCAATGAGCCAAAATTTTCCTGGGTTAAAGTTGGAGTTCCCAGAGCTGGTCGCGCTCGTGACTTCACTTTGGCGGTAATAACCTGTCAACTGTTTCACATTGGGCGTGAGCATACACACTTGACAGGCTGACCAGATATGACATGCCACTGCGGTCTGGGCCTGGCCAGTTGCGTTGCTGGTGCGGCAGAGATGGCGGCCTTCGACCGCCACGGCACACACACTGCTTCTGCAACGGCTGTGGAGGCCAGACAAGGAGAGACAGACAGGTGAGAAAGAGAGGAGGATGGGTTGGTAGATTTATGTCCTTTTATAAATCAGCAGGAAATTAGTTTACCTAAAGACTAGTTGGACACTTGGATACATGTCTTTGTTTTAGCTAGAGTTAGATGGGAGATTAGTATATCGATTCTGTGCACTAAATAAAACAGTGGATTTTGTTGCCGGACAGATATTTTGGCTGTTTCTCAGCTGGTCTTCTGCTGAATTTTCATTTACGCCGACGTTATACATGGTGTGTGTTCATTGGGTTTAATTCAGGTAGGCCACAGAAACTCCCAGCAGGTATCGGCTCTCACCACCTCTCCCGCTCCCAGGCGCCTTAGTGGCATCAGCTGGTGTGGCCATTGGACCACCTGCTGCTGTGGGACAAATATATGGCCCGCCAAGGCTTTCATCAAATGGGGAGGACTGGCTGTGGTGAGGGTGGGAGAAGAAACCTGGATGATGATAAAACCGCCCTCTCTCCCAGTCTCACTTCTCCCACTCCTTGCGATCACGCCTCTACCCCTGGATGTGATAACTGTAAACATATAGGCTACGATGGCATAGATAGGTACACATGGTCCTTGCTATATGCTCCTTTTTTGTTTACCTAATTCCATTCTACTTTCGAGTTTTTGTATGATTATGCCTCAGCCTTCGTAGAGGCTTAGCATGGATGGTGCTGCTTTTGTAATACTAGTGTTGCGTACCCAAATACACATGTCCCACATTTATTGTCAATTATGATCAAAACTATAAAACACAAGACAGACATCTTTCCACCGTGAGTCGTTCTATTATCTTTGGCTGAATAGTGATCATTTTTCTATTTTGCTCATTTGACTTCCACTCCACAGGTATTACCTAATAAGTGGGTTAGGGATTTATTTATTTATTTTTATTTTTTTGGGAGCGCATGGACAAAATACACTGGATGAGATTAAGTTATGGCCAGTGCTGATGTACTGTGGAAAAGCAGTGCACTTGCACGATTGTGAGTGTTTTAGTTTGAGCGCGGTGCTTCTCAGAACAGGTGGCTGTGGTGTCGGATCAGACACCTGGCCTCCACCTTTTGAATGACAGGTGGTGAAGTCACTGCAGGGCACATCTGGAGGGAGGGTGGAAGGGGGAAAACACAGATTTTCTATTAGGTCTCTGTCTCTCTATCTCAGCTTTTGATGTCTCAGAGTAAGACACAGGATGCCCTGATCTGATCACGGGAAGTGGTTTTATATGAACTTTATTATTCTAATCTCCTTTTGCTGGTGGTTTTAGCAGTGCTTCACATGAAAATATGCAAATGCCTTAACGGCCAGGGACATGTAAACAACAGCCTAACAGCATTTAGTAGATTTGGCTTGAGTTATATTCAGCCATGAAGCCTGCAGACACACAAACACATATACAAACATGTACTCGCAGCACTGTAGCTCTCACCTCTAATCTGGGATGTTGTGACAACTGGGTGGTTGTTCTGAACTCTTGAACTGCAGTTCAAGCAAAACTAGTGACCCTGAAATGCATCCCCACTGCTTCGCGTGGAATAAAATGGGTCATAGAAACAGACAAATTTCTGAGGGGAAAAAAAGCAGGGTAAGCTATCAGTGATAGTTCAGCTTCAAAATTAGGGCAGTACAGCACTCGACTAATCTACCACTACTCTGATGTCATGAATTATGGCGAGCTAGTGCAGTAGTTCCAATCTAAAGACTTGAATTATTGTTATTCAGGAATTGAGGTCTTGTACAGTGTCATCAGAAGCCTGTAATGTGCAGGAGGAAGCCATCTGCTGCAGAGCATGTATCCCTCTGATAAAAACAGACAAGTCTCCGAGAGGCATGACTGCGTTTATTTACACAGCCTCGGAGACCCTGCTCGGGGATTGCATATGATAGTCAGACTCACAGACAGAAAAGAAAACAACTCAAGCCCACTTACTAGCCTTGACACATAAAGACTTATGAGGGCCTGTTTGCATTTCAGAGCCACCCAGGTGCCTTTTGTAAAGCTGTAGTGTACTTGATGTGGAGTTGAAGAGGTGTCATATCTGGGGGTACTTAAGCATGCACTGTTTTGTTGTCTGTTCAAAGCCATGTACTTCAAACAAGCATGGCTTATTAAGTAGAGCTAAAGTTGCCAGGACACCTGTAGATTATTGTGGAAGTGATACGTCAAAAAACTCTTTTGTGTGCCACAAATAATTTCAAAGATGCGAGCTGTTAGTTGTGCTGTTCTCGCATCTCATGTGTTTTAAACAGGTACGCAGCCAACACACAGTAAAAAGATTCGCACATCGTAACCCAGATAAGGAGAACAAATTTGTGACATCTTGATTATCTGTTATGTGTTTGTGTGTCTTTCTGTGCAAACCTGTTGTTCCAGGTTTACTTGAGCTGTGTTTCATTTACGACATGAAGAACATAGATGGACCTGCTGCATTTAGTTCAGGTTTCGTGTACTTACAGTTTTTGAGTGGCTTTCAACCTACGATATGCCGAGCACGTTTCCTGAACACTGTGTCTGTGTAAATGTTGCAATCTACCTGAAATGTACCTGTGAGGAGGAAGGAAATCAAGCCGTTTAAATATAACCTACTTATCCCAAAAGGCTCAACAGGTGCCGAGCGCAAGAGGTAGAACAGGAGAAAGCACCTGACGACTGTCTCAGTGTTCCCTATTGGCAAGATAAAAAAACCATCCCAGCGAGGCAGAGTGAGGCTCTGAACATGAGATCAATGGAGCATATTTAAAAGACATTAGAGAGCAGTCCTCCTGTCACATTCCTGTGATAAAGTACAGGAATCTAGCCTTCCAGCATACAGTACCGTGTCTCTATGAAGGCGATTCTCCTGTGTCTTCCTTCCCGTGCCTAATCTCCATGTGGAGATGAAGGATGGAGGATGGCCAGCGGTGTGTGCGCGCTAAGCAGGGTTCTGGGTCGTCCTGTGCCCGACACTGGGCTCTCCCCAGCGGCCTGGGAGATGTCAAGGGGTGAGGGCAGAGGAGAACGAATGGCTGGCGGCCCCGGAGCCCCTCATTCACTCTCTAACTTGCTCACATTAAAGAGAACTCTAATCACTGCGGGGACTTGGCCAATGATGTGCTTATCAAACGGCATATTTCAAAAAGGCATCTTAAAAGGCCCGAGGGCGAAGAGGCAATAAGAGCACATTTGTATGTGGATGAAAGGGAAAAGTGTAGACAGACCTTGCATCAGAATACAGAGGGGGGAGATCATTAGCATCTCCAGCAAAATATGCACTACCAAAGAGGGAGAGAGAGGTAGAGACAGAGACAGAGAGAGAGAGAGGTGGTAGTTGGAGGGCTGAGGGAGAGAGAGTGGTTCTCTTCGCCATCCGTCCTTTTTTGTTTTACACAGTTCCCAAAAAGAATAAGAGAACAAATACATTTTTGAACAAAGGCAGGGCTCTTGAAGTGGAAGCCCGTTGGGGGCGTGAGGTGGCTCCGTTGTGGGTTACAACAGAGTGAAGCCACGACGCAACTACGCTCCCAACTCCTCTCTCACGCTCCCCTCACACCTCCCTAAACAGAGCGGGCCCCAGCGCTTTGATACGCGTGGACAAGCCTCGAGTCAGAGGATATGATGGGCGACACAATTCCCTCGTACTTTGAGGGATATTTGCCGTCTGTCTTTCTAGCATTTTGGCTATGGACTGTGACAACCTCGAGCCGCAGCCTCCCCTGCGTAACCGATGCTGGTTGAAATGCTGTCTCTCAACATGAGAAAGGGCTGAGAGAGGCACAGTCTGTGGTTTTCACAATGAGTAAAAGACTTTCCTAAAAGCATGGTAGGATGAGAAAGTTCTGATGCAAAAGCTATTGAATGGCTCCTGATTTGCAGCCAGGGACCAAAATAATGCTGTAAACAATGACAGGAAATGAGAGATTTTGGGATTTTAAGCCACACAAGGAGGTTTGAGATTTGCCCAAAAAAGCTGGGTGTTCTTTTGAGTGGAGAACATTATTATTTAAACATGACAATGATTTAACTCAGCATAGAGATCAACCACAGTGCTGATTTGTGTTTGTGTGATATCGTCTCATGTGCATGCTATTTTTCTTAAATTGTAACAATGGTGTAGATTTCGTCCAAGAAAATGGACCATTGTTACCGTCCACTGCTATTTTGTGCCGCCTTTTGCTGTATCATCTGGGAATGTTTATGCATACTCAAGCACACACACACACACACAGTTACACACACAGAACATTGTGTCAGCAGATGAGAGGGCGGTGTCCAGGTAGATCTGTTTCATGGGGACACTGAGCTTTAACCGAGGAAAGACAAGAGCAGAACGACGGCTGCTAACGTAGCAAATTTCACACAATTATACACTTACACATCACCACAACAGCACACGGACGCACTGCAGGAAACACCTACATTAGTCAGTCTATAGACAGTCACCGTGTGTATTGTACACAGATGCCCGCATACATGTGCACACACACACACACACACACACACCGGTACAAACACACACAACTCATCAGACCCAATTTAGAAAGTCAATTTGGGATCAGGAGACCAATTATCTTAATTATTTTCCCTTTCCCTCCATCACTCTGTTCTTCTTGTTTTCCTGCTTTCTATTTTAGCTGTGTTTGCATTTGTGAGTATTTTGGTTTAGTGCATTTCACAACACAAAATTACTCCAAAGCTTCGAGAGAGGGAAAAACTTAGGAGGGTTTTCTTGTCTACATAGGCTAAAAAAACCAAGCTGTTTTATTTTCATACTCAAACATGTAGCGTGAATTCCTTGCCTAGGGAACAGGAGCAGATGAATAATGATGGTGCGACGAAGCTGTTATTATATTCTACTTGAAAAACCAAAAGAAACAGCGGTTAAACCTTCAGGGCCAGTCTGTTCAGCTGCACCCGTGCAACAATTCAGCCTAAACTACACGGATATTGCCCAATTGTGTGTTACAGCTCATTCACTGCGACGTGACAGCATCTCGCCGACCGCATTTGTGGAAAAGAAGGTAATTATCGTGTGATGGATTTCACCTGCACCCTGTGAAAATAACCCTGTGCATGTCTAAGCACAATCGGTTTAAAATATCCCTCTCCAGAAATCATTTCTTTAACAGCACACAGAAGAGGGGAAAAATATCTTTCTTTTCTTTTTTTTTTTTTTTTGCTATTTTGCTTAAAGATCAAATTGCTGGAAGTCTGTGTGCTCAACAGTAAGGACCAGTGTTGTATCATAAAATCTAAAATGAAATGGAAATTTAGATAGGCTTAATATCTTCAAGAGCATGTTGGATCTAGATAAGAATTCCTCATCTTCAGTGTTTATAGGCATGGGAGTCATGCGTTAGTGTTATCATTAAGACAGGGTTCAGTTGGAGAACAGTGATTGAAATGGAGAGTTTTCATAAGATTATACTCTGCAGATTTCCCTCAAATTAAAGGGCGGCTCTCTGCGATGTGAGGCTGTGATTTCAATCCACTAATAATCTGCATACAATTAACACAGAGGATGATGGAATGTGTTGTTCATGTGTGAGGGATGTACGTGACGAAATGAGGGGTGGGATGTAATGTAATGTCTCTATGAAATGGTGTGAAGTACCAATGGAAATATTTGAAAACACAGAAGAAGTCAAACAATAAAGTATGAAAACAAATATACATATATATTCATATTTTTATTTATATTTCATTTCTGGGAGGATATCTTGTACACCAAATATCCCATTGGCAGTTAAGCGCATTCAATGTGTTTAGAAGCCAGAAACAGTCACTTGTTTTAACAAACACAAATACAAATTAAAGATAACCACAAAATAATGAACTGCATGTATATAACATACAAAAGAATCCCATGCCTACTCAGTAGGTAACTTCAACATTCCAGCTCTTGAAGATGTGGATATTTACATTTAAGTTTTACAAAAATATACTTTATAATTTTTCTCCTTTTTTGCTTACATTCTAATGAAATGAAGCGGTGCCCTCATAGCTCGTCCCTTCTCCTCCCTCTGAGTATGACTTACATTCTGTAACAAAAATATTCCCTCAACCCTTAAGGCGAGATGCAGTGCATCCTCTCTCTCTTGCTCGCGCAGCCGAGTCACAACATCAGCAAGGCTTCACAAAAGGCACCAAATAACGGGAGCGTTTGTCTTGTTTAGTTTTTTTTTTCTCTTTTTTGAACGTTTTTTTTTTCTTTTCTCTATTTTTCCATATAACCGAGCGATATGTCACATGTGAGAAAGAGAGAAAGAGATAGTACCAGTGGATGATATTTACAAACAGAAACTAACATCACTCTTACTCATGCTTGAATACTTAAGTGCTTTTTTTTCAAACAATGTCAAAATGTATCACAGCATCATCACTACATAATAGAGAAAGTATGTAGAAAATATGGCCCTGCTCACTTCAAATAATACAATGCAAATATGCAAATAATTTTTCACATCAATGGTACCAAAGAATGATAAAAACGAAACATGGCACATGTACAATATACATATATGGTAGCTTATGTATATCATTCAATGTCTTTTGTACTGTGTGAGTGCCTGCGAGGGCAAACGTGCCTTAGCACCACAACTGCTGGCAATCTGTTTGTCTCTTGGATTTTGTTTAGCAAACAGTAGAGACCCGTCACTGCTCTCTATCTGTTGAGTCCCATATGCATTTGAAGTGCTGCATTTGTTTTACAGAGACGGAAAAAATCCCTTTTCATCTTCTATTGTCTTTGCCCAGTCCTTGACATGTGTCTTTTTCTCTCTTTCAGGTAAATCTCAAGATTCACCTAACACTGCACAGGGAGCAGACAGAAAAGTGCTTTTTGGAGGGGAAAACAAAGTCTTTTGATGCTGATTTCTTTCCCCTCAAAGAACCTTAAAAAAGGAGAGGTGCGGAGAGACTGAAACAAGTTTTTTCTCTTTGCTCTTTCTTAGCAGATCTCGATTGTCCTTGGGGAGAGAGTGGTCTGCATGTCTGATAGCGGGGTGGGGACGGGGGAGCTGTAGATGTTGGAGGCGACTGAGGAGGGGAAGGAGGAGGCGACCTGGGACTGAAAGGTGCTGGACATGGAGACTGATGGGTAGGTGGTGGCCACGGAAGGAGATGGATAGGAAGTGTGGACGGGAGAGGAGTAGCAGGAGGTGACTGGAGAGGGGTAAGAAGACACCGGAGAGGGGTAGGAGGTGATGGGAGAGGGGTAGCTGGAGGCAGGTGAAGCGGCTGACACCGGCGCTGCTGTCACCACCACTGCTCCCCCCTTCTCTGCTTTCTTGTCCTTCTGCCGTAGGTGGATCTTCGTGTGCCTCTTCCTCTCATCACTGCGGGCAAACTTGCGTCCGCAGATCTCACAGGCGAAGGGCTTCTCGCCGGTGTGAGTGCGGATGTGCGTTGTCAGGTGGTCGCTGCGGCTGAAGTTGCGCATGCAGATGCGACACTGGAAGGGTTTCTGGCCTGTGTGGATGCGGATGTGACGTGTCAGCTCATCAGAGCGCGAGAAGCGACGGTCGCAGGTCTCCACGGGGCAGGCGTAGGGCCTCTCGTGTGGGGGCGTCTTGCTCGGCCGGGTGGGGTATTTGCGCATGCGGCTGGGCTTGATCAGCTGGGACTGGTAGACACTCTTTAAGTCCTGGGAACCAGTCTGGGTGGCAAAGGCCTTGATGGTGGACAGAGGAGTGAGGGAGGGCTGGCTTGACTGACTCTGGAAGGGCTTCTGGTCAGGGGGCACCAGGCTGATCTCTCCCTGCTGCTGAGGGAAGAGGTAGTCAGGAATCATGGGCACGGGGAAGCTAGTGCTGCAGGTCTTGCCGTTGGGGTAGGCAGGAGGAGGGTACTGCACTGCTCCGGCCGAGCTGGGGAAAGCCTGGCCCTGGTCTGGGAAGATGTCAGAGTTGGGGCTGGAGTAGGTGGGGGCGGCCGAGTAGATGGGGTTGGGCTCGCTGTGGTGAATGGAGGAACTGAGGCTGGAACTCTGAGACGAGGAAGAGGTAGAAGAGGAGGAGGAAGAGGAGGAGGACGGGACGGATGAAGAGGAGGACGAGGTGGTCTGTGAGGCAATGGAGGAAGAGCTGGAGCTGGGTGCGACGTTGCTCATCAGACCGGTGAACAGGCCCAAGATGGGCTCTGCCCAGAGGCTGTTGCTGCAGGTGGTGGCGGGCTCCAGGGTGAAACGGCCCGTGTAAGAGATGGGTGGCAGCCTCTGGGTGGGGTAGGTCTGCTCTCCCACTGGTTTCTCGCAGTTGAATGGGATATCAGGTAACGTATCTGCAAGGGGAACACAGAGAAAGGAGAGACATTAATCAAACTGTCAATATCCAGAGGGAGGGAAAGGGGGGGAATCCTGCCAGAGCGGTGGACAGTGTGTCACCCCTCTCTTCTGTGACAGATCATTCAGGTGCCCACGCAGAGAAACCCCCTCCAACTAAACTCTTTACCCCCCTCAACTCTAAAACTGTCTCTTCCAAACCCTCAACAAGAGCTGCTGCACAAGCTTTCTAGACTCGCATTTCCCTCTGCTCACACTCTCTCGATCTTTCTTTCATTCTTTCTGTCTTCCTGTCTTGCACACACACACACACTCGTGCATTCTTGAAGCCCATCACAGAGCCCGAGGCAATTGATTACCGAAACTGCAGTTCAGCTGGTTTTAGGAATGCAATTTGAATTGAGCTGTAGGAGTGTCTAGAGGCATGCGGTGACTGAGCAGTGTTTAAGTCCTCTGAGAGTCAACAGGGATATAGAGCTATCAATAAATAAATTAAGTCAGATGTTTCTAATTTCTTTGTGTTTGTTCTATTTGTAGTATTTTATTGCATTATTCTGTTGTGTCTGATCAGCTAAAATTCAAATTCACTTCAATTTCCCAACACATGCCATGATAAAACAAATTAATATACATTCGTAACAGAAAATATCACTTAATATGTCAGCTGTAGTTTTCTGATCAGTTAATAATATGAATTAATAATACACAGAAAAACATAAATAATAATTAAGTTTATACAGCTTCTCGTTTTTCATGAATCGTTTCTTGGTTTAGTGTAGCTCAGCAGATGTGATCTAATTTTTTAGTTCAGCCTTACATGCAGCATAAACAACCAGAGGCAAAAAAAAGCAAATCTCCATTTCTTACCTCCAGCAAGGTGGTCATACTGCTCTCCTGGCTCTCCAGAGCCAAAGCCTGCACCTTCGGGTGCGGAGGCAGTGAGGAAGGGGGTCCCTGCAGAGCTGAGCATCATCACTTCCTCCAGCTTGGGGTAGTTATCCATGGGGGAGTGAGGGAAGCTCAGAGGCTCTGAGATCTGCAGGGCTGGGAGGATCATCTCGGTCTTGGCTGCAGCCATCCTCTGCTGGTGCTGGAGCTACAGGGCTGAGGCTGCGCTAGTAGCTGGTGAAGAGTGCAGGGAGGCTGGGTGCACGCTGGCAGAGCGGTGCCTCGCAGGTGGAGGGAATCACTTAGCCCAGCTCAGGGAGCGCAGCACACTTCTGCTGATGCCGTGGAAGATGTTGTTTTCTGTCTTGCTCCTTTGACTCTCGTGCTCCAGTTGTCCCGTTGTTTTCCTTTTTCTCTCAGAGATGAGTAAAGATCCACTTGTATTTTCAGAAGAAATCAAAAGTGTCCTTTATACTCATTCCCTAAAATGCATCAAAATTAATCAACAAATTAATCTTGATTTTTTTCCTCTGTTTTAAATTACTTATCCAGTCAGGTTTTGACCTTTTTGGATGAATGTTGTTTTGAATTGACTTTTTACTTTTGGTGTGATATTTCTCAGTTAGGGAGTTCTATGTGTTTCTCTATCTATCTCTGCTCTAACAGTTGCTCTTGTGGGCTCTCAGAGCTCTCTCTGAGCTGAGAGGTTTCCCCGCTCCTTTTATACCCTCTTGCCGTGACGTAGATGTCCATATTTGGAGCGGAGGAAGCCCATATTTAGGCACTGCAGTGGAGGACACATGACGCTGGCCTGGGGGGAAAGCAGAGAGGAGAGACTTTATATTAAGCTCTCGCAGTAAATTGCGAAGACAACGCCGCTCTTCCTCTGTCCCGAATCAATGTGTCTTCATAGCAGAACAGCTCCGCGAGACAGCAGCATAATTCTTGCTCTCTCTCCGTCGCCCCATAGATTTGATTTGGATTTCCCATCTGTGCAGCAGGCTGCGCTGCTGCCGGAAAGCTCGGCTCCGCCGTGCCTTATAAGGTCGTGACTACATAAGGACCTATTCCGGTGGGTTTCCATTTCCCTGTCCTTATTTGGAACTTCCTGAGGCAGCGCTGATCGCTGCTTGGCAGTGAATGAGAGGCTGGAGTGCAAATCATGTCCAGCGCTCACAATAACTAATGTCAGCAGCAGAATCCTGCTTCTCTGTTTTAACGCACGAGCCTCAGCTGAAGGCTGCTATAAGACTGTAAGTGAAAGACTTTGTGCAACAGGCAAACTGTGTTACATTTATATTCTTAATGTTAGAACATCTGAGACTGTCTTCCCCGTGCGCTAAAAAAGCGAAAACGGGATGTTTCAAACACTATTGCAACAGTTTTGTGGAGGCTGTTTATGGTACACATTCATTTTCATTCAAAACAAGCGAAAAAATAATATCTGACTTTGTTTAAAGAGTGACTTTACACTTTATGTTTTTAGCCTGGAACATTATTTCCATACAGTGTTATGGTTGGAAGCTACATTGCCATGCATTTCTATAGGCCTATAGGTTTATTGATTAGGAATAATTAGCCGATATGTTCGATTGATTTTGACATTTGATATAAGTGAGGGTAGGTATTTCTGAGGCCATGGGCTTAAAATATAAGACTGTGCAAACTCTGCTGGCTGGTAGCAAACTTCCTCTAAATTAACTTTCCATCTCTCTCGGCTGTGTCATTGATTAATGAGAGCAGATAGCCGCGGATGCTGACGAGGTGCGGGGCGATCCGTCTAATTGAGGGGTGTCCCCGGCTCAATATTCGGGGAATCTCTCTGCCACTCAGCGGCCTAATGGGCCGCATTAACAACGCTGCGCGCAGCTGCCAGGACGCCTGCGGGATACCGATGTTTTCCCCGGCTGCTCCAGCTTCGGCGGGCGCGCCAGCACTCCTCGGCGGATGCTGACGGGAAATCAATGTGTTTCCCTTGGTGCTGACTGGATCTATATGCGAGCAACCTCATTGGGAAACATCGTGGGCCGGACGCTTTGAGGTGGCCCAAGAGAGAAAGAGGGAGAAGAAGAAGAAGAAGAAGAAGAGGCAGAGAGAGAGAGAGAGCGAGAGAGAAGAGAGATGTTGCTGGTGCGTTGGAGAGGGCAGAGCAGGTGAGACTCCCCGTTCTTCAAATGTCATTGGGTTTAGGCTCAAGGTCTTCTGATTGTACACCAGAGCTCTTCAGACCATGTTTAAGCTGAACTTCATCTACATGTGCTGGTAGCATGATGATAGAATCACTGTCAGAAAAGATAGATAGATAGATAGATAGATAGATAGATAGATAGATAGATAGACAGATAGATAGATTCTTATGGTGACAAAACAAAATGTTAGACATAATTCAGGTACACACAGTAGGTTTTTGGTCTTCGCTGGATTGCATTCTCTCCCAGGCATTTCCCATTCAGCCTCTGGCAAATCTCTCTGTTTACCCCCATTAGACTGATAGCAAAATTCTGTCATATATTATGGATGATCTGGAGCAGAGGCTCCTTCACAAAATCCAAATAAGCCTGAAGTGGAAGGCGCAGCTGGAGAATGTGTAATGTTGTTTATTCATACAGTCAGATACGTATAAATGATCCAATCTAATCACTTTTGAAGGTATGTGGCACTGCACAGCAGTGTTGTATTTTAGGAGGAAAATGTTGCTCCCACTGCACAAACACACTTTCAAAACTTGAGTTTACATTTTGTTTTTCAGCAAGAGAGAGACGACCCACTCCTCTACGAGGCCCGTTACTTTAAGGAGGGGGAAAAAAAGGAAAAGACCAGAGGACAGGCCGTGATGATGGTGAGTTACACAAAGTGTGGCGAGGTGATGATACCAAATCCAAACTCCTGTCTGCATCCACCACCGCCGTCATGCATCAGTTACCGTGGTCGATAAATTTGCGGCAAAGCAAAGAAGAAAGAGCAGAGAGAGCAGATGAGAGAACTCATCATCTGATGACAATGCAATAAAATCAGGTTAGGGAAAACTCTCAGAAAAGTAATAAAGTAATAAAGATGATAAACAGTCTACAGTGGTTGTCAGCCTTCACCACGGAGGTAGCCAGATGCTGTAAGGGCAGGGTACAGTATACGTGTGTGTGTGTGTGTGTGGTTGAACTTACACCCACATGGAGACAGACCAGACTTTGGCTAACGTGACTCGGCAGTGCCCTCGGTAACTGTCCCTCTATTGGCTTCTGCTCCCGGCCAGGCTTAGAATCGGAGGAGCCAGTCATAGTGAGCAGTGTGTAACTTTAGCCGGAGTAAAACCCTGTTCTGGCCTTGGCTGCGGTCCAAGTCAACTGGCCTCTTTCTCAATTGCCCCCCACCCCCCCCACCCTTCATCTCGACTGCACTGATACTGAGCATACGCTGGCAGAGCACAGGGGTGGGTTCAGCCGAGGCCTCACAATACCCTCAGCACAAAGACAGAGCGGAGAGAGAAGAGCTGCACCAGATAAAGGGGGCTGATATTGATACTGCTGGTCCTTTACACATAGATTCCCGGACATGAACTGAAGGCGTTCAAACAATGTTACACAGCTTCAGTTGTGTCTCTGTGCCATTGATCTGTAGTCTCTTTCACATTTTTTTTTTCTTCCTGTAGCCTGTTGGATAGTTTTTCTGTCTTTCACATGACTATATTTTGCACCTTCCGCTTTCATTTTTGCATTTTCCATTCATTGCCTGCATTTCTCTCCAACTTACCAACAGCTTTTTCCTAGTTCCCTTTTTTCTTTGATACGAAACAAATGAACCATACATGTGACGAAAATAGCCAGTCATGTTCTATTTTTACACTGACATGTGATACCAAATCTAAGGTTCTGAGGTGGCAGACATTTTAGTTCCTTAAATATGATTGTTCTCAGAGAGGACTGTCCTGAGTTCAGTCATGATGAACATATAAAGCATTTTCTATGACACAAAGAGACGTCAGTAGTTGTTCTTTTTTTCTTCCCTCTTGGGCACAATTTTAGCTGAAGTAAAGGGCTAATCCAATAAACTGATCTACGACGACCACATCTGCATCAAAACTATTCGCTGGCTCTCGGTCAGGTGTCGGATTGACACACATGCCGGTGCCATTTGGGCTATTTTCTGACCAGACTTCATTCATGTGATCATCATGGGCACTTAAGCCTTAGCGGCTAACTGTCCTGACTTGACTAGCTCCCCTCTAACCCCAAGCCTCGCTAATTGGCTTGGGCTGTTTCCTTTGTGGCAGACTGCGTCACACAGTAAACTTAACCTCAGCCCAGACATAAGTATATTAACATGGTTAAGTATAAATAGCTCAGAGTTGTTAAAATAAACCTCTATGTATGTGGAAGTGAGTATTTTGGGCACCTGTGATCTTGTTATTGGTGTTAAATTTAGCGTTGTGGTCCTCAGTGAGGAGTGGAAACAGTGACAGGGACCTGTTTTGCCACAATACACTTCCTGTGCACTGTGAGTAGTGAGAAAACCACAGCCCAGTGACGCAACATTCGGAAAAAAGAGAAAGAGAGCAACAGAGAGGCGTGGAAAATCAGCAATGAGGAAGTTGCGGCTTCATTTGAAAAAGGAAAATTGTTGACTGAACTCTAAGTGGATACTGTAAGTGAACTGTAAAGTTTCCTGTGTGTGGACTTTCCCCTCTGAGATAACACGGTAGGCAGGGGTGATAAGGTGAGCAACAGACTGTTTATACCGCTGCTATTATTACTGCTGCTACTTTGAATAACTGTGGAATTATTTCTAGACTTTGTTGCACAAAATGTTCGACATCTAAATCGATATCAGCGAGCCTGCACGCACATATAGATCTTTTTTTTTTTCTCTTTTATATTCTCAAGCTCTCATGCCTTTGTAGCTGCTCTCACTTCCCCTGGGCTATTGTTTGCACTGACCTCCGCTAAGCACCATGTGCACAGAAGAACACACAGCCTCCCCAGGACCACAAGAAAAAAGGACTTTATCCTTTGTACTGCAGACACAAATGTGCTTCAGCGTTTCCTGATAAAACAGTGGAATGTCGAATTAAGAGACCCGATTTCTGAAAGTAATCTGTTATATAAACTGCTTATTTATATGAATGAATTTATAAGACACCTCTGAGTAAATGTTGCCTATTGTTATGTGATTATGATATTTATAACCAGGACCATGAGCTGGTTCTCAGAGGAAATGAGTGCATGTGAAAGATATTTTTGGTTCATTTGTGTCAGTTACCCCAAAAAGCACAAACGAAGATGCACTCATCTTTGTCTATTTGTGTGGGTGTTGGAACACTGTAACGTAAGCGCACTAGAGTGTATAACAACTCCATAGCAATACCCAGAGAAATGTTTACGATGAGAATATTTGGATATGCACTGTTGGAAACATAAAACAGTTTGAGTCATACTAGTTAGAACAGACTTCTGTATTGACTTAAAGAGTCAAAGAAAGAAAATAACGTGAGTTGGAAAATGAACTTCCATTTTTCTCACAGTGATTTGTGACAGTGTGTTCTCATGAGAGCAAGGACAGCCTCCATGGGTCTAGCTCTCTCAGCCCTCTCCCTCCCTCTCTCTCCCTTCTCCTCCCTGCATCTATCTCTGCATTCCCAGACAGCTTAGCAGTTCAAACCTCGTAGGACCGTGCATTGTCACACCACTGGTTACACAGAGAAATAGGCCTCCCGGTCTCCAAGGCACCTTGTGCCCATTGTCTTTTGGCTTCTTTATTTAGATGAAAATATGATTTGTTGAAGGGACTTGTTTTTCGCTGGCTTCTTTGTCGCTCTTTTCTTCTTCTTTCCTCCTCACAAGCATCAATGCACGCCAGATGATGTATTGTTTCATTCTTCTCCTTCCAGGAGTTGACCATGCCATGTGCGCCAGCTCACCTGATGCCTTTGTAGCAACCACCCAGTGTGTCTGCATGTCAGCCCAGGAGGGCTGTATAAAAGTTTTCCCATTGCCACAGCTCGCCAGGCTTATAATTGCTTTCTATTACCAGGGTTGGGTGTCGCACACGCCTGTCTGTCAACAGGAGACTCTCAACAGCGAAGGTACGATGAGGAAAAGGAGTTAGAGTTTTCACCGCTTCGCTCTTTTAAGGTAATGATAATACAGGATATAGTTATATATATATATACAGTAAATAAGAAGGAAGATGTCCGCCAGCTATGTGGCCTTGCTTGTTGTGTTATGCAAAATTTCACCCAGATAAAAATCGTATTGTTGGAGAAGTTGATTTATAGAAGCTGTGAACTCATGCAATGCTTATGTGTTTGACATACTGAACAACAAAGAGGAAATGTCAGTGACCTCTATTGGGTTTTAAAAGTTTGAGAGCTATAAACAATATAATCAAAGGAGTCAACCTTTAAGACCCTGTTTATTTGTATGTTTCCAGCTCCACTACAGCTGTCAGCAAGCTACTTTCTGAAGCCGTTGGCAGCACGAAAACAGGAAGTGACATCGCTAATCCGTTGCCCGTGATATCACCCAGTTGAGTTGAGAGAAAAAGAGCAGGAGTGAAAGGAAGAAAAGACAGTGAGAGAGAGAGAGACAGAGAGGAGGCATTGATGGTGGAAAGAGGGAAGCTGTCTGTATTTCGTTCTCATTCAGTGGCTAGGCTCAGATATCCCAGACTCTGGTCTTGTTTAAGCCAGCCAGACAAATAAACGGATCGAATTAAGTCACTTATCTAACTTAACTGTGAGATGCGCACATAGACCTCAGATGACCGTCTTGAACTGCCACTTATAAACTTTTGTGTGTGTGTGTGTGTGCATGGAAACTGCTGTATAATCATACACACATTGAATATTCTGGGTTAGATTTGCTGACGCCAGCAGTTGCTAGACGAGCCTGTGAGCATTTGCTCAATTAGGTCTTATGTTTGTCTTTTGCTCTTGCACTGTGTAACTTTCGTCATAGCAGTCTATTCAGTTGTGTTTTAATAGTGTTAGTTTCATTTCAGGAAGGATAATTTCATAAACATTCATCACCAACAGCAACAACAACACTACCATGTCTAATTTTGTTAATGGTTGATATAAATCAGAGACCTCGTCCTTCAAATGTTCTGTACAGTATGTAACCCAGAACTTAATCTACGAACCAATCTAAGATCCAGTGCATGCATGACTCTGCCAGTTCAGCCAGCCTTCCACTGAAATTTCTTTTCATTTTTTTTTTGTGCAAAGGTGATGCAAAAGTGGAAGGAGAGTTTGAACTGTATCATGCTTTGTCAGCTGGGTAAGGCAGGGTGAGTTACTGTTGTGTGCTTTGTATGTACAGGTGCAGCGGCTTGTTCCTCTGGCAGAGAGACGAAAGACTGAAATGGAGGTGTGGCAAACACAAAACAGGCCTTCTAAGTAATTGTGCTGTTTGTTGACATCCCATGTTCTGCTCTCACTTTTCTCAATATCTGTCGTCATTCTATCCTGTCTTTCCTCTGTTTAGGATCTGGCGGTTAGTGGATTCATGCTTACCGCATTTTAAGTTATTGAAAATCAGCAAAGAAGAGCCAAATTTAGGATCTGACTATAAAAGTACATGTTAAACAGTCATACTCTCACTCTTTTAATCATCTACAAGAGATAGGTAACTTCCTTCTCAGTACCTGGAATCATGTAAATTACTGTAAGTCTCTTTGAAGAGATTTTGAGTGTCAGCCCCACCCTAATAATTCCCAGAGGACACAGACTTTGAGTTGAAGGTTTATCATAGATTTACCACCATAAGTGATGATGATAATGGTGTTGATGGATGGCATTTGACTTAGCTTTGATGGAGCCATAACAGGTACAAATTGTTTTGAAAGCCGTTTCATTTCTGTGTTCAGAATGGGAACTAAAATGAGCTGTATAGATGTGTCGAGATGCTGAGACAGACGCTGACTCTAGACTGCCCCATATACAGTTTAACAGGGATTGATCTACAGGGTTAATGGAAAGACGCCCAAGAGCAGTATTTAGAGGAAGGCAGTTGAAACAAAAGATGGGGAAAGGAGAGACCTGCTTGGTGAACAGGACAATAAACCCAAGTAGTTGTACCCAGAGAAGGTTGAGAACAGCTGGCGCCAACCACACACACAAACACATACACACAGGCGCCAAGACACACCCGCCATTATTGCCTATATCACTCCTAAGGAAAGAGCCATGGGAGAAGGGAAGCCTGTGGGTGAGAGGGAAGAGGAGAATTGTGGGAGAGGCAGGAGGGCAGAGGGGAGGTCTGACAAGTCCAGGGTTCCAGACTGCTGTTACCCAACATGCCTCTCCCAGGCTGAGAGTGATCATGTTGCCGCCATGCTGAGACATAGGACCCGGGAGAACAGAGGGAGGCAACACACTCTGGCACACACACACACACATATTCACGCACACCCTAACCCCCCTGATACACACACACACACACACACACACACACACACTGTCAATTGCCGTGCTGCTAGTAACACACTGACCCTGGCCTTAAAGTTGCGCCCCAAGCCTGATCTCTCCGGGCCAAGCTCTGAGTAGTGGGTGGAGTAACCTTGCCTATTTATAGCAGGCCTGGCTCATTTTCATTAGTGACAATAAGAGATAATCTGGCGCCCAAAGCCTGACCCAAGATTTTACCTTACATCAACCCCATCTATAGAGCCAGAAAGTAAAAGGAGGATACGTGGAGAGAGGCACAATATGATGGAGACAGAGCAGATGAGCAAATGAGAGGGAATGAGTAAGAAGAGGAAATAGAGAAAAAAAGAGAAAACATAACAAATGAAACGTAGACTCAGAAGGAAGCTTCCTCTGAATATACGTTCATCTTTCCTTTAACCACTTGAACCCCAATACATACAACACTGTAGTTAGAGATAATTTTACCTCTGAGGACTGGAAAGCTCTAGTAATCTTGTGATTGTTTTAATTAGCGAGTGTAAAAGGACAGGTAAACTGAAATTATCTTGTTATATAGTTCCTAGGTCCTTGCCATATAAAAGAGATCTTGAACTCAATGAAATTTTCTGGTTAAATTAAGTGTGACTAACAAAACCTATGCTGGCGCATTTCATTCATTATTTAAAGTCACAGAACTTTATCCATACAAGATGTAGAATTTCCATTTTACACAACAGTGCATCCATAAAAAACACTGGGTTTGAATATTTGATTTAGTATAAACATTATATAGCTTCAATGAAAAAGGCAAAACATAAGCTGACAGGAAGAAATGCATGTGATCATTTCCAGACAGTGTGTGGAATGAAGTGATTTTCAAAATGAAATGACTCAAAGGGAAACAAAGACCAGGTTTATGGGTAAGAGGTTAAAACTGGGATTGTACCAATCAGCATATGTGTGGGTACAGTATACGTGTGTGTGTGTGTGTGGTTGAACTTACACCCACATGGAGACAGACCAGACTTATTAACGTGGACTGGCAGTGCCCTCGGTAACTGTCCCTCTATTGGCTTGCCCGGCCAGCTTAGAATCGGAGGAGCCAGTCATAGTGAGCAGTGTGTAACTTTAATGAGTAACCTCGTTCTGGCCTTTGGCTGGTGGTCCGCCAACTGGCCTCTTTCTCAATTGCCCCCCACCCCCACCCTTCATCTCGACTGCACTACACTGAGCATACGCTGGCAGAGTGCCAGGGTTCGTCGATACCCTGCAATACCCTCAGCACAAAGACAGAGCGAGAGCTGCACCAGATAAAGGGGGCTGATATTGATACCGCTGGTCCTTTACACACAGATTCCCGGACATGAAATCAGGCGTTCAAAACAATGTTACACAGCTTCAGTTGTGTCTCTGTGCCATTGATCTGTAGTCTCTTTCACATTTTTTTTTTCTTCCTGTAGCCTGTTGATAGTTTTTCTGTCTTTCACATGACCATATTTTGCACCTTCCGCTTTCATTTTTGCATTTTCCATTCACGTCTGCATTTCTCCAACTTACAACAGCTTTTTCCTAGTTCCCTTTTTTCTTTGATACGAAACAAATGAACCATACATGACGAAAAGCCAGCCGCGTTCTATTTTTACACTGACATGTGGGATACCAAATCTAAGGTTCTGAGGTGGCAGACATTTTAGTTCCTTTAAATATGATTGTTCTCTAGAGAGGATTCGTCCTGAGTTCAACAAGGATGAAATATATAAAGCATTTTCTATGACACAAAGAGACGTCAGTAGTTCTTTTTTCTTCCCTCTGGGCACAATTTTAGCTGAAGTAGCAATAATCCAATAAACTGATCTACTACGCACCACATCTGCATCAAAACTATTCGCTGGCTCTCGGTCAGGTGGTGTCGGATTACACATGCCGGTGCCATTTGGCCATTTTCTGACCAGACTCTCATTCATGTGGGATCATGGCACTTTGCTCTTGAAGTGCCAATCATCCTGACTTGACTAGTTCTCTAACCCTAAGCCTCGCTAATTGGCTTGGGCTGTTTCCTTTGTGGCAGACTGCGTCACACAGTAAACTTAACTCAGCCCAGACATACATATTAACATGGTTAAGTATAAATAGCCTAGAGTTGTTAAATAAACCTCTGCTAAGTGTATGTGAAGTGAGTATTTGGGCACCTGTGATCTTGTTATTGGTGTTAAATGAGTTGTGGTCTCAGTGAGGAGTGGAAAGAAAGGACAGGGACCTGTTTCATTAACACACTTCCTGTGCACTGTGAGTAGTGAGAAACCACAGCCCAGTGACGCAACATTCGGAAAGAGAAAGAGAGCAAACAGAGAGGCGGAAAATCAGCAATGAGGAAGTTGCGGCTTCATTTGAAAAGGAAAATTGCTGACTGAACTCTAAGGATACTCGTAAGGAACTGTAAAGTTTCGTGTGGACTTTCCTCTGAGATAAATATCAACACGGTAGGCAGGGTGATAAGGTGATAACAGACTGTTTATAATTGCCGTTATTATTACTGGCTGCTACTTTGAATAACTGTGGAATTATTTCTAGACTTTGTTGCACAAAATGTCTGACATCTAAATCGATATCAAAGGAGCCTGCACGCACATATAGATCTTTTTTTTTCTTTATATTCTCAAGCTCTCATGCCTTGTAGCTGTTTCCCACTTCCCCTGGGCTGCTGTTTGCACTGACTCTCCGCTAAGCACCATGTGCACAGAAGAACACACAGCCTCCCCCAGGACCACAAGAAAAGGACTTTATCCTTTTGTACCGCAGACACAATGTGCTTCAGCGTTTCGATAAAACAGTGGAATGTCGAATTAAGACCCGATTTCTGAAAGTAATCTGTTAGTATAAACTGCTTATTTATATGAATGAATTTATAAGACAATTCTCTGAGTAAACAAGTTATCATTGTTATGCATTATGATATTATAACCAGGACCATGAGTCAAGTTCTCAGAGGAAACAGTACGTGGCGGAGGTTTTTGTTCATTTGTGCTGGGGTTACCCCAAAAGCACAAACGAAGATGCACTCATCTTTGTCTATTTGTGTGGGTGTTGAAACACTGTATGCACTAGAGTGTATATATATATGTGTGTTTGTGTATCTAAGGAGTGAAACAGAGAGTTGGAAAGACAAATTTATAGTGTGAATTCTCTCTGAAACAACACTGAGTCGCGAATCATCTCTGCTGTACAGACATAACCACAAGCATACCCATGGAACACACACATACATATATAAATATACACACCCAGTACACAAACGACAACCAACACACTTGAGTGATCTAGTGGAAATAACAGGCCAAAAATAACACCTAATAACATTACAGCCCATAAACTGTGAATATCTCAAGAGTATAAAGTCAATGTTTGTTTCCAGGATTTCTCTTGAATCAATCACAAGTCTCACAATGTAGACCAAGATTTTTCTTTGAAACAGGCACCAAATCTTGTGGATCAATAAACTATGGTCAAGACCCCATCACAGCATCCCAGCCATTTTGTTGCAGAAGATAAGGTTACTAATGGTGACTCCTACACACCAGAGACCCATGGAAGGAAAGTGGGTCATAAAGAAG
Organism: Lates japonicus; assembly: GCA_033238685.1. Taxonomy (NCBI): domain Eukaryota; kingdom Metazoa; phylum Chordata; class Actinopteri; family Centropomidae; genus Lates; species Lates japonicus. The sequence continues at coordinate 5,495,498 of BRZM01000049.1, forward strand.
GTATATGAATGTGTGTGGCTTGGAGACAGAGAGAGAGCCAACGCTCAGCCATACCCTGGAGTCCTTCCTCTTTGTAAACTTTATTTGGTTCACGCGATACAGAATAGTTGCTTATTATTCCTGTTGTATGAGCTCGCTCCTTGGGGTGAGCAGCCATGGTTAAAGAGTCCTCACAAAACCAGAAGGAATAAACATCGCGCACACATGCTTATTGGCCAACACACACAAAGTTAACGCGGATAAGGAAAGGATTTCGTTGAGAAAATGCAGACACAGACCATTGAAACATACATAAAGGAGGACGGCGTTTCATTTGACATGCTGTTATGAAATAGTGGTTGAATGAATCAATATGACGATGTTCACTTTAATTTAATTGTTTAACTGCACGTATATTTCGAAGGGCAGTTAACTTAAAATCTCTTGTATACATATTTTGCAGGCTGGGGGTTCGCAGAGACAAGAATTCAAGCAGAGAGTTGTTTCTCAAGAAACTGCATGCAACAGGCAATACCACACACTGGTGAAAACGGCACCCACACTGAGGGAAGGTACTAACACACAATTTACAGACAAGAATTCTTTCTGTTTACTATGTAATTTCTCTGTCTTGTATCAGCGCACATGTATGAGACATACATACATACAGCAAACAAGATATTAAGTTAGGGGAATACAGGGAAACAATCTGGGTATTTGAAAATTTATTTTGTTATAAAGTTATAAAGCAGTGTATGTGAAAGTGTGTGTATGTATGTATAGCCATAGTGTGTGTGTGTGCAGAATAGTTGCTTATTATTCCTTGTTGTATGAGCCTGCCCTTGGGGTGATACAGCCATGGTTAAAGAGTCCTCTCACTGACCAGAAGGAATAAACACGTGCACGCACACAAAGTGAACGACAGTTAAGGGAAAGGATCTCAAGGTTAGAAGAGATGATTGAAACACACATAAAGGAGGACGAAGCGCTTGATTTGTCCTTGACCTTTGACATCTTGTTCTGAACAGTGGTGAAATTAATCAGAAGATTCTTTTTATATATTATGGTCTGCAGCACACAATGGAATTCTTTCCAATTTACTATACTGTATACTGTAATTTCCTGTTACAGCAGTGTACAATAGTACGTAACAATCTAGGCACTTAAAAAGACTGTAGCTATTTTACCTATTTACCTATCATTAGGGGATCCAGTATGACTTCTTAGGCAACAATTTGGCATTTGGGAGGAACTTGTACTGTAAGTATTTTGAACTACTGGTTATCTATTGTGCTATCACAGGGTGCAAGTGGTAGAAGATGGAGTAATGTGTCCTGTAGCACTTTATAAATTAGCTTTGATTTATTTCAAAATTACTATACAGTGCTTACCAACACTGGAAGGGCGCACTGGGAAGAAATATGCTGCACATTGTGTGACATAATCTAAAGCATTACTACATCCGCCTTTTAGTGTGCATGGCTTGTACTGTATGAGCACACTGTGAAGCAGGTGGAGAAAGAAAAACGTCCCCAGCCTCCAACTTGTTGCCAGTTGATGCCATTACTCCGATCCCTCAGATGTGGCCACGGGGCTGGCACGCTCGGTTGTCCAGGTGATGGCTACCGTGGAGACAGAGGGCCTGACCGGTCTTGGCCCACACCGTTACACCGACTGTGCCAACTTACCATCAACTGGATGCTAAACGGCAGCGACACGTACGCCCCACCTTCCCCCTGCTGCAGACCGTGGGCACATGTGTTCAAAGCTGAGAGAAGAGAAACTAAAAAGGGGGTGCGCAGCCATTTGAAATCAAGAGATCTGAAATCAGATTTGCCACCCTCAAATCGAACCACATCAGTTAAAAGACTGTTGAAATATCTGACCCGGCATCAGTGGTGTAGGGAGGTGATTTTGTTGCTGGTGGGCTGTAAGCTACACAGAGAAGAGATTTGCAGAGACAGCCCATAACAGCTCCCTTGGAACCAATGACTCAGATATGCAGATGTGTTTACTTCCCTTCTGTTTCCCACCTCAACCAGCACACAAAAGGCAGGGGGAATCAAAGTGCCTGATAATGTCTTTAAGTGTTTCATTTATATATTTATATGCTGTTATAAAGAACTCATTTTTTACTAAAACTTAGACAGGCACTTCAAATGGGCTCTTTGCCTCTTCTTTCTATTCCCTCCCTCCCTTCTGAGGGTATTCATCTTTTGTCTAATGCGTAGCGCTGCTCTCTGTTAGTTTCTTTCTGACACCATGCCAGCAGAGTCATCTGCAAAGGGACTCATGTAGGGATTAAAAACCATCAACAGCTCCCCTTTAACAGAGAGAAAAAAAAAAACATTGAAAAATAAAATGCAAAAAAAAAAAAAAAAACTCCAGACAGTTTGGAGAAAACTTGTAGAAAGAGAATGCAGATTGTCACCTGACCCTGAGGCAGGGCAGCCCTAAATATAATAAAGAGAAGACAACAGAAGAAGACGAGGCGACACGACACGGGTAATGTGTTTTCTCTGCTGGTGTCGTCTGGCAGATCTGGGATGATTGAGTGCTGATGCCTGCCTGGGCCGCTTCAGAGAAGATCGTCTACCCCCCTCTCCCCACTCCTCCTCCCCTCAACTCCCTTCAGCTCGTACTCACATGCACACACGGGCACAGCCTCCCTACTCATGACACATGTGCACACACTCGCACACATACGTACACGCGCGCACACGCTCAGCCTTCCTGTTGTCTGAGTGACAAAAACATCAAGGCGTATTAACTGTCATCATCTCAGCATCTCTTCATCTCTCTTTTTGGTCGAGGGAATATTTCAAGGTAACACTTTATTGCTGTGATGTGTGTGTGTGTGTGTGTGTGTGTTTGTGTGTGGTTTTCCTCAATGCTGGATGTGTGTCTTAATTATAACAGGGTTTAGTGAATTAGGGCAGGATGTGTAATAGACTCAAATTTGCATAATCTCTGTTGAATAAACCTCAGTGACAAACATGTAAGAAACACGCTATTTGTATCAGATGATTCTCAAACTTCCAAAAAAAAAAAAAAAAACATGAAGAAAGGCGTGTATGTGACATTAATCTATAGCATTTACTTATGTGTATTAATTTCTGTATATTTCCATAATCATCCCGTATTGTGAAATTGTCAGCAGCAGATCAACGGACAAACAGGTGATGGCTCCAGAGGAAGTTGATTGGCTTGATTCCATGATCCATTTTCCCAAGGCTTCCACACCCCTGCAGCTGTCCTCTAGAATATGAGAACCATGTGTGTGTATATGTGTGTGTATTTGCAGTGCATGCTTGTGGTTATGACGAATTCACTCCTAGTTGCTTGCCAATAAGCGAAACAATGATCCTCATTGACAAAGAAAAATAAAACCAACAAATATAAGTAAATGTGGATATTTAGCAGCAGAAAAATAACCCTTAACTGTTTTTTTTTTTTTTTTGGGACTGACTTTTATTATTTTTTTAAATTCTCAAAGTTTGAAAGAACCTGACCTGCTTGAGAATGAGTTTCCCTGATGTTCAAAGTTAAGTCATGTAAAAGGTTTTTGGGGGATCTGGCTGTTTTGCATGGTAGAATGTTTTGAACTGAGCAGTGACAGCCTCTGCCCGACTGAAGAGTCTACTTTGACTCGCCTCATTTCTATTGGAAAACACTTCTCTTTCTCCCTCTCCCTCCTTCTCTCTCTCTCTCTCTCCCTCTCTGTCTCTCTCCCTCACCCTCCTCTCTCTGAAGCTGCAGATCACTTGAAAAAGAAAGGGGAAGGAACATGAATAAAAACTGAAGGCACTTCTCTTAGATATGTCTCTTGATGCTCTTCAGATCTTTAAGACTTCATCACAGGGAAACGCAGGGTTACTCTAAGGAAAGTGAAGGACTCTGACTTCCTAATCTACCGTACAAGACCTGAATTTGAGAACACAACGTGTCTTTTTTACAGCAGCTCCTTTCTCCTCACCCACAATTTTGATCTTTTCTATTTGGCTTTTATTTATTGATGGACAGGTAGAGTTGCAGCATCACTCCATCAGTACTTTTCGCTTTTTAATTTGGATGAAAAGAAGAAAACTAGGGACCATACTGTCAAAAAAAGGCTTGGTCTGTCCTTGATCATTTCATACTCTTGTGCTTCAAGAAGAAAATTTCATAAGGAATATACTTCTGTGCAAGAAAAATTAGAGGAGAATTTTCTATTATTTTGTCCATCTCACTCCACAGTGACTCCACTGTATCATATGCTCTAGTAAAAAAAGAAAGAAAACAGACATAACTTGGCACTCGAATTGATGAGACCACGAACCACAGTTCAAGATCTGTAAGACGATTTGTTTAAAAACAGCTCAACCAGCAAGTGTTTGCACTGACTCCTTGTCAGTTCTGTGTATCGTCTGCGGCTTTAAAAGTCCTGGGTATGGAGGAGTGAAAGCTGAACCTGGGTCTGCACCAGAAAGTCTTATCTCCCCGAGCCGGAGCCAGGCCAGACATATTGACTGATGTTCCAGGCATAATGAAAACATCCCCTGCAAATTGAATCTGATTGGATATCAGCTATCAGCCGTCGTTCAACAACAGCAGGGCAAATGAGCTGCCAGCAGTGTCCTTCTCTCTCTCTCTTCCCCTCTCTCTCTCTCATTAATCACACTGAACTGCAACAGGTTTGACCTCACTAAATGTAGGTCTCATCAGTTTCCCTCGCTGTCCTTCACATGATCTTAGCATGATTTGAATCTTTAAAACTGAAAATGATCCACAGAATGTAATTCAGCCAAAGCCTCACTTTACACTCCAGTGGAAACACTGCAAATCTCGACTGCAGCAACAGTCACCTTCTTTAAATTTGTATGTTTCTGATGCTTTCGTTGATTTTCTACTTTTCTCCCGAATGGAAAATTCCTGCTCCTGAGCGTTTGTTTTATGTTTGTTTAGTCTAAATAGTTGAGCACAGCAGCAGCAAATCAACGCCGAACTTTTTTGTCTGCAGCCATTTTAGGAAAACTAAAAAAGAGGTATTCTCATTAGACGAAACCCCACACCTGTACTGACACTGTAGCAGCTCATTTACACCGGTATTCTCCCTACGTCCAATTTAAAGTGATGAGTAGAGGAAGAGAAGCAGAAATTTAAGGATGACTCATGTTGACTTTAGGGGGCTGGTGTCAGCTGGGACACTGGGATGAATATGGGAGGGTCACTTGGCTCAAGTTCTCAGGCTCTGCATGATACAGAGGCCCCGTCACATGGTTTCACTTTCAGGAGAAAACAGGAAACAGCACCCCCTATTGGAGAGTTACAGCACTGTTCTGAAGGGCAGATCTGTGACCTCTTATTTACACATATGTTTAATGGCTTACTTCAACAATATTAAGGGGACAGTTTTTACTTCATAGGATAAAGTCACAAGTGTAATTTCACCCTTGTGCGAACGGACACAAAATAATTCAAAAATCTCTGACCCTCGGAGCACTTTACACTGAGTGCCCTGCTTTTAATTGTCCCTCTCTGTTGCTTAAAAATAACAGGATTATCCAACACCCCAGTGACAAAGTGTGAGACTGAGATTTCTATTGTTCCTCTTATCTCTTGTTGTCGCTGCAGCTCCTCATCCCTCCCTCTGCTCCCTGGACATCACCGAGCCAACAGATTAATTAGACAACTGATAGCAGTGTTCTCTTTTAGTGCTGGCCCACTGAGTTTTGCTTTTCTTTTTCACTTCTTGTAAGCCTCTAATTTCTCTCTTTACATTAATGGGGCATACTTGGTGTACTGACCCAGGGGAAAAGAAAATTAAGTCTCTTCTTTCTTTCTCCAGGGGGGCTGCAGCTTATCCCCCAAAAATCTAGTGTGCTTCATCCATTCAGCGAGGGAAAAAATTATACTGGACAGATTTTTTTCAGGCAATACAGATCCTGGATTTTTAAAAAAAAGTTTGCATGTTATTTTCACTTTTGCTGTGTCTTTGTCTCGCACACGCTTATGGGTAATGTTGCAACAGACTAATAAAAGGTACAAGTGTTTTGTGAGAGCTGCCACTGTTTCATGTTCTTCCATTCAACGTCTGTCAACCCTCTCTGGACACAGGTCCTGGTTGGTTGCCTTGGAAACGAGCATATGACTATTCTGAGAGCCACGGTGGTGAGCGCGAGAGAGAGAGAGAGAGAGAGAGAGAGAGAGAGAGAGAGAGGGAGGCGAGCATAGTAAAGGTAAGTCACACAAGGACCCTCTGGTCAACCTGATAAAGTGTGATGAAAATCAGAGGCCACGACTTTGCGGTGCCTGCGAATCAGGAGAGGGAGAAAAAAAGTTTCTTTTCTGAAAGCTGTGAAAAGAGTCGAGCACAATGGAGAAAATATTGTGTTGCTTTTAGAGCATGTCTTATAAAGTGGGAGAATCAATACAGAAAATAGAGAATGGATTTTCTTTCCCTTCTCATGTACAAACATACTCTCTGCAGCCTGATTGGCTCTCTCAATTATTACTTCTTTCTTTTGTACACGCACATTTTTTCACACACACACCTCTGCGCTATCGACACCCTAATATGTGCATTAATTACATGTGTCTTAGGTGTGAGACGCATTTCTTTTCCTTGCACTAAACCATTATGCATGAGTCCAGGTCTGAGGCTCTGCGCTTTTTATTCATGTTCTTTGAGGAGGCTGTCAGGCCTAATTACCACAACATGCTTCTAACCAGCCTGTTTGGATAGCCTCTGCCTCCCCACCCCCCCCCCCCCACACTATCTCTGCCTGAATTGTACTGCTGCGTACATGTATCTGTGCATTTGTGTCTGTGCTTTGTTTGAATCTCAGAATACATGTATGTAAAGATGCAGGCAACTTGGAGCGTAACTGAGATTATATTTGCTTATGTAGTTTGAGCAAAGGCAACAGATGGCAGGGAGATACTTTATTTACCGAATTAACCGAACTAATTGAGTGAACAGCATTTCAAGGATTTATTAAAGAGAATATGCTTTTGAGCACATGTTGCAGCCATTATATGATGCAGTGTTTAAATGTGAGCTGGTGTCAAGATGAAGGTGAAATGTGGAGCGATAAGAGAAGTTTGCAGTTTTACATTACTGATAACAACAACCAGAGCACTTCTCCATTCTTGTCAGCCAGAGTGGTTAGATCTCATAGATTTGGATAAACACATATAAATGTTGCAGGCAAAGAAGCTGCCACGATGTCAGTGTTTGTTTTCCTTCTTTTATCCCTCTCCTCATTCTTCTCTTGTGATCCAAGGTGACAGAGAAGCACTGGGGTGGACAGGGCAAGTGAACATATAATAGAAGGGCAGAGAGAGTAGCCTGGGCAACATGGAGGGGAGATGTAGGTCTGTTGGTGACAGTGCAGCAGCTACACACAGGGGCCTATAGAGCCACTCCAGAGGGCATAATTCAATCATAACACAACCGTGATGAAGACAGGGACAGAGTTGTGGGGGTAAAAACCAAGAGAGTTAGAGGCAGAGGAGAGGAGAGGAGATAGAGGCATGAGTAGAAAGAATCAGATTACCATGCTCTTAAAGGGGAAGGGAGGATGACACTCATCCGACCTGATTTAACCGACAGAAGCGTAAAGAATGAAGTCCTCGGTTTGTCTGTCCCCTGACCTCGCCGGGGAGCGACGAGTGTGTGCGAGAGGGGAGCAGAAGAATCGGTCATGCTTGGAGTGAGATGGTGCCTAATCGTCCAGAGGCCGGGATTGAGTAACTGTGACTGGGCGCATCCGCTGCCGAGCGAGAGGGCCGGGAAAATCTGAAAAGCTAAAAAGTCATAATCAGGTTTTTTACGCAGGCCGATGAGCGCAGTTCGCACGTAGGATGCTTGGGGCTGTGTGCGATGAGGCCGTCAGCCACTAGCGGTCCCACAGACATGACACAAGTCATTTCACCTCAGCTCCACTCTGCTCATGCACATTCACAGGATGGTAATCGTGCTCCTGCGCTCTCTGGCTGATGCCATCTCTGTGAATGTAGCCAGTCTGTGCAGCTGGTTGGTTGAACTGATGGTTTTTACTTAACCTTTTTTGCTTTTCATCCTCAATTCCAGTCACTTTTTTACCCCTGTCTGTCTATTTTTGTCTGTTCTCAGCAATCAGGTGCTGTAGTTGTGTCAAACATCAGTGAGAAACTATTTTATCCCTGCAGTAAGAGCCCCTGTGATTATAGTTGAAGGGTCCAGACATTTTCCTTAAATGTGTGTTTGTTCTTTCCCACCCTTTTATATTGGCATGCATGTGTGTATGTGTTTGTGTCTGTGCATGTTTGTCTTAGACTATTGATCTGACCAGCCCACAGCATTAAATGAGAGGAGTAGAGGCTGAGGCTGACAGGGAGAGAGATGGAGAGAGTGATGGATGGCAATAAAAGACGGCGAGCTGTAGGCAGCCAAGGAAATTTTAGCTTCAAGCGCATGTAATGCGAGCAAGGCCAGACCCTTAAAAATATATGGGTTTAAGGATTGAACGTATAAATTAAAGCTTTGTATAGTTTTCATGCAGTTATCTGTGCTCCCAGTTTCCCCAGTTCAGGCACACCCACCTATGACTGAGGGATGAAGAGGAGAAAGAGAGAGAGAACGAGACAGGAGGTGAGACATTGACACAGAGGGGGGACATGTGACATGACAAAGAATACACCATTAAACACAACAGCTGCTCTCAAACATACGTAAGTACATACTTCTAAATTCATATACCTCTTCTATACAGACACAACAGGATTTAGTGGCTTGGAAATATCACAACCTTGAGGAGTCTGAACTCACTGTGAATGCTGTGTACCTCCACTACATGGGCTCTTTATATGTCCTCTTCAGTCAATCTGCTCTCTACTCTTTTATCCATTAGTCTGCTCTCTCTCTCTCTCGCTCACTCCTCATATGTTATTTGTGTCATTGTACTGTTTGTCCTGTGCAGTGGCTATTGTACAGCAGGGGGAAGGCACACACACACACACACACACACATACATGCACACACAGTCACCATTCATGTGTGTGATGCACTCAGAGCAAGCAGTGGAAATGTCACAATGTCACAATGTCGCTGGCATGATGGCGTATTAACAATGTCTGTCTAACCGAGGGGGACAGCAAATGAACAGGTTTTCTTCATTGTATGAATCATACCATAATTACAACACATACACACACAGAGGAATGTACATTCACACATACACAAATATGTCCTTGCCATCCTAAATGAATGCCATTTTTCGAGTCTACACAGCAACTCTGTGACACACCCAAGTACTGTATGCTCACATGCAATCAGAGGCACGTGTGTCAGTTGTTGCAGCATATACATACAACGCGCACCACTCACAGGAGGTCAAAAGCACCATCTGTGCATGTTCAATACTTAATTACATTCACAGCCTCTGAATAATGTATTTGAGAGACAGAAATAGATTGGAGGTGGGGAATACCTGAGATGACAACTGCGGAGCCATTTTTGACACATTTTTCACGGACATCCTTGAAATCATTGTGTTTTTCGTTTCCATTTCCTGCACAGCTCATCTGGTGGGAAACCAATTAGTCGATCTCATTAACTCGAGGGTTCTTGGGCTATTAAAGTGATACTCCACCCAAAAATTTATTATCAAACACACTCTCTCTCTCTCTCATGCTGCAGGCTTGAACTATGATAGTCAAAAGTTTGCAGTTTAGTTTCCTCGTTGTTGGTTCAACTTCAGATTGTACATTGTACATTGAATTGTAATGGTTCTCCATTTTCGCTGTGGAAAAAAGAAACTTCTCGAACCGCAACAATCCTTCTCTCTGCTGCTCATTGGAATACCGAGTTTTTCTACATAATCGCCATTACAGCAAAATATGATATGATAAATAAGGTACTTAGGATGTAGTTTTGGAGCTTTGAAGGGGGCAGCTGTGTATTTTGCCATATTTTGATGAAAGTAAATATTAGTTAAGGAGCATACTGAGTATGTAGACAAACAGTGGTGAAGTGCATTGTGGTGGAGGAGTGGTTAGAGAAGCTTATGAGGACATTTTTATAGTTTTTTACAGTGAAATATGAGCTTACAGCAGCTGTTGATCCCTGTCAATGAGATTACAACCACCTTTCAAGTCTGCAATGGGACAGTGTTTGATGCCTTAATTAATTCAAGCTGACCTTCAATTAATTAAGTGTACTAATTTAGCCATGCATTTTGGGCACACTGTCACTTTAAGGTAAATCGTTACAACTTATCTCCTCTCCTTCTAAAGTATCTGACAGATGACAGATGATGGCTAATGACTGAAGGCACATTAATGCTTCTGTGAGTAATGAAGAAGTTGATTCATTGCTACCACAGTCAAAGTGTGTCACAGAGAGTAAGTACAGGTTATGTAAAAAACTGTGTCAGCCTTGTACATCTGCTCCAACTACACAGAAAACAATGCCGTGCTGTGCCGAAAACAGATATTGTCCTCAAACTCGAAAAGGAGGAGCTTTGTAATGCCGACGTATCTCCTCGCTGTCAACACTGACGCGCTCATAAAACACAAGGCCTCATTTTAAGTCAAACAGGAAATAGCCTGCACAATCCTGGGAACAAACAAGAGAGGACAGCGGTGCAGTTTGATTGGGCCGTGAACGGTCGCTGTCATTACAAAGCACCACTGTAAGCTCCATCGATTATCAAAGGGCTCCGAGCTCAGACGGGGAGTCTACTGATCTTTCCCAAGCTCAGACATGAAAAGCCCCCAGTGACAGCTCATAGCCTGGGCTAGATCACGCCGCTGTGCTGGAGGGGGGGGATTTGGGGGGGTTGGTGGAGGAGAGTGTAGGGGGGCTTCTGTGGAGCCTGTTTTCTAACCACCTGCTCCACAGGCCGTGGTTTTGTTTTCTTGTTTTCTCTCCCTTTAACGCTGCGCTCTGTCAGGGGCGACAAGCATGCGCTTTCATGTGAACTCGGGGGCCAGCGACGGCATCGGCTGTGTGAGAGACACTTGGTAAAACAATGCAAGACAACCTTTTATTATGGCAATGCCTCATTACTTTTTAACCAGTGTAATCGTATGTGCTGCTCCTCATGAATTATTCACAGGTGAGTTCTCGTCACAAAATGACAGGGGGGGAGATAGCAGGAGCGCTCTGAGTGAAAAAACAAGCACAAAAATAGGAGAAGGCATATGTTGAGAGAGTGAAGCACTGATACGTTTCTTCATACCTTCCATTAACTCATAAAGACTTTCATGCAGGGGCCATTGATTATGTATGTGGGCCTACAACCCTGTGACAGTGTACAGTCGAGGCTCAGCATATGGATCGCACATTGAGAGTTTCTTTTATCTGGTACATGAGAATGTTAACTTTCAACTGAATTAAAAGAAACTTGAAAAGTGGTACAAGGTTGTGAGTTCTTATTTCATCATCGGTATATAGCAGCGGGTAGGAAATATAAAGAGGAAGGGGTGGGGGGCTGCTAAGGAGAGGTCAAAACAGACTACCTGAGATTCAGAGCTGGTCCACTGAGGAGTTTTTCCTGCTGCTGAGGAGTGTGTGTGTGTGTGTGAGTGTGTGTTTGGAGAGAGGGAAGGAGAAAGGCTGCATGAAAATAGATGACACCTCTGTCGTTGCTCTTTTCCTCTAGCACCACCTCATGTTACTTCTTTGCTCACATTTTCCCACTTTAACTGTCTCATGGTGACTAAACCCTCTGATCAGATTTAAATAAACTGGCCTTTTAGGAATAGCTCTGATGTAGAAACCAAATCTGGAGGTTCTGCAACTTTATTGATTGAGCTGAAACTGAAATGTAAGACAAGGTTTTTTGCTGAGTGGTTCACACAGCTGTGCGGCGCAGTATCGACACTGCGAGTCTATTCATAGACTTTAGCCGACTGCGTGGCTCCCCTGAGAGTCTGCCGGTGCTGTCACACACCCCTGAGGTTCACAGCTTTATAAAACATCCATGATCAATTAGACACCAATTAAACAATGTGTTAATGAGGTGCCTAATGACTTAACAGCCATATTTCCTCTGTGAGGTTTCTCACCAATAGCTCAGGCTGCCTCCCTCGTGGGCGAGATCGGGTAACCGGAGTCATGGAGTGGGTGTGCACTGTGACTCAGTTTTGCTGTCAGTGTGTCATTCTCTTGTCCTCACTTGTTTTGTGTGTGTGTGTTTTGTTTTTTCTGGGGGGGTGGGGGGTGGGGTGGAGTCAGGTGCACAAACTTGGCTTGTTTATGAGGAACAGATTGAGCTGTTTCCAGATCAGATCAGTCTGATGGAAACTGTTGATACGATAACAATTAAAGCCACCACCACATGCTAGATTTGAGTTGAGGCTGCTGTTACCGCAGCAACCATTTGATTCCTTTCATAGCTGTTTAAAGTTTTGCTGCCCAGTGGATAAACTTGTAAAGAATCTGAGAAGCACACTGTAACCACTTTGTAGTACCACTGGAATAAAATATTGGCATTTGTTACATAATCTGGCCTACTTAGCTAAATTTGCTCCAGTATGACTTGTGATATATTATGTTATAACTCAGCATTAGTAGTTCTACTGACCAGTGATGCCCACGCGGGTAAAAACAGGCAGGGGCACACACACACACACATGCACAAGTTTCTGTGACTCAGAGCTTAAATGTGTGAGAAAGTAAAATAAAATTAAAGGTGAGTTTGAAAACCTCTAGTTCAACCCTGCTATTCTCTCGCTCCACTCCTCCACTCTCTGAGTCAACCGCCTGCTTTTCAAGGCTTTCATCCACAGAATGCAGAGTGAATCACAACATTTTATATCATTAGATTTTTAGCCAAACTTTGTTTAAGAAGTTGAAAACGCTAATGCTATGTAGGGAGAGAGAAAAGAAAGGGAGCTCAGGAGGAGATGACCCACTTAGTGTAATTATCGCTAACGAAGAGACGGGAGAGTTGCGAGCCGGGGAAAACACACGGGCCTAAATGCGTTAAATTAATCCAGATAATTCAATAGGCGATGATGAAACGCCACAATCAAGCCCCCTCTGGCTCTGGTGTTTGACTGATAAATGCACTGGGCTGTTGTGTGAAAATAGTTTTCCATATAACCTCCTTGTTGCCTGTGTCAGGCAAAGTGGCTGCGGTCGGTGCTGCTGGGTTTGTGTTTGTCTACGGAAAGTGACACACTAGCACACAAGCACATTTGCATGCACACACTCATACACGCACACACACACACACACACGGGTAAACACACCACTGTATATTGTCACCCTTGGACATTTCCCAAGCCTCATGTGAGATTCATACAATGCACTCAACCATGGCTGCCTGCCGGGTGTATGCAAGTGCAGCGTCTGAGGTTTAGTAACAAGATCATTAAAATAATCAAATTATGATAAGAGAGAGTCAGTCGTGCTGAAACTAGTTGTTTTGAGTCCATCAGAGGCGATGCTGTTAGTGCGCTGCGCAACGACTAAGAGGGAGGGCATCATCAACATTAGCTGACAGCATGGGAAAAAGCCTGCGGTGGATCTGAGCAATAATAACATTACCACCGCTTTCTCACAATAATAACATTGCAGGAATAAAAGAAAAGTTCCTGTTTTGTGAGTTAAGTGTCCCACTTTTTAGCCTCAGAGCAAAACAATCCCAACTCATCAGATTGTGTCTTAATATCTTGTCAGAGAAGATGTCTGACTGGCTCACCTCCTGTTAGCAGGCTGCTAGTCTGTTTCTGGAGGCGATGCAAAGCAGCTTCCCCTCTAATTCACCGCCATAGAAAGAGAGAAAGAGGAGAGAGAGAGAGAGAGAGAGAGACCTACAAGCTTCTCTGGAATGGATGTCTGCACCTTTATCTCCTGAGCAAATATTTGTTTGGTGAGAAAAATATTATTCCACCTTTAATTACAAATGTGTCTTTCCTGCCTGCTTACAAACATCTCCTTTGAGACGTCGTCTTATTACAATTGCAGTTTAATCTGAAAAGGAATTAAAGCAGCAGTAATTAGTTTATAGAGGGGGCTAATTGTCTTATTGTGTTTTTAAAAACATTGCTTCATCTCCTTGGGAACTTTGAAAGTAGGATAGTGTTTCCCCCGTACAGCCCCCCCCCCCCCCCCCTCCTCATCAACTTCTCTCTTCTCCTGCAGCTGTACAACAAAACTATTCATTTAAACCAATAATCTCCAAGTCATTACCACTTATCAAAAGGGCTGCAAATTAATTATGTTAACTGCAAGAATTTTCATTAGATCTTTAAATGTGTACACTTCATCAGTTCTGAGAACTCAGCAATTTGATTACAGTTGATTTCTTTCTATTTAATGAGGCAAGCGTTTCTTTTTTTTTTTTCTCCCTGTCCTTTTTGTCCGTCGCTCTCTTTTTTTTTCATTAATTGGATTATGATCAATGCGAGCTTTAATGTTACGGAAAACTTAACCGAAGCTTCTATCTGCTATGACACAGTTTTACTGTGGAAGATTAGAGAATGCCGTATCTTCATTCGTCAAATATCAAACTGTCTTTCCTTAACCATGTTAGAATGAAACGTTGCTAATCACTGCTGACGAACGCACACTGCTGTTCTACAAAGATAATGAGTCTGCCAGAGTCAAGGGGAGAAACAAACAGCCGAGGAGAGAAGGAGTGAGAGGGAGAGGAGAGGAGGAGACGAAATGTGACAGATCAACAAAACACAGATACTCCAAGTGCAACTACAGACTGACAACTAATGTAAAAAAAAAAAAAAGTACTAAAGGAGACTAAAGGAGAAAAGACAGGGACAGCACAGGAAATGAAAGAGAGGGAGATATGTAAAAGGGGTGTGGGGGAGGGGACCGTCACATTGTTTCAGGTTAGAGAGTTGACCTAAATGGAGCTGTGAGACAGAGCAGGAGAGACAGAGTCAGAGACATTACCGAGACACATGTCAACCACCATGGGATGTAAGGTGTGAAAGAGAGAAACAGAGTGAAGGAGGGTGAGAGGTGGGGGGGGGGGGGGGGGGGGGG